>SNQJ01S0004516.1:132060-171140 GCA_010110895.2 Picea sitchensis
TCGGGAAATCTACGGTCACACACGACCGTTAGATTAGTAGGAGAAAGTAGGGCGTTAAATGCCTTACCACTTTGGTTTCCTGTAGCTTCGTGGGTAGCGAAGAGTTTAGGACCGTGGATCCCTAAAGTCCATGAGAGTATCTGGGCCATGGATCTTTCCACGTTTAGGAAGTCGTGGGAGAGCCCACAAGTTAGGAATCTGTCTGAGCTGTCAGATTTCAGCTGAAAAACCCGATAGCCGTTGGATCTGTCAGAAGATACTCGAGGGTTAACACCCCATTGGATTGGGACTTTCCAATGTGGAAACCCCGGGATAGATTTGAGCCGTCCAATTGACGGAGGCCACGTGTCGCGAGATCTCCCATTTCGGGAAATCGGGAATCACAGAATCAGGATTCCTGTTGACAAGAGTTCGGGATTTTCCAATGTGGAAACCTCGGGATAGATTTGAGCCGTCCGATTGACGGAGGCCATGTGTCACGAGATCTCCCATTTTGGGATATCGGGAATCGCGAGATCGGGAGTCCTAGCGACAAGGGATCGAGACTTTCCTGGGTGGAAATCCCGGAGCAGTTGTGGACCGTCTGATTTAAGGAGGTGATGTGTCGAGAGATTACCCGTTTCGGGAAATCGGGGATCAAGGATTCAGGAATTCTATTGACAAAAACCCAGGCTCTTGCCTTGACAAATCTCGACTCATAATGACGAGACGATAGCAGGTGACTAAGTCCCGATGAATGGATGAGATTCCTTCGGGAGATCTCAGGGGTTGTAACGACCGTCAGATGTGAGGAAGAGATGCTAGTTTTACGCTGGAGCGCGAATGCGCATTAGGGTAAGTAGCAAGCAGATCTGGATGGCCAGAGTCCACCCGCCCAGATCTACGACTGAGGATGCATTCCAGAGCCCCCTTGCCATTCTGCCTTTAATGGGGGGGGGGTCCGGAATTGGATGCGCAACTCTCGAATGGTCAAGATTAATCCATCATGATCAACGACGCTCAGGTGGATTCCGGATCCCCCTTGCCATTCTGCCTTTAATGGGGGGGCGGGGGTCTGGAATAGTGTGGCATGAAGTGGGGCCCCCTCCTGTCCTGTCAACTATCGTGTCACACTTTCCCCTCTTCCACCTGCATTGCACTTAATCGTGTGACGGGGAATGTTCTCATTGGTTGTTCTCTAGCCCTGTTGGGGTTCGGCGGTTGCAAAGCCGAACGGTTTGACATTACCGGAGCGTCGATACGCGAATTTAAAAATACACTGCGTTTATTTGAACTGTGATCGTGACCCAAGATCACCTGGGAATGGAGAGAGAAAGAAGGAGTCAGCTTACGCTGGTCCTCCATGGATATTTAGGGGTTCTGATTCAGCAGAGGACCAGAAAAATCCGATTTAGGTAGTGGGTATGTGACATGGGCTAAACTGAGTTCTCCAACAAACCCCTAGAAACCATCAACCCTTCTGGAGACTAGAAGGAAACATTGCGCACATAGTGCACAATGCAGCCTCACTCGAGATGGCTTATGGTTGATTGCAGGACCCAAATGTCTATAATCGTGGAAGGGATGTTTCACATGGGGATGTTAGACATACTTTTCTACTTCATAATTCATCATATCTACCACTCTATAACCATATTCATTCATTAACATACATTCTGTAAAAAATATCAGACTAATCTAGTGTGTGTTTCATTTTACTACTACTAGCTTCATTCATACATTCATCATAAACCACTGCAAAACATAAAAGAGATATTCCACACAAAGACATAGGTTTTTACCATGGTTCACCCCCCTGGGCTATATCCACAAAGATCTACCATTTTTTTCTTCTTTATTCATCTTCATCAAGTCTTTTTGTTGCGTGCATTACATCATAGGTGCATTTGAAATGCACAAGTATAGGTGAGGTTGACCAGAGTCGCACTAAGATCCACATCTTGCGACCTGACCCTCATTTACAATTCATAATTATATCTCCAAAACTAAATCCAAAACTAGCTCTAAGATCTCACTATGCAAAAGTACTCTAACTCTTCTCACTCATAACATAACATAGATGATCTCCTCAAATCTTACAATGCATATTTATACTACAAAAGAGGGTTAAAACCCATTACATCAATGAACAAAACACCAACCCTATGTGGATTAGGTTTTTCCACATTCCAACTTCATGCACACGGTTGATCTGCATCCTTCTTCTTTTCCTTTGACTTTCGACTTTACTGCGCTACTTTTACTTATTCTTCGACGCATGCTCCTTTTCTGGTCCCTTTCTCAACTAATTCCCTGATTTTTGTGTTGTTCCCCAAAATTTGCTTCACCAACAATGTTGCAGATTCATTGAAAAAGTTTGTGAGCACTGAGAAGTTCTCCTGGTGTAGAGAAAAAATGGGAATTGTTTCCCTAGATTTTTTACTATGTAATCATGTGATCCCCTATATGCAAACAAAACAACATGTGGGAAAATGTTGGGTATGTGTTATATTCTTTGCACGACCAAACCTAGTTTTTTCATTGCATTAGGTGCATGGGGGGATGAAAAGGGGGGCACTAGCCCCACCCCTCCCCCTTTTTCTAGGGGGTTATAGGGGAGCAGAGCCCTTGGAAAACAAAATTGGCGGTTTTTTGCTTCCATTTTTAGGGGTTTTTAGCACACGATTTTTGTTGTCAGTTTTCTAATTATAGTTAAAAAAATTAGGGTTGCAAACTAATCTGGGTTAATATATTATCGGTTTTATATGCCGCAAGATCCTATATATATTGTATTATAAACAATGAAGGGATTTAATATAATAATTAAATGTGTGGCTTCAAATAGGTTATTAGTGTTCTTGGTTGGGGTTTCCAGGGTAAAATATCTGTGCAATGTGTGTGTGTGTGTGTCTATGTGAAATTTGTATATTTTATATTTTTATTAAGAATCCATTTTCATTAATTAATTATACAAGGTTAAAGTATACATATTTTCCACATTTTCGAGCTCGCAACTATCACAAAAAATGATCGACTCGACTATCTAAGTCGATTTCACCCATTTAGGGGCCAAATAGACCCCCATAAACAACCATCACATACACCCACCCACTCACCCACCCACCCACACATACACACACACAATAAAAAACATGGGACCTTGACCCCA
Organism: Picea sitchensis; assembly: GCA_010110895.2. Lineage (NCBI taxonomy): Eukaryota > Viridiplantae > Streptophyta > Pinopsida > Pinales > Pinaceae > Picea > Picea sitchensis. The sequence goes on from SNQJ01S0004516.1 coordinate 135,209, forward strand.
ATTCCTCATGCTAGGAAAAACTGAATTTTCTCTCAACTCTACACACAAATTGAGGTTCTTCCTTGCTTTAGAAAACCCATGCAGGCCTGGTGTTGCAACCAAATATTTGATACAACTTGTAAAAAACCCTATTGTTAATCCGAAAATAAAATGCATGTGTGCATCATAATAAAAATTCCCATGGAATTAACAACTCAAAATTCGTGATTGTATCCATTCAAGTACACAATAAACACATAATTCAATATTCATTTTTTTATCAGAATAAACATGATAAAATATAACAAAAAAATATATTTAAATAGATGAACCAATTGGTTGTGTATAGAGGATGTTCCACATAGCCATAGGCTTGTTGTTCATTTTCTCTCAATAACAAACCCTGTTGACTTGAGGCTATGAGTCCACAAGGATGTCTGGATCTCTTGGCTATCCACTCTCCACATTTAACAGCCCAAAACTTAGGTTCTACTCCAATAGAAATTCTAATCCTCCATCTCTCTTTCCCATCAACCCATGCAACCCAGGGAATGGGGTCCCTCTTCTAAGCCCTGTAGTCTCTCAGACATCCCCACTTCCTTCCAAGGGTCCTGTGCACACTGTTTTCCAAGAAATATCTGAGTCAGGGAATCCAATAATTATCATCCACTCCAAGAGTGCTCACAAAATCATTCCCAAGGCTCTTGAACCAATTTCCTCATCAAGAAATATTCATTATAGAAGTACAACCTTATTTCTAGCATACAAATCATCCTAACAAATTCTGTTTCCATTGATAGCATGGTTGGTGCTCTTATCAACACCCAACGCTTCTCTTGTTTTCCCAAATCAACATATAAAATATGTTCCCAATAACCCATTCAAATTTCCTTTTCTTCCCATGCAATTTGACTCTCAAATTTCCCAAAAAGTAGTTGTACTCACCCTATGATGTCATAAATTGGTGAGTTGACCTTTCCCACTTACCACTCTTATATCAATTTAATATCTCTTTTTATATTTCAAAGGGGATAAACATTAATATCAAAATGGATAAATTAATAGAAATGGGAAACCACTTGGACCCCCTTTAAGCTCCCTCTCTTGTGGAGACATAGCCCCCTGCCATTACAATCCAACTTGTACTGCATCCAACAATTTTCATTTTTATTAATCATTCCAATGTACAAAGTACATAGTTTTTCGCTCTTCCATATTAATTAGTACGATCTCTTCGACCCAAACATATCGGCTCATCAACCTAAATCACATTTGCACATTTACATTTTAATTTGTTGGGATTAAAACTAGGGATATTACATCAACCTAACTGCAATGGAGGGATTTAGATTATTCTTTATATTCAAAAGGTGTACATTTTTCTAGAAGTGTTTTCAAAATAGCTTCTAAAAAATAATTACCAAGAATAGAATTAGAGAACACAAGTGGTTTATTTTTTCCCTCAATATTACTAATCACGTGTTTCATATACTTTTCTCAATCTAATTTGATTTTTTTTTTATTGTCCCATCTATCATAGCCAAAAATGTGAGAATTTTGTGTCAAAGTAACCTTCCGATGTTTGGGACCAATCCCTACACAATAGAAAACCATAAGCCTCTAGAATATCTACAACAATTGTATCAATAACTTGGTGAAATTTTGAGTTGGAGAGTATTCTAATTGATACATATTTGATTTCACCAATCACCTTTACCTCAAATATATCTAATTGAATAATATGGGTGGATCTTTTAACAGGATCAAAATTCAATTTCTTACACACATAGTACAACATGGCATTTGAAGAGGCTAAAAAATCAACTAGGAAATTGTCGACATTCATGTTGAAATTTCAGATATCAATAGGAAAGGTTGAGTCCGAGACATAGATATTATCTGAGTGATTTTTGAATTGATTACAGAGCTTTGGTTAGCACTAGTGGCGTTGGTCATAAACTCTCTTTTTTTTCCACATTTGCTATTTTTTGTTTGTTTTCTGCAAGTTCATTCAAGACTTCTACAATTATCTTTTTCTGTTGAGTTAAACTGTAAAGGTCAAGCATTGTAACTTTTTCCTTTTTACTCTTTAAGTCTTCAAGGATCCTATATTCAAAGTTAGGGATAGGTAGAGAAGATGATCAAAATTTTGAAGTATTAGGGGCTTCCTCGTTTGGGTTTATTGAAATTGAGGGAGTGGGAGTTGAAGTTGGGGTCCCTTTACTCCTTAAATTGTAAGAGTTTTGAAAATCTTTAGTGGTATGTGATTCCTCAACCAATTTCTCTTCCTCTTCCTCTTTGTCTTTTCCATCAAGTAAATCATGTAAAAAACACATTTTTGTTCCTCTTTGTTGATCTACATCTTCTTCTTCCTCTTCTACCTTGTTAACAATTTCCTTAGTTCCTTGCTTAGAGGAATTGGATTGAGGTGGTCCGATAAATACTCCAAACATGTTTAAGAACCGAGGACATGGTTTTTTGGAGTGATTAGCTATGTGATATTTGTGAAATTTTTCCATGGAAAATTCATATATGTCCAAGTTCGCATTGGTTAAAGGGGCTTCAAGGGGAGTTGACATTGTGTTTTTAAAGAATAGTCTAAATGGTTTCTTCAAAGTTAGTTCTCTAGGTCCCTTGTTTCAATCAATTATCTCATTTGGAAGTTTCTTCACAATCCTATACAAACTTTCCATGTGAGTTGATTCATTTTCTTTAGTTTCAATGTTTAGTTTGGTAAAGGGAAAAGGTTTCTTAAAATTGGTTGTGAGCTTATTTTATTCCAAAACATTATATCTTTGAAGACTAATAATTTATTTCTCTAAATCAATTGCTTCTTTAAATTTTTATGTAAATGTGTTATTTCTAGCTCTTTTAACAAACATTGCAATGGAGGTCAGTAAAGTGGACATATAAAATTACTCTTGAACATCAAAATAAGGCCTAGAATTTTAAGCTATCTTACTAAGGATGGTAGTAAATTTTTAATTAAATTCCTTTATCCTTTCCTTAGCATCCATTTTCATTTTGGATAGTTTTAATACCAATGTAGCTAGAGTCCTTTAATCTCCAAATTGTTCCCAATTGACAACAGACCCTAAAATATCTAGGCTAAAGTACCATGTCAAGGATTTATTTTATAATGTATATGGGAAATGGTGACATACAACATACTCATGTTGGATGTTTATTAAAATAATTTATAACATAAATTTCTTGATGTATCTTAGTAAGGATGGTAGTAAATTTTTAATTAAAGTCCTTTATCCTTTCCTTAGCATCCATTTTCATTTTGGATAGTTTTAATACCAATGTAGCTAGAATCCTTTAATCTCCAAATTGTTCCCAATTGACAACAGACCCTAGAATATCTAGGCTAAAGTACCATGTAAAGGATTTATTTTATAATGTATATGGGAAATGGTGACATACAACATACTCATGTTGGATGTTTATTAAAATAATTTACAACATAAATTTCTTGATGTGATCTTCTAAGTTATAAGTTATTTTGGAAAAGTCAAGGCATCCATATTTATATTGTTAATGTTAGTTTGGAAGTCAATTTCAAAAAAAATAGGGCTCTTGGAATCAAGGGAGTAATTTGGTTTAGCGGTTTGATGAATTTTACCAAAGACAAGGAAACCAAATTGTCTAAGGTTGAGACTATAACTTCATGCCTAGTATGAATGATTTTTTGGTGATTTGTATTGGTCCTAGTTTTCTTTTGTAATAAATGAATTTTTCTCTCAATTTATTGAGTGTATGCACTGGTAATGGTATTGGGGATTGAAATTTAGACAATGGAATAACAAAAGGGGATTCATATTCAAATTCTAAATGAGTTTTCTATTAGTATCTCCTAAAATCCAATTTCAAACTCAGGATCTTGTAAGTGTGGTTTAGGGTTGGGTCTATTTTCACTCTCCAAGTGAGATTCATCGGTTGCTAACTCAAGTTGATTTTTCTTTTTGTGAAATTATATAGATAGTTGGTAATTGTTACCACAATCATCCATACAAGGGAAATCTAGGTCCTCCTTCTAGCACCAAAATGTTGACGTGGTCAAATTTCTTGCACCAAACTAAGGGAGTTTTCTTAGAGCTAAGGCCCACTTATCCTTTTCTCTATTTGGTATAGCAATTTCCTTTGATATGTTGGCCCAACTGTACAATGAATGGATGAGCTTTAGGCTCGGGTGACAAAATCCTAAAATGTGTTCGTAGAACTAATAATAGAATGTGGTATTAATCTAAACACCTAGATAGGATTTGAGAATAGATAATGAACATAAAAAAAGTAAGAATTATATTCATTAAAACATAAAGTAGCTTATTGTGGAAATAATGGTTAAAACAGTGAAAAATTGACGAGTCATAAAATCAAGTTAGCCTTATTTTAACAACAACCAACCATTTCATATTGACAACTAACAACTTATTGAAACATAACAATAAGAAGTCATCACTATTGCATGAGAATAAAATACAACAAAAGTAAATATTAATCTAACAACCATCAAGGAAGTAGTCCGACACCACACATACACCAAAATGAATCTCAAAATAGTGGTTAGTTCACTTCTCAACGAATATTAATAGAGTTTTGCAATCTCAAGAAAAAAGACCATTCCTTATCAGATTTCTCTTATTTATACAAAAGAGGGAGAGGGAGGTTAATTCTTTTGATTCTTCCACTCGGCTTATTGGTTATCTTTCTTTGCTCAATAATTTATTTATTTATCTATCCATTTATTCCTTCTAAGGATTTAGATTCCTTTTGTTAGTTGGAACACATTTATTCATTGTTCAAACCTTATTCTTGACTATTTAGTTTCACTGTCAAACTTATCCTTTTGTGCTACCTAGAGTGTTTGATTATTGTGATAATTTCAAATCTCTTTTCCTTCCATGCCATTTGAGGGATTATCTCATGGCCACTAAGTGATTTTCTTGGTTTTCTTGAGCTTCCTTCATTATCACTTGAACTTCTTTCTTGATTGTTCGATTTATTGTACTCCTTTGCCACCTAGCAGGTTTGATTTTTTTGGTCTCAGTTCGAACTACCTTTTCTTTAACTCTTTGAGTCTCCTTATTGGGCATTCAATTTCCTTGGTAGTCATTGTAAAATTCATGAGTGTTAGTGTATAAAACATGGGACACATGGGTAACTTTGACATTAAATCAACAATTCCATCCAACAAAACCATGTTTTGGTATTTCAAATTAAACCAAGATATAACGAATTTTTAGACATTTTTCTAAGTTTGAAAGAAGGCTAAAAGGTGTACATTAACTAGGTGACAAGATTCCCAAAATGAAAATCTAGATTGATCTCAAAATCGGGACCCCTTATCACTACCTTTTGACGAGGGTAGAGATCATTTGGATAGTTGAGTTTGAAGCACTTTTGTGAATTGATGACCCAATTTAAAGGTTTTGGTCAGATTAAGAATATGGCCTTCGAAGGTAAACTCCAAAGTTTTGAACATAATTTGAACAAAAATAATAATCAAATAAAACCAAAAATCCATACAGTTCGAACGGTGAAGAGATGGCCCAATTTGGAAATCAAGAACGATGTCCAAATTGGGCCAAGGCAATAGTGAAAAAATGAAAGGAGGGCGAGGGATTTTCATAATCATGGTCAATAATTGAAATCTTTAAAAATGTTTTGGTATTCGAATTTGAAAAGAGATAAAGTTTGAAAGGAAGAAACAAAACATTCAAACTAAAGATTAAAACAACTAAAAGGGGGGATTTTAAATAGTCTGAAGAGATCAAAGGGGGCCTGGTTTAGGGAGCTAGGTCAATTCCAAAATCAACACTCATCCACACCAAAATCGGTGGGTGGAGGCCCCTATTTGGAAATCGGGGTTGATTACCAAATTAGGCTAATGGAAGATTCGAGGAGGAAGATTAAAATTTGAAACAAGGATTCAGAGTTTGAACACTTAGTTCAAAATTCAAACAAGGATTCAAAATATTCAAAGGTTCAAATAGAAGTCCGAGGAAAAATTAAAAGGGAAATAAAAGAGGTGAAAGTGGGGCTTGATTGGAAATTGGGCCCAATTTCCGAATGGATGGATTGATGAACTAATCAAAGGGAGAAAGGGGCTCCATTCTAGAAATTGAATTGATTTGGAAATCAAATGAGGGCAAAGTTAAATTCAAAGGGTAAATAAACTTAGGGAATAGAGAAAGCTAGTCAATTAAGGGATAAAACTAGAGGAAGAAAATAAATTAAGTCAAAACCAAGAAAATGAAATATGAAGGCCTGTCTAATTAAACTATCTAAAAAATGAAAAATGCAGCAGGGAAATGAGAAACTAAAGTCATTATATGTCCAAATAAAAAAAACAATTGAAAAATAAGGACCCAATATTTCCCATATCAAAGGTTCAACACTTTCTAAATCAATTTTTTTTTCTCATGTAAACAACATCAAACATAATCAAATATTTTCCAAAAATTCATATTAAACACCCACAATATCTTCAAGGAATTAATACTCAAGTCATATAGTAAGACTCAATATCTTCTATTTATTATTAATATTAAATATATTTTTTATTTTAATGCTAAACAGATGGTTGATTAAACATACATAGAAGAACTCTATTAAACACCCACAATATCTTCAAGGAATTAATACTCAAGTCATATAGTAAGTCAATATCTTCTATTTATTATTAATATTAAATATATTTTTTATTTTAATGTTAAACAGATGGTTGATTAAACATACATCGAAGAACTCAATAACAGGAGAGGGTTGAAACCAATGCATCCATGAAATCCATATTTTCATAGTGTAGAAACAAATCAGAGCTATACCCCTAACATTGCAGATTTGAAAATAATTTTACGATGCTGTAAATAATATGCTGTATGATCTGGAATTGCTCTGCCTTTACTCTTACATAGTTTTCCATCCATAAATAAGCTATTTAACTTTTAAAATGATGAATTACGATACAAGTCTAATACTGTGGCAGTGGGAAATAACAAACCATTGGCGCATTGAACCTTTTAATCGATCCTCTATTAAACTTGGGCATGGACCAATACCCAATTATTCACAAAACTCATCTATTATGAAATCCTTCTACCAACTGGAATTGAAACCAGTCACTCGCAAGTAAAGAAGCTTTTGGATTAAAAAATGCCAATGGCGAGCTTACTTGATATAGCGCATATAATTCCAGCCATATTTGTTAAATAAAAAAGGTAAAGCAATATCTCCTGATAAAATTCCAACAAAATTTATTCAAACTTTTCAGACATGCCCACTAACTTTTCAGACATGCCCGCTGGAATTTCGTTCGTTCAGTATTGAAGTAAAATGATGGATAAATGAGTCCAATTCATTCCATGACGATCCTCCCTCTCCAACGGCCGTGCGAGCGGCTTCTTTGAGTTCCTTGGCCCTTCTCCTCATGTTCATTCCCTCTTCATCTTCCGCCATTACTCGTCTGATCGCCCGCTCCACTTCCTCCGCCATTACCAACTCGTTCTCGTCTGCCTTCGTCCATTTCTTCACTTCCACACCCACCTTCAACTCTCTCGCCACCAATATCGAGTTGGCGAATTGGTCGGAGTGCAGAGGCCAAGCCACCATGGGAACACCCGCGCTGATGCTCTCCAACGTCGAATTCCACCCACAGTGTGTAACGAACCCTCCGGTGGACTCATGCGATAAGACTTCAAGTTGGGGTGCCCAGTTTCTCACCAGAAAGCCGCGTCCTGCAATTCGGTTCTCGTATCCTTCGGGAAGCAGCTCGCTTATCCAATCCCTGTGCTCTTCCTCCAACGCTGGGAAACTGGCGCTGTCTGCAACCCTGACTACCCAGAGGAAGGGCTTTTGGCTCGCCTCCAGCCCTCGAGCCAATTCATGGAGTTGTTGCCGCGACAGAGAAGACATTGTACCGAAAGAAACATAAACAACTGAAGCCGGAGATTGACCGTCCAGCCATCTCAAACAACTTTCAACATCTGAATTACCCTTCTTACCAATCCAAATAGATTGAGGAAGAAGAGGACCGACGGCCCACATCGGCTTCTCGGGGTATTTTTCTCGTCGTGTTTGCTCAAGGGCATCGATGAATTGAGATTCCAGAGCGCGAAAACTATTGATGAGATGTCCTGTCGCGGATTGTAGACATTGTGCTTGGCGAAACACGAAGGGAATAAATCTCTCTGGTAAGGACCTTTTGATTGATACAACACAATCCGGAATTCCTTTCCCCTTCTCCCCTACCAGTGAGCGATAGGCGCTGGTGCAGTTGAAAAAGTAGGCAGGGGCTTCATATTTGGCGGCCACACTTTGAACCCACCCGAGCAATGGGTCATGCACAATCACGATTCTATTCGAATTGGAGACGCAGAGACTCTGCATCAAACGATCGAAAGGCTCTCGGAGATCTTCCGAAGCTTCGAACAGAGGAATCAAATGCACGGGAAACATATGCTCCTTATTTTCAGGATCGGGCTGTGGATTGGAGGAAGACAGCATGGGCAATTCGTGGAAACGAATGGCAAAGTGATCAAGATTCCATCCCTGAACACGAGAGCGAGCCTGTTGGATATGAGTAGAAGTGGAGACAAAGAGGACGTTTAGTCCTCGTGCAGCAATAGCCCTTGAAAGATGAAGCAATTGATTGAGGTGTCCCTGTGCTGGAAAAGGCACCACTACCATCTGTATCTCCTGTGTTCTTTCTAGTGAGGGAGACCGTGAATTAGTGGAATCCATGAAATTCTACAGACCTATAAGAAGCTGTGGAACGTCACGCTTGTTATGCACAAGAAGCACCGAATTAGATATAACTAGATGAATTTTCCATCCATGGATAAGGGCGAGGGAATCTAACCTTCTATAGACTTTGTTTTATGATAAAAAAATCATTTCATTATTAATAAAATTAGTTTTTTATTCATATCATTATGAGAATTGAATTAGAATTGAATTAGAATGGAAAGGATAATAATCATTCCTCACAACTATCTAAACTAAACATATCATTATGAGAATTGAATTATAATGGAGAAAATAATAATCATTCCTCACAACTATTAGTTAATATTTTAAAACTTTATATAATCCATGTATTTAGAAATATGCTAATTTAACAATAACAAAAATTTCATACAATTTTTATTTTTCATTAAATCAATTATATATATATATATCACCCAGCTTAATTTCATCATAAATTTTAAAATAAACATAAATATATTACAAATTACTGTTTTTAACTTACATCTAATTCCATAAACTAATTTTCACTCAACCATATCTACAGCTCCCACAGAAACAGAAATTGTAGATAAATCAAGCATTCCAAATTCTTTATTCAAATACATTGCTGTCATTAAACTAATTTTCATATATTATAAAATAATATTGTTAAAATTTGTATGCTAATATAAATATTGTTACTCCCATATTGTCGGTTGACCATCCTATCACAAATAAAATTTCTTTAAATGGCTATCCACAAATATCACCCTTATCTACGTGACAAAACGTTTCGATATAAATATGTATGTCAACCCGCCTTCGTGCAGAGCGCTGTTCGGCTACGTATGCCAGAACCTGAAGGCGTACCGCCTTTGATGCACGAAAAAGTCATTTAATAATCTTTTGTGGGCTCCATTTAGTGCTCGATTATCAGTAGGTTCCATCTGGTGCTTGGATAACCGTTTGCCTTCCGTCACGTAGGGCTTCGACAGCGTCACATCCCTATTCACCGCATGAGAATCCTAGAATCTCTTTGGAAGTTTCAACGACTGAACGTTATACTTTCAATTTCCGAGCAATTTTGTTCAAAATCCAGTGAGAAATGGTTGAAACTTGTTCTCAATGAATATGTATATTTGAGTTGTATATGTATATTTGAGTGGTTGATTATTTATCAGTAGGTTGAATCTATTTATTGATTGAATTTATTTATGCATTAAAAATGCAATTTAAACAAGAAATTGTGATTTTACCCAAATTTATATTACTAAAATTGCAGTCTAAAAGTTTTAAGTTTTGATTATTCTCTCTTGAATATTTTAGGGGATATTATCTATTTAATTTTAACCCAAATCCTACCAAAAATTGTTGAGTTGAAATTTTTGAATCTACCTATTTGACTGGTTAACTCTATACAATCTAAATAAAAAATACAATAAAAAATACAATTTGTGATAAATGCCAAAACAAATGTTTAGAAAATGTCAATTCTCATTAAATTGTTGTTCATTGACTTAAGATATATTAAATTTATAATATATTATAATCCTTTAAAAAAATATAATATTTATAATAAATAATGATATTATAAGTGAGTCAAATATATATAAAATAAATAAATATATTCCTATATACAGAATAAAAATATTATAAAATTTATTATAAAATGTAGTTGTCTAATTGTTCTAAGTTTTTTCCTTTTTCAACATGTTAAATCCATTTTTGAAGTTAGAAATGTAATTTTAACAACAAAAAGTTGTAATTTCATGTAGATTTTTGTCATCAAAATCTAACCAACCCAAAGATAGAATCATTTACCATGAAATCAAACCTGTACCAAACAAAAATGCATACCCAAAAATACTTTTCATATCATCAACACTACCTTCAAAATCACTATCTTTATATCCAACAAGTGAATAATCTTTTGAATTAGAATACCAAATTCCATAATCTACCTTCAAAATCACTATCTTTATATCCAACAAGTGAATAATCTTTTGAATTAGAATACCAAATTTCATAATCTGTTGTACCTGCAATATACCTCAAAATTCATTTTCCAACTTTCCAATGAGAGATTTTGGTATTTTCCATAAATATGGAAATTAAGCTTACTACATACATAATATCTCGTCGAGTAGTTGTAAGGTACATGAGGCTTCCTACAAGCCTCTTATACCGAGTATAGTCGAGTAGTTGTAAGGTACATGAAGCTTCCTACAAGCCTCTTATACGGAGTATAATCAATTTATGTTCCTTCATCTTGTTTACTTAGTTTTGTACATGTTGCAATTGGTGTATTTGTTGGCTTGCATTTGTTCATTTTGAAGATTTTCAAAATATCTATGGCATATTTTTGCTGACAAATAAAAATTCCCTTTTCAGATTGCTCAACTTCAATTCCAAGAAAAAAATTCAAGAGACCAAGATCAAACATTTCAAATTCACTTTGCATGGCTGCTTTGAATTCATTCAACGAGAAGTTTCATGTATACATCATATCATCAACGTAGAGACAAACTATCTAAAGATTACCTCTCTGGTCTCTTTTGGTGTAAAGTGTGGGCTCATTGTTGCTCCTATTAAACTCATTGTTAAGCAAATAAGTATCAATGCGACTTTACCAAGCTCTTGGAGCTTGCTTCAACCTATACAATGCTTTCTTCAATTTGTACACTTTGTACTATTTACCTCTGACCTGAAATCCTGGTGGTTGATCCACATAATTTCTTCCTTTAAAATGTCATTTAGAAAGGTCGATTTAACGCCCATTTAATATATTGGCCATTTGTTTTGAGCTGCAGCCTCCAAAACTGCTCTGACAGTATCCAAATGTGCTACTAGAGAAAATGTTTCTCCATAGTCATTATCGGGTTGTTGAGAAAACCCTTTTTCTACAAGTCTTTCCTTGTGCTTCTCTACTTTGCCATTCTCATTGAATTTTTTCTTAAACACCCATTTAACTCCAATGCTAGTTTTACCTATGGGAAGATCCAAAAGATCCCATGTGTTGTTTATTTCAATTGTTTCAATTTCTTTGTTCATTGCATCAACCCATTTTTTTTCCTTTACTTCTTCTTCAAAGTATATTGGTTGACAGGATAAGAGAGAAAAGTGTGCTTGTTGATCCATGCCATCATTCTTCCCAGAAATTTCTCTCAAGCTTCTTGTTTTCTAGTTCCTTAAATTTGCTATAGTGGGATCTGAATCATTACTAGATGAATAAGAAGAATTGTTCTTTGTTTGTTCTCCTTGGCCTTGTACTTGCAATCTTGGAAGTCTTGGTGGAGAATCTTGTTGTTCTGTATCTTCCACCTGTTTATATTCCTGTAGAGAAGGAATCTGATCTACAAGTATTTCACTTGTTTGGTTATCCTAAGATTTATCTTCTTGGAATTTCACATCTCTGCTTACTATCAACTTCTTGGTAATAGGATTATACAACCTATACATGATCATACCACTCCATGCTTCTTGAGGAACTCGATCTTTCACACTGCTGGTTGGTGACAAATTTAAAATACAAAGTGATCATGCCACTCCTTCACCTCAGTATTCATTTGACAAATTATTGGCCTTTAACATACTTCTGACCCTATTCATTATTGTCCGATTCTTCCTTTCAGCTACTCCATTCTATTGTGGAGTGTATCTTGTGGTAAAATGTCTCTTGATTCCATGTTGCCTGCAATATGTTGCAAATTCCTTAGATTCATATTCACCTCCTCAATCTAATCTGAGTACTTTGATTTACTTCCCACTCCATTTCTCTGTCAAATATTTAAATTCTTTGAATTTTTCAAATGTTTAGGATTTGTGCTTGAGAAAATACACCCATGTTTTTCTGCTAAAATCATCAATGAATGTTAGAAAATAAAAGTTGTCTCCTATTAATTGAGTTTACATTGTACCACAAAGGTTTGTATGCACCAGTTCAAGGTGTTTGTTTTCTCTGTAGGAAGCATCGAGAAAACTATCCCTTTGGTGTTTGGCCAAAATACAACTCTCACTGGAGTTTTTTTGTTCATTTATAATGGAAAAACCTTTGACCATAGATTTCTTCTGTAAAAAACTAAGACTTATAAATGGTAAATGACCATATCTAAGATGTCACAACCAAGTCTCATATGAGCTTGATACATTTTGGGCATATGACTGTGACAAATTTACATTTCTCAATATCAAAGGGAACATTATATTTTTGGTCATGTGTATTGTACCTATAATTTGATTACTGGGTGGTTGGTCCAAGATTGTACACTTGGAACCTTAAAAAATGACCTTATAACCATGTTCATTCATATAACCTACACACATTAGATTATGTCTAAGACTAGGTACATAATAAACATCATGAATATCCTTCTTTTCACCTTGTTTGGTCAATACAAAAGTTATACCCTTTCCTACAACTTTCCTTTGATAATCATCTCCGAATTTAATTTAAGATGTGATAGAGCTATCTAAACTAGAGAACAAATCTTTGTTACCTGTCGTATGATTGTTGCAACCACTATCCAACAACCAGAGATCATGATTGTTGCTTGTTTCTTATGTTACTTGACATGAGAAGAACATTGATTCAAATGTTCCTTCTTTAGCGTTGGTAACATTTTCTCTGTCCCTATTCATATCTGCTTTCTTCTTTCTGCATTCACTTTTGTAGTGACCAAATTTGTTGCAATAATAACACTAGATCCTTGATTTGTCAATCCATCTTGACTCATTAAAGTTTCTACCTATCCCCCTTTGGTTCTGAGAGTGTGTCTATGGCTGTTTCGAATGTTCACTATGTTTTGAACATTCTGAAGTTGACCTCTCTCCTATTTGAGAGCGACCTCTACCTCGTCTTCCTCTGCTTCTATTCCCTCGACCTCTACCTATGCTTATGGAGGCCTGCGACTGAAATGCATTCTCCAAAGATTCAATATTTCGACTGAAACTACTTTCATGGGTTAACAAAGATCCCATGAGTTTTTCAACTGTCAATTGTGATAGGTCTTTCGACTCTTCTATAGTGCCAATGACCATATTAAAATTATCTGGAAGGATTTGAAGTACCTTATAAATGGCCTTTTTCTATTGAATGTCTTCTCCAGGGTACGTAGTTGATTCATGATGCTCGTGACATGGGTCATAAAATGATCCATAGAGTCTGAATGCTTCATTTGAAGAGTCTCAAAAATCTTCTTGAGTGTCTAAAACTTTGTATTTTTTACTTTATCAGTTCCCTAATAGGCTATTTCAAGAGTATCCTATACCTATTTGGCATGATACGTTGTTACGAATTTGGGGAAAATATATTCCTCTAACCCTTGTTGGAGCCATAGGGATTTGCTATCCTTCTTCCCGAGTTCTCCAAGGGAATTTATCTGTGGATTTATCATTTATTGTAGGTTTGTTGGATATGGTTCCTATAATCCATTAACTATTACTTCCCAAAAATCTTCAGACTGGAGTAATGTTTTCATCTTAATAGACCATACATCATAGTTCTTACTTATTAAAATTGGTCTTCGTGATAGTGTTGGACTGTTTCTAGGCGTCATGAATCTTCTATTGAAAGTCGAGTCCCCCTTTCTGGATTATATCTTGAGAGAAATAACTTTTCCTCTGTTGAAACCAAGAAAAACCATAATTTTTCTTAGCCTAGACACTTCCTGTCCATGCCTAGACGCTTCCTTTCTGAACCATCCACGTGTTCCGTCACTCAAATTTTTTTTTGCAAGTGTCATCCTTTAGAACACACCCTTTACACTTGTTGGGGGGAATCCTCCTCCTGGACGCTCTGTATGCATTGGCAAAGAGCTTCCTCCTCCAAAAACACAATTTTTAGAATGGTTTTCCGTCAAACTTTCACCCCAAAACGAGCTGGAAAATGCTCCTCTTCCTCCTGTGGCTGAAACAAAATCGAAAATTCTCTCCAACAACTTGCAAATCACTCTCTAATATTTGAAGAGTCTTAGTCTAGTGTTGATACCATGTTCAAGTTCAAGTATAGGAAAGCATTGACAAAACAAAGCATACACAAACAATGCAACTATGGAGTTGCTCAACTCTTCTCCACATTCACATAAAAAACTAAATTGCAAATACAAGTTATGAGATATTTCTCTAGAACACTCCATTGTTCCCCTGCCTAATAAATGCATACTTCCCTTAATATTCCTTTCCAAATAAATGCATACTTCCCTTAATATTCCTTTCCACTATCAATTTGGTCAAAAGAAGTAATGGAGGAATTACTCCATTTAACATTAACAAATACCAAGTCCATACTTTTGTAAACTTTTTGGTACTAAAAAACTAATGTATATATTGTATCTAAACCTAAATATAACAATATACCTCCATAGATTTTAACAGTCAAAGAGGGTCCCTTGTCCCACAAACAAGAGAATCTCATACACCAATTTGGTTTCTACCTTAGTGGTGACCTTAAAAATAGATTATTATTACTATTAATAATACAAATATATCAAAATATTAACATGTATAAAAAAAAAACCATAACCCTCACTTCCATATATATATATATATATATATATATATATATATATTTAATAAACCTAAGTGAATCTGTGAATTCAACCAAGGCCATGGAATGCAACACCTATACAGAAATTCACTGAAAATTAGTTGTGTCATGTCCAGCCAGTTGTCCATAAAAAAATGCGAACGCCCTGGTGGACACACACATCTCCACTGCACTTATAGATACATTACACAATTATGTACATGCCAACGCATCCACATAATCTTGATGAATGACGTCATCTAAGACCGTGGAATAGAACAACTACCCATAAATTTCCTTAAAATAGTCGCGTCATTTCAAGCCCGTTATGAAAAATAAAAAAAAATTACAAACGACCCAGTCGACACTCAAATTAGACATGCTTCCAGCCCTCGCATAATATTTTTTTAAGATCCAGTGATGACAGACTGGTAATGATTTGTGTACATAATTGGTATATGAATGCAATAACTTCAAGTATTGTGTTTAAAACACTGATGTAATCCTAGCCAGTTAAAAAACCTAAGAGATAACCTGGGATCATCCGTCAATTTTAGCAGAACTTTCTCTACATGGTTGGATGTCAATATTTCCAGTATTCTATTGTTCGTAAATGACGATTTCCATCTTTCTTTTCCCCTCAACAAATCGTTGAAAATACACTCGACGTATTCATCCAGTTCTATTGCGGCAGTTTACAATCTCATCTACCAACATGACTCTGGACGAGGAATTCAATCGGGGATACATATCAACTAAACAAAGGATTTTTTTTCCAGAGATAGTCCCCATTCGCATCGTTTTGTGAAAAATGGTTTCTAACAACGATAAATAAAAATGAAGGGCTCTAAACTTTTTAGTATTTTTTTACATTCATCGGAATTTAGTTATAAAAGAATATTTTTTCATGATTGAATTTATATTTTTTTTACTAAAAATGAATTTAATTTCTATCAAAAAATTCCTAGTGCACCCAAAAATTTCTATCACAAATTTCTATTGCACCCAAAAATTTCTATGACACTTTTTTAAATTTTTTACCAAATTAAAAAAAAAAAAATTATTGAATTTTTTTTCCAAATCTTCGTATGTTTAAACTACGCGAACAAAAAGGCCTGCAAGGAACAATGCTTTCAGTCATGTTTGATTTATGATTTGTTTCGTATGCGACCTTCTGTCATGTTTCCAGTAACTGGGGCCTTCACATTATACATAAAACCTTCGAAACTCAAAGACACATTAATGTTTCATTACTTTATTGTTTTAAGGAGTAAACAAACACGAAAATGTTGTCCTAACTAAATAGAGATCTTGATCGACTACTAAGTGAAAAAGGAATGGTAAAAGGAGAATAGACATTCTCCTCCCCTTGAATTGCCATTGCATTATATACATGAAATTTGTTCGCTTATAGGAAATGATGTATCCAGTTTTTAGTAAAAAAAGAAAGCACCCATGTTGTATGGGAATAAAAAGTAGAGGAGAGCATGACAGAAGTGTAGTAAGCAAGAAAGCATGCCTCGGACTTTGGAGTGAAGTGCATTGGAATGGGAATCCGAAAGAATGAGGTGTCCATTTTTCCAGTACGAGAATGAACCATTTATCCCAATGTCTCTTGATCCACCATGGATTCATGGTCACCTCCATTATGTGAAAATAGATGTTTTCCGGTGCTAGCTTCCAATAAGCTTATTATGAGGAAACAAACAAGTTTTCTTCTATGTTTTCTGTTATGTTTTGATAGGTTTTCTTCTATGTTTTCTGTTATGTTAGGATAGGTTAAAAACAATAGTCAATAATAGATCTAAAATAAATTTAATAGATCTAATGCACAAGTATATAAGTATATAGATCTGATATTATCATGAATAGATCTGAAGCATAATTATATAGATTTCTAACCTACATGAATAGATCTGAAGCTAAAATATCTATATCTAAAATACACTCAAATAAATCTAAGATAAATAATAAGAAAAATCACAGTGAAAGAACTATAGAAAAACAAAAGGATTAGCCTTTAATTTCTTATTAGAAAATAAATACATTACTTCTTCTTCTTAATGTCTACACCTTATTCTTGATCTATTCCTTATACATTTTATGTGAGAGAAATAATACATATATAGGTTCTCATAGAAGAAGATAGAATAATGGAGAACTCTATAGAACAGTACATTCTAGAAGTTTTAAGAATTCAAGAAATATAATTATTTTCTTATTATATTATTTGGTATCACATACAACAATCTCCCACTTGAGACCAATATTGGTGTTATAATTTCTATGTCCTTGATACTGATCCAATCCAAAAATATATTTAACAAATTTACATCATACCAACCAAGGTTCTACAAAGCTTGTGCTTATCCATTAGCAAAATATTTGTTAATATATCAATTGTATTGTCTTCTATGTGTATTTTTTCCAACTGTAGTAGCTCATCATCTATCACTTGGCAAATCCAATAATTCGGATTATTTTCGGCACAAAATGAGATTGGAGATATAATAAAGAAATGCGCAGAGATATCGCAGATATTCAATAGTATAACAGAAATATATTAGAGATGAAACCATAAACACAGATATACAGTAATACACGATTTCTATTAATGAAATAAATGTACAGAGACTGTAAAATACAGAGTGAAAGACTTAATAGAATGGTGGCAACTTATCTCTGAGAAGAGATGTGATAGCTACTCACACTCGCAAGAAGATGATTACAATGAGGCTCTGAAGGCCTTTTACAATAAACCAGAATGCCAAAAACCCTAGACATCCAAAAAACTAACCCTAGGAAATGAAGCGTCAAAAGTCATGTAGGCTCCGTTTGGGTAAGTTGGTGCATCAACTTCCCGGGGTCGTAACTTTTGCATACGATCTTCGTTTTAGGCGTGTGATAGCTCGTTGGAAAGGTATCATCGAGGAGATTAATTTTGGAGGCTCAATCATGCCTTTGGTTGTAATTAAGAACCTCGATCCCGAAAAACCTTCATTTAGGCCCTCAAAATGGCCCCGGAAGTTAAAACCTGCTAAAAATAGTAAATTGCCAAAATTGTCATAAAGTTGTTTTGAGCCAGTTGGAAAAGGTGGGTGGCCACCGATATCCACCTGGATCAATCCTCCCTCCTTAGGAAGAAATGGTCTCCATTGCGTTGAGTTCCCGGGGGAGATGGAAAAGCGTTTGTTGAATCTGCATCTTGGTGAGCTACTTGTCTTGCTGAAGACGTCGCGTTGTTCAGTTTGTGGAAGTCTATAACGAACCTATTGAGGTTGAGGCTATTCAACAAGTCAAGATACAAGAGAGGACGGTGTGCAGAAGGAATCTTTTCACTTTGTTGCAACCTTTTCGACCTGCTTCTATTGGATAGAAGGTGCTTGGGGTAAGGCTGTAGTGGTTGCAGTGTCCTTTTGTTCTCCTTTTGAACATATTGTGAAGAAGCTGAATTTTGCAGTATGAGATACTACTTTGCGACATTTTTTAGGTGGAACAGTAGTCGGAACTACTTCTAGTATTCTGTAGAGATGACCCCCCAAAGTAACAATGACACTACGGGGTCGAGACTCATAAACAACATGGCGTCTCCACATATATGGTTGGCCCAAGAGCACATCATAGACATCCAGTGGGGCAACATCACATAATACCTCATCCTTGAAGGGTTGGATGTTGTATGATAATCGACACTGTTGGCTGACACAAAGATCTCGTCCTTGGCGAAGCCACCCAATGTTGTATGGTTGCGGGTGTGGTGTTGTCGATAATCCCAACTGTTTAACGACCTCTGCTGAGATGAGGTTCTACTGGCTTCCGCTATCAACAATAAAATGCAATGGGGTCCCCTTCACCCACATCTGTGAATGAAAAAGGTGCTCCCCCTCTTCGGGATCTGTTGGTTCTTCTGGTTGAATTGTTGTGGTTGCAACAATAGCAGTGGGGTCTGCGTCAATGATCTGTCCTTTACCAGTATTTTCAGACAGCTGGGGTTCCGGCCAATGACTGGCCCTTACTGCATTTCTAATCAGATTCCTCGGACCGGGTTCGCTCCTTGTCTTTGAATCCTCGCCACCAATGACCGCTTTGAGTGACATTCATTAGTGTTGTGCCGTGGGCGCTTTGTGGAATTCAACCCATTTTCTCGTGTCCTTCTTTGTCTTCCCCGTGACTCTTCTTTTCCGCGGTCTTGACCTGGTTTCTTTCTGACCGCTTGTTTGGGTCATCTTTGTCATACTTCGTTGTTGTGGATTTGGAGAACTGAATCCTCGCTTGTTTTGGTGCTTTCAAATTTCCGCCGATTTTAACAAATATATTGATAAGTAGCACCGGTGATGACAGTCCCGGAATCCATTTCAAATTGATGTAGTCTCGTAGAGCCCCATGGTATTTCGTAACCAAATGTCGCTTTGGAGTCTTTGATACCTCCAGCTTGGTACTGTGCATGGATGGTATTGGTGGAACTGGACCGCTTTTGCCCTCTCTTGACTGCAGGTGTGGTCCATCTCATGTATGGTCCTCATAGTTTCCAATAGGGTAATACTATTCCTTTATCGTGTCCAAAAAATCCCAAGTGGATCACTCTATATTCTAGGACTCTCCGTGGAACTTCTTTCTCCCAGAAGTTTCCAAATCGGTTTGACATGGGGAGAGCTTAAGGAGCATAGTGATCTTTTCTTTGTCGAAAAATTGTGAACGAGAAATAACCTTCTAGCAGAAAGTTAACCATTTTTCTAGCACCGTGACCTATTTGACTCATCAAATACTTAGAATATCGTACTAACTGTAGACTTTGAAAGGTGAGGGTGTCTCCAAAGTGGTCGCCCCATGAATATAAAACATGCTATCGGGAGCAGGGTAATTGGCTGGATGGAAAAAAAATTCTCCATCATTTCTTCCTCTATCGCTGTGAGAGCTTGCTCAAGCAATGATTGATATGATCATTCATTCACTTCTTCCGCCTATCAGGGTTTATTAGGGTATGGGAGATTGTCTTCAAGAGAGATAAGCTCGAGACCCAACTTTATTATAATTTGACCTCGCTGGACATGTAATCAAAAACGATCAAGAGCATCCCCGCCTGATATCACTAATCCGGATTATTTTCTGACAAAATGAGATCAAAGATATAATAAAGAAATGCAATGTAGATATCGCAAATATTCATTAGTATAACAGAAATATATATCGTAGATGAAAACCATAAACATATATATAGAGTAATACATGATTTCATTAATGAAATAAATGCATTGCAGACTATAAACATAGAGTGAATGACTCAATAGAATGGTGGTAGCTTTATCTCCTAGAAGAGATGTGATAGCTAATCACACTGTGAGGGAAGATGATTATAATTAGGCTTTGAAGGCCTTTTACAATAAACCGGAATACCAAAAACCTAGACATCCAAAAACCCAACCTTCCTAGGAGATGAATTGCCAAAATTCATGTGGACCCCGCTTGGGTAAGTCAGCTTCAACTTCCGGTCGGTAACTTTTGCATAATGACCAAGGCTTTAGGCGCAGATAGCCTACTGGAAAGGTATCACGAGGAGATTCATTTTGGGGATTAATCATTACTTTGGTTATCATTGAGAACCTCGATCCCTAAAAAACCTTCATTTCGCCCCCAAATGGCTCCTAGTTAAAACCCGCTAAAATAGTAAATTGCCAAAATTGCCATAAAGCAGCCTTTGAGCCGCAGTACAGGGTGGCCACCCATATTCACCTAGATCAACTCCTCCCTCCTTAGAAGAAATGGTATCCATTGGCGCTTGAGTTCCTCGAGGGAGAAGGAAAGCCGCTTGTTGAATCACAGATCTCTATGGAGTCAGCTATTCATTGGAGATGTCGCGTTGCTCACTTTGTGGAAGTCTATCACTTAACCCGCTGAGGTTGAGGTTGCTCAAAAAGTTGAGATACATGAGAGGGATCTGCAGTGCATGAATATCTTCGCTTTTGCAACCTTTGTCGACTCCCTCGCTGGATAGAAGGTGCTTGGGGTGGGCACAGAGGGTTATGCTATTCCTTTTGTTCTCCTCCTTTGAATAGATTGTATTAGTTGAATTTTTGTAGCATGAGATACTACCTTGAGACACTTTTAGGTGGAACAATAATTGGAAATACCTATGGTATCTCCTCAGAGAGATGACCCCCAAAGTAAACAATGATTAATTACAAAGTCGAGGACTCATAAACAACATGGCTGCCTCCACATATATGGTTGGCCCAAGAGCTAATCATAGACATCCAAGCAAGTAACATCATTAATAATACCTCATCCTTTGAAGGGCTGATGCCATATGATAATCGATGCTATTAATACTACGTAGATATCGTCTCTTGGCGAAGTTTTCACCCAATAAGCTGTATGGTCATAGTGCGGTGTTGTCGATAATCCCAACTCTGTCAATTCCACCTCCTACCGGTGAGATGAGGTTCTCCTCGCTCCACTATCAACAATAAAATGCAAAGAAGGTCCCTTCACCCACATCCGTGAACAGAAAATGCGCTCCCCCTCTTCAAAATCTATTGGTTCTTCAGGTTGAACTGTCGTCATGGCTAATAAAGTGGGGTCTAGGTCAATGATATATCCTTTACCAAGATTTCATAATCATATTCTAAATCAAGGTTTGGCTCCTTGTCTTTGATATCCATCACCAATGACTGTTTTGAGTGACATTCATCGTTGTGCCGGGGATTTGTGGAAATCGCACTCATTTTCCTCAGTGTCCTTCTTTCTCTCCCATGACCCTTCTTTTCCGGTTGCTTGGACTGGTTTCGAGACTGCTTGTTAGGGTCGCCTTTGTCATACTTCTAGCTAATATGGATTTGCGCATCTCGAACTCCTCATTTGTTCTGGTTATTAAATTTATGCTCAATTTTATAGGCATATCGATAAGCAACACCGAAAGTATGAGGATGTCCGTAAAATCCAATGACCGGATGTACCCGTGTAGAGCCCCATGGCATTTCATAACCAAATGTCTCTGAGTCTTGGATACCCAGCTTGGTGCGAAGGTATGGAAGGTAATATGAAATTTAGACCCATTTAGCCCCTTCCAAAGTGTGGTCCATCCCATGCATTGGTCCTCATAGTTTCCAATAGGGTGCAATACTATTCCTTTACCATCCACAAAAAAAATCCCAAGTGGGATCTACCCCAAATATTCCAGACTCCTCCTGGAACTTTGCTCCCAAGAAGTTTCCCACCAATGTTTGACATGTGGGGAGAGCTTTAAGGAGTGTGAAGTTTATCTTTTCTTGTCGAAAAAATTAACAGGAATGGGGACAAATAACCTTATAGTAGAGTTAACCATTTTCTAGGGCATCCGTGATCTATTTGACTCATCAACACGGAATATCAAAATTAACTTGTACCTTGAGCGCTTTAGGTGCCCCCAAAGTGGTCGCTTGATGAAGATGCTACCATCTCTACTCCAAGAAACGTGGAAGGATGTGGAAAAAATTCTCCATCATTTCTCACACGTCGCTGCGAGAGCTCGGGCTTCAAGCAACACATTGATAGGATCGCCTGCCTCCATTGTTTTTCTTTCTTCCGCCATTGAGGGTTTCCTTGGTGTGAGAGTGATTATTCTGGTGAGAGACAAGATTGAGACTCCAAATTTCTATAATTGTATCTCGCCTGACATGCATCAAAATGATCAAGAGCAACTCGCCTCGACAAATTAATTAACTGGATTATTTTCGCACGAAATGATCGGAGATATAATAAAGAAATGTGCGTAGATATCGCAGGATATTCACAGTATAACAGAAATATATCGTAGATGAAACCATAAACAAATATATACAAGTATCACATGATTTCTATTAATGAAATAATTGTACGTAGATCGCTAAATATAGAGTGAAAGACTCAATAGAATGATGGCGCCTTATCTCCTCGAAGAGATGTGACAAATACTCGCATTCGCAAGAAGATGATTATACCGATGCTCCTCAAGGACTTTTATAATAAACTAGATTGCCAAAAATCCTAGACATCCAAAACCTAACCCTAGAGATGAAGCCGCCAAAAAGTCATGTGGGCCCCGCTTGCGTAACTTAGTACATCAACTTCCCGGTCATAACTTTCGCATACGACTGCTTTAGGCGCAGGATAGCCTATTGGAAAGGTATCATCGAGGAGATTAATTCTTGGGGGCTCAATCATGCCCGGTGGGCTATCATTGAGAACCTCGATCCCTAAAAACCTTCATTTAGGCACTCCAAAATGGCCCCGTAAGTTAAACCCTGCTAAATAGTAACTGCCGTAAATTTCTATAAAGTCATTCTTTGAGCCAAATGGAAAAGGTGGGTGGCCACCATATCCACCTAGATCAATCCTCCTTTCTTCTAAGCACCGGTCCTTACTTCGTACTTTGAGTCTCCCCGGGAGAAGGAAAAGCGCTTTGTTGAATCATACCAGGAGTCTTTGTCTTGTCGAGACGTCACAATACCGCCTTTGTGGAAATCTATCACGGACCCGTTGAGGTTGAGGCTATTCAAAAGTTTCCAGATACATGAGAGGACGTGTGCAAAAGGGAACTTTTGCGCTTTGTTGCAACCTTGTCAATCTCAGCTTCCTCGCTGGATAGAAAGTGCTTGGGGTAAGGTTGTAAAGTTGGATTATGTTGTCTTGTGTCTCTCCTTTGAACGACAGAAGAAGTCAATTTTGCAAAGATGAGATACTCACCTTGCGACACTTCTTAGGTGAAACAAGAGTCATAACTACTGCATTCTAGAGGACATGACCCCCAAAGTAACAATGACACTACGGGTCAAGACCGATAAAACAACATGGCGCCTCCACATAAATGGTTGGCCCAAGAGCACACGCCATCCAGCTGGAGAAACATCAGCATAATACCTCCTCATCTTTGAAGGGTTCGATGCCATATGATAATCAACACCGCTATCGATGACATAAAGATCTCATCCTTGGTGAAGCCAAACAATGTTGTATGGTTATGGGTGTGGTTTCGATAATCCCAACCGCTTGACTTAATTACCGAGATGAGGTTTTTCCGGGCTTCCTCTCTATCAACTATGAAGTGCAGTAGGGTGCCTTCTACCCACATCTCTGAATGAAAAGGCGCTCCCCCTCTATAGGATATGTTGGTTCTTCTCATTCAATTGTTGTGGTCGTGATAATAGCAGTTGGAGTCCGCTACAATGATCCGGCCTTTACTAGTATTTCTTAATCTGATTCCGATCAAGGTCTCGACTCTTTGTTCTTTGATCCTCGACCCACCAACACCGTTTTGGCGACATTCATCGGTAAGCAGCCAGGGCTTTATGAAATCGCATCAATTTTGTCCTTCTTGTCTTCCAAAGTTGATGCTTCTTTCCGTGGTCTTGGACCGGTTTTCGAGACCGCTTTGTTAGGGTCGCCTCTTTATCATAATTCGTTGTTGCGGGATTTGCATCCGAACTCTCGCTTGTCCCCGGAGCTTAAATTTCGCCAATTTTAGCAGCGTATCGATAAGCAGCACCCAGTGGTGAGATGTCCGTAAAATCCATTTCAGTTTAGATCTATCTGTGTAGAGCCCCTACCGTATTTCATAACCAAATGTCGCCCAGAGTATTTGATACCTAGCTTGCGCGCAAGGTATGGAAGGTAATGGTGAACCGGACCGCCCGCCACTCTTTCCAAGTAAAGTGTGGTCCATCTCTTGTATCGGTCCTCATAGTTTCCAATAGGTAATATTGCCTTTACCGTATCCACAAAAATTCCCAAGTGGATCGGCCCCATATATCTCTCAGACTCCTCTATGGAAATTTGTTCTTAGTTTCCCACAAATGTTTGACATGAGGGAGAACTTTAAGGAGTGCTAAGGTGATATTTTTCCTGTCGTAAAATTGTGGAACAGAGAAATAACCTTCCCAGCGTAGAGTTAGCCATTTTTCTAGGGCATCCGTGACCTTATTTGACCATCAAATAATGGAATATCAAAATTAACCTATACCTTGAAAGGTGAGGTTCCTCCAAAGTGGTCGCTGATGAAGATGCTCGTGTTGTTACAGACAAGCTTTGAAGGATGTGGTACCTCCATCATTTCGCTCGGTCATTCGTGACATGAGAGCGCACTCGCTAATAGATTGATAGAATCTCTTTCTCTGTCATTTTTCTTTCTTCCGCCATTGAGGGCTTCTTGCGTGCAAGAGTGATTGTCTCAAGAGAGACAAGATCAAGACTCAAATTTATAATTCGAACTCCTCGGCTCTGGACATGCAATCAAAATGATCAAGAGCACCGCCTCGACAAATTCACTAATCCGGATTTCATTTTGGCAACGTAAATGAGATCGGAGGATATAATAAAGAAATGCTGCGATATCGCAAATATTCAATAGTATAATGGAAATATAATTTCAGAGATGAAACCAAACACAGATATATAGTAATACATGATTTCATTAATGAAATAAATGTACGAGATCAGAAATATAGAGTGAAAGACTTAATAGTATGGTGGCAACTTATCTCCTCAGAGAAGAGATGTGATTACCGTGATTCGGGTAAAGAATATGATTGTTAAAATGAGGATCTGAAGGCCCCTTTACAATAAACCGGAATTCCAAAACCCTAGACAATCAAAAACCTAACCCTAGGAGATGAAGCCTAAAAGTCATGTATTCCGCTTGGGTAAGTTAGTGCATCAACTTCGGTCGTAACTTTTGCATAATGCATCTATGTTTAATGCGCAGGATAGCTTGTTGGAAAGGTAATTCGATGAGAGATTCATGTTTGGGGATCAGTCATGCCTTTGGATATCATTGAGAACCCTAATCTCGTAAAACCTTCACCTCATTTAGGCCCCCAAAATGCCCCCTGCAGTTAAACCGCTAAAAATAGTAAAATGCCAAATTGCCATAAAGTTGTTTTGAGCTAGTTGGAAAAGGTGGTGGCTGTTCTGGCTATCCACTTGACCAATCCTCCTCCTTGTGTTGAAATGGTCTCCATTGATTTGAGTTCCTGAGGGAGAAGGAAAAGCGCTTGTTGAATCTGCATCCCGGTGAGTCGCTTGTCTTGCTAGAGATGTCACGTCATTTTGTGGAAGTCTATCACCAACCTATTGGTTGAGGCCGCTCAATAAGTCGATACATGAGAGGGTGGTGTGAAGAAGGAATCTTTTCACTTCAAGGTAACCTTGTCGTAATTCGCTTCCCTTGGATAGAAGGTGCTTGGGGTAAGTACCGTAGTGGTTGCGTTGTCCTTTTGTTCTCCTTTGGAAACGCATTGTGAAGAAGCTGAATTTTGTAGTATGAGATACTACACCTGCATACTTTTAGGTGGAAATCAAAGATTCTAACTACCGTATTCTCAGAGGTGACCCCATAGTGTAACAATGACACTACGGGGTTATGACTCATAAACAACATGGCGCCCCTACATAGCTATTGGCCCAAGAGAACATCACAAACATCCGCAAGTGTAACATCGCATAATACCTCATTCTTGAAGGGCTGGATGTCGGTGATGATAATCATTAATCGCTATCGAAGCTAATGGATATCTCGCCCTTGGTGAAGCCACCCAATGCTGTATGGTTAAGTGGTGTGGCGTTGTCGCATAACTTAACCGCTTGACGCACTCCTCGTTGAGAGATGAGGTTCTTTTCTCGCTTCAACAATAAAATGCAAATGGGTCCTTCATCCACATCTTTGAATGAAAAGGCACCTTCGATCCTCGCTGGTTCTCCGGGTTGAATTGCCGCTGTTAGCTAATAATGGGGTCCGCACAATGATCTCATTCCTTTACTGCGATTTTTAGAATCATTCTAAATCAAGGTCATTCCTTGTCTTTGATCCTGGCCACCAATGACCGTTTGGAGCGACATTCATCAGTAAGCAGCTGTGGGCTTTTTGGAAATCGCACTACTTTTTATGTCCTTTCTTTGACTTCCCGCGGACTCTTCTTTTCCGTGGTCTTGACCGGTTTTCGGGAGACCATTTGTTAGGGTCATCTTGTCATACTTCTATTGTTATGGATTTGCGCACTTAACTCTTGTTTGCTCGGGTGCTTAAATTTCTTCTCGATTTTAACAACATATCGCATAAGCAGTTCAATTCCCACTCATGATGTCTAGAAAATCCATTTCACCGATGTATCTCGTGTAGAGCCCCAACGTATTTCCCGTAACCAAATGTCGCCGGAGTCTCTTTGATACCCAGCTTGGTGCTAAGCAGCGGAAGGTATTGGTGAAATTCCAAGACCTTGGCCCTCTTGCCGCAGCGGTGGTCCATCCTACCGTCCTCATAGTTTCCAATAGGGTAATAATCACCTTTACCGGATCCACAAAAAATCCCAAGTGGATCGGCCCCATATATTCCGCACTCTCCTGCGGAACTTTGCTCCCAATAAGTTTCCCACCAATGTTTGATACATGGGAGAGCCTTCTAAGGAGCGAAGGTGATCTTTCTTTGTCGTAAAAATTGTGAACAGAGAAATAACCTTCTAGCAAAGTTAACTATTTTTCTAGGGTGATCCGTGATTCATTTGACTCATCAACATGTGAATATCAAAATTAACCTCGCACTTTGAAAGGCAAGGTGCCTCCAAAGTGGTCGTGCTTGGATGAAGATGCAACTGATGCTATCGCGTGCATTGAGGGATGTGGGAAAATTCTCCATCATTTCTCATTCCTCCTGGCCGTGTGAGAGCTTGTCTTCAACCAATAGATTGATAGGGATTGTCCTTCCATCGCTTCTCTTTCTTCCGCCATTGAGGGTTTCTCTTTGGGTGTGCGAGCCGATTGTTCAAGAGAGACAAGTCGACCCAACCTAAGTTATAATTCTGGACCTTGTTCTGACATGCACCGAAAAACGTATCAAGAGGTAGCCCCACTGATACCACTAATCCATATTATTTTCGACACGAAATGAGATTGAAGATATAATAAAGAAATGCGCAGAGATATCATATATGTTTAATAGTATAACAGAAATATATCAGAGATGAAACCATAAACACAAATATACAGTAATACACGATTTCTATTAATGAAATAAATGTACAGAGACTGCAAAATATAGAGTGAAAGACTCAATAGAATGGTGCCAACTTATCTCTGAGAAGAGATGTGACGGCTACTCGCATTCGCAAGAAGATGATTACAATGAGGCTATGAAGGCCTTTTACAATAAACTGGAATGCCAAAAACCCTATACATCCAAAAACCTAACCCTAGGATATGAAGCGCCAAAAGTCATGTGGCCCTTGTTTGGGTAAGTTGGTGCATCAACTTCCCCGGGTCGTAACTTTTGCATACGATCTCCGTTTTAGGCGTGTGATAGCTCGTTGGAAAGGTATCGTCGAGGAGATTCATTTTGGGTGCTCATTCATGCCTTTGTATATCATTGAGAACCTATATATCTAAAAACCTTCATTTAGGCCCTTAAAATCGCCCCAGAAGTTAAAACCTGCTAAAAATAGTAAATTGCCAAAATTGCCATAAAGCTGTTTTGAGCCAGTTGGAAAAGGTGGGTGGACACTGATATCCACCTGGATCATCCAATAATATATAACATCGATGTTCTTTGTCTTAGAATGGAAGTAAATATTTTTGGCAATATGGATTGCACTTTGGCTATCACAATTCAATACACACTTTTCTTCCTTCACACCTAGTTCCTCAAAGAACCTCCTCATCCAAAGCATCTCCTTGCATGCATTAGTTGCTCCAATATACTCATCCTCTATGGTAGAAAGGTCCACCACTTTTTTTAATATAGATACCCATGAGAGTGCAACTCCTACAAAAGTATAGATGTAGCATGTTGTGGATTTTTTATAATCCATGTCACCTACCATATCAACATCTGCAAATCCTTCCAGCAAGGTATCAGTACCCTAAAAGCACAAATAATAATCAATTGAGCCTATGATATATCTTAAAATCCATTTAACTTCATTCCAATGTTCCTTTCATGGGTTTGCACGAAACCTACTTACAACTCCCATTGAATGTGAAATGTAAGGGCGAGCGCATACCACTTCATACATTAGGCTTCCTGTTGCTGAAGCATATGGAATTTTGGACATTTCCTCTTTTCCTTTAATAATAGTGGGGCATTGATTAGATGGTAATTTAAGATGAGAAGAAAGTGGTGTATTTAAAGGTTTTGCATCAACCATTTTAATTTTTTCTAATACTTTTCCAAGGTATTGCTATTGTGACAATCACAGTTTCCTTCTTTCCTTGTCACTTATAATTTTCACCGCCAAAATGTTCCTTGATGGTCCTGAATTATTAGTTGCAAAGGACTTGTTTAATTCTTCTTTTAACCCAATAATCATCATCTTATCTTTTCTCACAATCAACATGTCATCAACATATAATAATAAGACAATAAAATTAATTTTTTCATCTCTTTTAATATACACACAATTATATGCATTTAGGATTTTAAAACCATAATCAAGCATAAAATAGTCAAATTTCTTATACCATTGACGAGGGGCTTATTTGAGCCCATTAGACTCTTCTTCAACATGCAGACCAAATTTTCTTTACCTTTTTCAATAAATCCCTCTCGTTTCTCCATATATATCTCTTCTTCCAAATTTCCATGTAATAAGTTTGTCTTGGCATCTAATTGTTCCAATTCTAAATCTAGAGCAGTGACAAGAGAAAGTACTATTCATATTGATGAAATTTTGACAATTGGGGAGAAAATTTCTGTAAAATTAATACTTTGTTCTTGTTCTCGAATCCTTTCACCACTAGCCTTGCTTTAAATATTTGTGATTTTTTCTTTCCTTCATGTTTTATTCTATACACCCACTTGTTCTTTAAAACCTTTCTTCATTTTGGCCTTCCAACCAAATCCCATGTCTTATTATCATATAGGGATTTTATCTCTTCTTGCATGGCCTTTTTCCATTTGATACCATTTTCCCCTTCACATGCTTCCTGAAAACAAGAAGGTTCACCTTCATCAGTCAATAAAATATATTGGAAGGGAGTATACCTTTGTGAAGGCCCATGTAGCCTTGTAAACCTGTGAGTTGATAATTTTTTTGGTGATATATCTCTTAGTGGTTTTCAATTTTGTTGTTCTTCATGATGTTCCTCATTTTCATTTTGGTTTAATGGATTCTCATTAATGTCTTCTTGTAATGGTGATTGATTATATTTTTCCCTTGAATTTTAACAAATTCCTATGTCTCCACACCTTTGTCAATAATTTTAAACATTTGTATTCATTAAAAATGACACCCCCACTTCTAATATCTCTTCTTTTTAGAGGATCCCACAACCAATAACCTAACTCATTATGAGAATATCCTAAAAAAATGCATTTCAATCATTTTTCATCCAAATTGTATCTCTATTCTTTAGGAATATGCACATATGCTTCACAACCAAAAAATTTAAAATGAGTGTAACATAAATCCTTACTGGTCCATACCTTTTCAAGAATGCCACCATCCAATGAAGTTATGGGAGAACAATTTATTAAGTAGAAATTTGTATGAACGACCTCTTCCCAAAAATGTTTAGGAAAACCATAATTTCAAAGCATGCTTCTCACCTTCTCCATTATTGTCTGATTCATTCTTTCAGTTGTTCATGCCTTAGAGAAATACCCCCCACCATTATCAGTTCTAATACATCTCAATAATTATTTAGTCTCTCTTTCAACAACCATATGAAATTTCTGAAAAATGTCTAAAACTTTATCCTTTCCCTTAATAGGGAAATCCTATTGAAATATTGAGTTGGTTGTCATTTATGTCAACCCTTGAAGCAAGTCTGGTAGAAAATTCTAGTAGCCTCGAAGGTATATTCATGGAACCCACAATTGATCGAGGAATAAAGACATGAAGGTCAATGTATTTTCAAGTAAGACTATCATCTATGGTTAGTACACATCATGTCATTTCTAGTGATAGGTGGTATGTCACATGGCTCCCAACGGTTAAGGAGACATGTCTTTGTAAATATTGAAGGACCCTCAAGAATAATATAGAAACTCCTAGAAGGTAAATAAGAGGTCAATTATTCTAGAAGCCTCTAGAAAGTCTTCAAGAAGTTTGCTAGTCAAAGTGGTTGCAACAAGAAGTTAATTATGGGTAAAGTAGTTGCAACAAGAATGTGGCTTGGCCCTAAAAGAAGTAAAATGGGTAAAAAAATTACAAGATATCCCATAAAGGAAGGAATTTGGGAAGTATAAATAAGAGATCAAGAGAGTCCCATTTACACCTATTCAGTACATTGAACATCTATGCTGTAAACTATTATGGGAATGCACTATTGATAGATCTGAAGTAGTGACTCAGAGGCAGTGACGTTCAATGAAGAGAGAAGTTGCAGGAGCCGAAGGGATGTAGTTGAACTAATATTTTTAGGGTTTTTCTGAGGCTATCTGTGAGTTGCAATGAAGGAAGAGCGCGGAGATACATGAGTTGAAGTGAAGAAAGAGTGTGGACATCCACAGGGTTCAGAGAAGGAAAATGTGGATGCACACAAAAGCAAAGGAATCCCTGAGTTACAGAGGAAGTAGGGTACATACATCTGTGAGCCACAATGAGACAGAGTGCAAACATCTATGGGTTTACAGAGCATAGGGTGCAGATCTGTTGAGAAAACTAAATATTTGAAGATCAAATCCATTAGGTCATCTACAGGTTGAGAGGTATGGTTTACTATGTATGTAATTTTCTATATTCTACAAAATTCCAGAACATAAATGTCTTAGTAGTTAATGAGTATTTGATTTGGAAGATATTCTTGTGGATATTGGAATGAGGGTTTGTGACATAAGATTTTTAGTGGAGTTGATGAATTATAGCAGAAGTGATAGGTTGTGGTAATGACAATGATGTGTCAGTAATGGGTTGATTGATTCAGTGGTAGCGACATGTTGTCTACATTTATATTTTTGGGTGGTTGGATGGGGCAAGGAAAGGGTGTTGTATCCTCCTTCCAGTTGGTGTAGGATAATTGGGGAGTTGGAGCTTCCTTCAGGTTAGAGCATGAAAACTAGGGGGTTGGAGCCTTCTTCCAGTTGTAGCTGGAAAATAAGGAAGTTTGTTCTTCCCATGAATGTATTTATTCTTACATATATGAAATGAATTCCTTGGTTTTCTCCCACATTGGGTTTCCATGAAAAATTTTGGTGTACTGTGTACTTGTGTGGTTTCTCATTATTTATTGTTTATGTATACTTCTCATGATGTTTTGAATTCTATTGATGGATTTCTCATAAAATTAAACAATACATATTGTGTTTAAAAGTAATAAAAGTGCTCATACTGATTCACCCCCCGTTCTCAGTATTCCAACAATTGGTATTAGATCAGGTCCTTCAAGAATCAATCTAACTACTAGAAGGAAATCATGGATTACTCTAAGATTGGGGTACCACAATTTGATGGCTAGGACTATGCTTTCTTGAGCAGAAGGATGAAAACTTCTATGCATGGAACATGGATTTGATGTATGGAGAGCAATAGTAGATGGATACAAAACATGAGCCAGTCCCTCGACAGATAAGGATGGAAAGAATCTTGAAGAAAATGATTCAAGGGGTAGAAATGATATTCTCAATGGTTTGACTAAATCAATACATGTCAAGGTCATGCACTGTGAATCTGCAAAATAAGTTTGGGACAAACTTCATAACATCTACGAAGGAGACACCAAAGTCAAGGGAGTTAAACTTCAAACTCATAGATCTAAGTTCAAGCAATTGAATATGAAAGAAGATGAAGACATTGAAGCTTAATTTCTATGAGTTGATGAAGTAGTGAATGGTATCAAAGGATTGGGAGACGAGATGAAAGAAAAGGTTGTTGTTCAAAAGGTACTAATATATCTACCAATGAGATTTTATTTGAAGATTTCAACTCTAAAAGAAAGGGTGGATCTAGATACATTGACTATGGACTAGTTACATGGGATACTCACATCTTACGATATGGGGATAGAGAAATATAACCTAGTCACGAAGGAAGTAGAATTCAAGGAATCCAAAAAGACAAAGAACAAGAACAAGAAAAAGCCAAATCCATATTGTAGCTGCAATGTTGATTCAGAAGAAGATGAAGAAATGGAAAAATTTGTCAAGAAGTTGAAAAGAGAAACTAAAAAATACAAAGGTATGTTTCCTTTGAAATGTTTTGATTGTAGTGGTATTGGTCATTTTGCT
This sequence comes from Picea sitchensis, assembly GCA_010110895.2. Taxonomy (NCBI): domain Eukaryota; kingdom Viridiplantae; phylum Streptophyta; class Pinopsida; order Pinales; family Pinaceae; genus Picea; species Picea sitchensis. The sequence goes on from SNQJ01S0004516.1 coordinate 168,607, forward strand.
TCTAAATTTCCTCGAAAGAATAAGGAAAGTGATGAAGAAGAAGAACCTAAAAAAGAAAAAAAAGAAAAAAAGGGAAGAAGAAACAAAAATAAATTATTCAAGAAAAGTCTTTGCACCCAGGAAGACAATTCATCATCAGATGCGGATGAATATAGTGACGGTGATACAGAAAGATTACTCTTCATGACTGTAGAATATTCAGAAGAGGATTCTGAAGAATAAGGAGAAGTCGATGTCAGAGAATAATTAATCAGTGCATTAGAAAAGATAAGGATTGAAAGAAAGAAAATCAAGTCAGTCAAAGTAGAACTAAAAGAGAAAGAAGGATCTTAGAATTCTAGCTCCAAAGAAGTTGAGAAGATGATTGTGAAGTCAAAAATCCAATTAGAAGAAGAAGAAAGAATTAAAGAAGCACTTAGAGGTCAGTTAGATGAAAATGACAAAATTATTGAAGGCTTGGAAGGAGAAATCGTCACTCTAATAAAATATCTTCAAAAGAAGGACATACAGTAGAAAAACACCAAAGTATTGGATGAGATCATTAGAATTGAAAGGCCATACCATGAAAAATATGGACTAGGATATAACTAGACAAAGAAAGGCTCAAGTTCCAAGACAACTGAACAAAGAAGCTATATAGAAATAGTCAAAGGCTCTCCTAAGAAGGAAGAAGGCAAGATGAACCAATAAGAAGACTACATAGACACCACACCACCTAAAATATTCATAATTCAAAATCATCAAAAACCAACGATAGAGAGAACCCGAGAAGAAGAAGGATTAAGAAGAACAAAACCATTCAAAATATATTCCACCCCTAGGTATCAAAATATTTTTCTTAGTTTATGTTATTCATGTAATAATTTTGGACATAAAGTTGTGAATTGTAGAGCCAATACTAAGAACATAAACAACTATGAAGGATACACAAGAAATGGTTATCCAAGAAGGTCTCATGAATCATAGAGAAGAATATACAACATATTTGAATCCTTTAGAACTAAATTAGAATTCTTGTAACGTACCCAACCATCCCCAAGCTGGGATATGCTACTTCCAGCCCGATCTCAAACTTCTTTCTCTTACCGATACATTTCTAATTAATAAAGATGCATAAACTAAATGAACCATATGACATGCACAGTCATAACCAGCAAGCATGCATATGATAGATACAAAATTTATAGATAATTGAATACACAATAGAAATAAAGATACACAGGTAAATAACCATAACAAAGAGCACTTGTCTTTTATAAAATGAATCACCAACTGGATGCAGACCAAGGACGTTCAACCCAACCATAGACATTGATGTTCCAAGTCTCAACAACAATGTCACCCCTGAGCCAAAGCTATGAATCCACAAGGATAGTTCTAGAGTGTTACTCGACTTCCCAAACCAGTCAGCACTCAAGCTCTCATAGGCTTCCCAACACCCACAAAAATCCAAATTAAACTAGTTCTCTTCTACCCATCCTACACCACCCAAGAGAATGGACCCCCTTCTCTTCCACACAGTCCCTCAAGCTGTCCATATCCTTTCATGGCTCTAGTGCACCTGGTCCATAATCTCCATGTCGGGACTCTCAGGGCTCACATCCGTGAGAATAACGGAGCGTAGACGAAAGAATATCAGACATGCAGGTATTGATACATGGTTGGAATATACCATCAGTCTCTACAACGAACAATACCATGGCTACTCTTCAACAATTCGTTTTCCTTTCCCAAGCCAAGAAATGAATGAGGAAAGATGAGTGGGGTGAAAGAATGAATGGAGTGAAATCCCAATGAAAGGTGTGAACATTGAGAAATTGAGTGAATGAGTGAAAATGCGTGAAAGAAGGAGCGACCAACAACAGAAGAAGAGAACCCCCACCCCAGACCAAAGATGGGTTTTTGTAAATATTGGGAATCAAGAACCTTATGGCCTTCCCCCAATAATCTCACATAACTGATATTCTCCATTAAACAAAATGGGTAATTAAAACTATAAAATAAATACTTATCCCCTCAAGCCCCCTCTCTTGTGGAATCATATCCCCCTATAACTCTTTTCCTTGTTCATCTAGCAGCTAGTGATGTATTTATTAATAATAATGATCAAAACATTACATTTCTTGGGCACACTATCCTGTTTTAATTATTTGGGCACTCTTGCCTCTCATCAATTAACAAAATACATTATTTAATTTGGGGTTCAAAACCTAGGGTGTTACATCCTCTCCCTCTTATTTTGGTACTGTCCTCAGTGCATATACAAAACATAGATCAAAATCAAAAAATTTATTCAGAAAGCTACGGTCACTCTGCCTGCATGGCATCTTCATGCTCCCAAGTAGCATCCTCAAGATCGCAGTAGGTCCAATGTACTTTTACTAGCTCTATAACTCGATTCTAGAGCATTTTGAATTTTCTATCCAATATTCGCATTTGCTGAACCTAAAAGTATCCCTCTGTCTCTACCTGAATCAGATTCCAATCAATAATATGGTTAGGATCATGTATATATATATATATATATATATATA
>SNQJ01S0004516.1:171190-182725 GCA_010110895.2 Picea sitchensis
ACTTTTACTAGCTCTATAACTCGATTCTAGAGCATTTTGAATTTTCTATCCAATATTCGCATTGGCTGAACCTAAAAGTATCCCTCTGTCTCTACCTGAATCAGATTCCAATCAATAATATGGTTAGGATCATGTATATATATATATATATATATATATATATATATATTAGGAAAGATAGATGAAATGCATTATGCACATTCATGGAAGCAGGCAATGCAATCATGTATGCAACTGACCCTATTATGTCCAATATCTCAAATGGACCACAAAATATGGCTTCCAAATTTGTACAACTACCCAAATTCAAAGATCTCTTCTTGGGATTCACTTTTAAAAGAACATGTTTCCCCACATTAAATTCTCTACTTGTCATGTTCTTATCTGCATAAATTTTCTATCTATCTTGATCTTCCTTTTAATTCTGCTTAATCTTAACCATCTGGTCTTCCATGTCCTTGAGAAATTCTGGCCCAAGTACCACTCTGTCCACTGGGTTGTCCCAAATTACCAGAGTATTTTATTTCCTACCATACAAAGCTTCAAATGGGATCATTTTCAATGAATATTGATACCCATTATTATAGGAAAACTCAACCAAGTGAAATTAATCTTACCACTTAGGTGGCTTATCCATCACATACATTCTCAACATGTCTTCAATTACTTGGTTGACTCTCTCTATTTTATCATCTGAGTATGGATGGTATGTTGTGCTAAAGTTCATATTTGTACCAAATCCTTTAAACAATCCCCTCCAAAAATTTGAAGTAAACTTTGAGTCTCTATCAAAGACAATTGTCCTAGGCATCTCATGCAACCTAGAAATCTCCCTCATGTAAATTTCATAAATATTGGTTGTTGTATGAGTTGTTTTTATAGGAACAAAATGAGAATCCTTTGTCAATATTCAAACACTACCATGATTGAATCATGTTTTCTTGTTGTCCTGGGAAATCTAGTTATAAAATAAGTGGTTATCACTTCCCATTTCCTCTGTGGAATTGGTAATGGTTGTAGCAAACCCGCTAGGTTCCTATGTTCAACCTTTACCCTATGACATTTCATACATCTGGCAATGTAATCAACAACATATTTTTTCATTCCTCACCAAAAGAATTGTCTTCTTACTGTTGTAATTGTTTTCTGGTAATCGGGATGTCCAACATATGGAACATTGTTTATTTCTTTTGATACCAAATTCCTAATTTCTCTGGAGATAGGAACATAAATTCTATTTTATGCATAAGAATCCATCTTCCTTAATTTCATAATCTTTCATTTTCTGTTGTACATTTTTTTGTTGTAATCTTTCTTTTACCTATAGGCAATGTTGATCTATAACATCATCTAAAATTCTAGTCTTTAAATATGACTGATGGATACTGAGAGTTGTAGCATGCATGAGATGCACTCTTCTACTAAGTGCATCGACAAATTTATTTTCTTTTCCTTTGATATGATTGATATCAAATTCATATTCACCTAAAAATTCTAGCCATCTTGTTTGTCTGACATTCAAAGTTGGATGTTCAAAAAGATACTTCAAACCACTGTGGTATGTTCTTAATTCAAATATATTTCCCATGAGATAATTCCTCCACATCTTCAATGTGTGAACAATGGAAACAACCTCCAAGTCATGTGTGGCATAGTTCCTCTCATGTTATTTAAGATTTTTGGACTCATAACCAATGACATGTCCACTTTGAGTGAGGACTCCACCAATCCCTTCCTTACATGCATCTGTAAATACCCCAAAACTTTCATTTGGGTCATCAATATTTAAAATAGGCGCACTAGTAAGTAACTCCTTCAATAATTTAAAGTTATCCTCACACTCAGATGTCCATTCAAATTTAATTCCCTTCTTTTGGGAAGAAGTGATGGGATGAGGAATCTTAGGGAACCCTTCTATAAACCTTTTGTAGTAATCATCTAACCCCATAAAATATCTTATTTCTGAAACATTCTTGGGTCCTGTCCATCCTCTAATGGCTTCAATATTCTCTAGATCTATGGCTATACCTTGCTCTGAAATAATGTGCCCCAAGTAATGGATCTGCTCTTGATAAAAATAAGACTTACTCCTTATAATTTTTATGTGAGAAAAAGAATACATATATAGGCTCTCATAGAAGAAGATAGAATAATGGAAAAATCTATAGAAGAGTACATTCTCGAAGTTTTAAGAATTCAAGAAATACAATTATTTTATTATTTGGTATCACATAAAACAATTTCCCACTTGAGACCAAATTGAATCCTAGGTGAATATTGGTTCTATGATTTCTATCTCTTTGATACTGATCCAATCCCAAAATATATTCATCACGTTTACATCAGACCAACCAAGGTTCTACAAAGCACGTGCATATCCCTTGGAAAAATCTTTGTTAACATATTAGTTGGATTGTCTTCTATGTGTATTTTATCCATCTATAGTAGCTCATCATCTAGCACTTGGAGAATCCAATTATATATAACATCGATATGATTTGTCTTAGAATGGAAGGCAATATTTTTGGTAATATGGATTGCACTTTGGCTATCACAATTCAATACACACTTTTCTTCATTCACACCTGGTTCCTCTGAGAACCTCCTCATCTAAAGCATCTCCTTGCATGCATGAGTTCTTGCAATATACTCATCCTCTATGGTAGAAAGGTCCACCACCTTTTGTAATATAGATACCCATGAGACTGCAACTCCTACAAAAATATAGATGTTGCGTGTTGTGGATATTTTAGAATCCATGTCACCTACCATATCAACATCTGTAAATCCTTCTAGCAAGGTATTGGTAACTTGAAATCACAAAAAATAGTCAATTGAGCCCCTCATATATCTTAAAATCCATTTAAATTCATTCCAATGTTCCTTTCATGGGTTTGCAATAAACCTACTTACAACTCCCAATGAACGTGCAATATAAGGGCAAGTGCATACCACTTCATACATTAGGTGTCCTGCTGCTGAAGCATATGGAATTTTGGACATTTCCTCTTTTCCTTCAATAATAGTGGGGCATTGATTAGATGGTAATTTAAGATGAGAAGCAAGTGTTGTACTTATAAGTTTTGCATTAGCCATTTTAAAATTTCCCAATACTTTTCCAAGGTATTTCTTTTGTGACAATCATAGTTTCCTTCTTTTCCTATCACTTATAATTTTCATCCCCAAAATTTTCCTTGTTGGTCCTTGTAATATTCCAGATATAAAAATTATGCAGAACATAAATAAAATGCTAGAAATGGCAGATGAACAACAATATAACCAGAACAACACCACAATAATACCAAAATGATACTAGAATAACACCAAAAAGAGTACTTTGATTACTGAGAGCAATGTTCACTTGCCTCTTCGAGGGGGAAACCTCCGACAGAGCAGAGATCTATTACAATAATATCGAGGAAAATAGTTCTCATACCCTCGAATCCTATTTATACTAAATATGTCTATCAAAAGAACCATCTAGAGGAAGATCCTTCTAGAAGCGAAAGCTTATATTAGGTCTTCTTACATTCGAATTATTATTCCTTATTGCTAGGCCTTATTAATATTGACCTTTATTAAATTGGAACATATTATTCTACCTACATGAGGGGTTAGGTCCCTGACATGTCCTCCCCCTTAAAAACAACCTTGTCCTCAAGGCTTGAGATGTGGAAATTGTTGCAAAATGTTAGTTGGTTCCCAAGTGGCATCTGCTGGGGTTGTATCTTTCTACTCGACTAACACTTCCTTGATGGTTCGATGATGCAAGCGATGCTCATGTTGGTCCAAAACGACTTTTGGTTGTATCCAAATGGAGCCTTCTTCATCCAACTCGGGAAGGTTGGTTTGAGTTTGGCACTTAGTTCCAATCACCTTCTTTAAGCAGGAAACATGGAAAACAGGATGTAACTTAGAATGATTGGGCTAAGCTAACTGATAGGCCACCTATCCCATACACTTGAGAATGGTATAAGGACCATAAAATTTTGGCGCCAGTTCATGGTAATGGTCAACCTTGAGGGAATTTTGCTTGTAAGGTTGCAGCCGAAGAAACACCTGATCCCCTTCTGCAAATTGGCATTCAGAGAAACCTTGATATGCTTGTTTCTTCATGCGATTCTGGGCCATGACCAAATTCTCTTTGAGGGTACGGAGAATAGCCTCTCGAATTGTAATCATTTGGTCCACCGCCTAGACCTTCGAGACACTTGGTAAATATGAGAGAATTGAAGGTGGATTTTTTCCATATACTGCTTGAAAAGGAGTCATGCAGGTAGTTGTATGGTATGAAGTGTTGTACCACCATTCAGCTAGTGGCAACCATTGAGCCCACTGATTTTTATTTTCCAATGCAAAACACCTCAAATATGTTTCCAAACACTCGTTGACAACTTCAGTTTGACCATCAGTCTGGGGATGATAAGCTGTGCTGAGATGCAATTGGGTGCCTTATAGCTTGAACATTTCTGGCCAAAAATTGCTAGTGAAATTTGGTTTGTGATCAGAAACAATAGAATGTGGCATGCCATGAAGCTTGAAGACCTGATCCATGAAAATTTGAGCCACAGTGGATGTTGTAAATGGGTGTTGAAGAGAACCAAAATGAGCATACTTGGAAAGGTGATCAACGACCACCATGGTGACTGATTTATTGCTCGATTTAGGTAAGCCTACAATAAAATCCATAAAGATATCCCACCAAATAGCAGGTGGAATCGAAAGAGGTTGTAGTGTGCCAGGATATTTGACTGTTTCTCCCTTGTTGCGTTGACACACATCACATTCAACCACAAAATTATGAATGTATTGTTTCATACCATCCCATAAAAAAGAATGTTTGACCCTGTCATAGGTTTTGGTAAACCCTGAGTTCCCAACTATGGGAGTAGCATGAAGCTCAAAAAGTATCGTGGATTTAAGTTTTGATTGTTTACTTAAATACAAATGACCTTTGTATCGAAGCTCATCATGGAGCCAAGAGTACCCTGGGGAAACTGGAAAATTGGACTGCAATTGTTGTATTAGATGCGAACTTTTGGGATCGTGTAGCCATTCCTGATGAACGACTTAGATCCAATCTGGTACAATGAAGGAGATAGAAAACAAGGACCCTTCATCTTCATATTTTCAGGAAAGTGCATCCGCAACCACATTGTCCTTGCCTTTCTTGTAAATGATCTCATAATCATATCCAAAGAGATTAGTCACCCATTTTTGTTTCTCTCGGGACGAAATGAGTTGTTCCAAAAAATACTTGAGGCTTTGATGATATGTCTTACTTTGGAAGTGTTGCCCCAATAGATAAGGGATAAAAAGATCAACGACTTGTAGAATAGCCAACATTTCCTTTTCATAGATTGATTTGCCCAAATTTTGTTCAGACAACTGTTTGTTGGTAAAGGCCAAAGGTTGGCCCTCTTGCATAAGGACAATGCCAATTCCTTTTCATGAAGCATCACATTCCAAGACAAAGGTATTTGTGAAATTAGTAATTTTTGGGATTGGAGTGGTGCACATGGCCATCTTTAAGGTTTGAAAATCCTGAGCAGCTGTTGGAGTTCAGGTGAAATAATTATTTTTAAGGAGTGCAGTGAGAGGGTTCGCAATCTTTCCATAGTTATTAACAAACTTGTGATAATAACCTATTAAAACCATAAATCCAAGCAAGATTTTGAGAATATTTGGGTGAGGCTAGTCTTGAATAGCTTCAATATTTTTAGTATCCACCTTGATGTAGTGCTTGCCGAGAAGATGACCCAAGTATTCGACTTCTGAGGTGCCAAAAGCACATTTAGATTTTTTCAGGAAAAGTTGGTTCTTAGAGAGTAGATGGAGAACTCGATCCACATGAGCAAGATGGTATGTCCATGTTTTTATATAGATGAGGATATCATCAAAGAAAACTAAGACAAAATGACGGAGAAAAGGACGGAAGACATGATTCATGAGGCTTTGGAAAGTGGACGGAGCATTACACAAACCAAACAACATGAACAAAAACTCATAGTGTCCCTCATGAGTTCTAAAGGAAGTATTAGGAATGTTTGCCTCTTTCATACAGATCTGGTGGTAGCCAGAACGAAGATCAAGTTTAGTAAAGAACTCGACACCACTAAATTCATCCAAGAGATCATCAATGACAGGAATGGGAAATTTGTCTTTAATGGTGAGTTTGTTGAGGGCACAAAAATCAAGACACATGTGCCAAGAACCTTCTTTCTTCATGACCATGACCACAGGAGAAGAGTAGGGTCTCGTACTAGTACAAATAACACCTACATTAAGCAGTTCTTGAACCATTTTCTCAATTTCATTTTTTTGGGAAAAGGGGTGACGATAGGGATAGATATTGGGAGGAAGGCTTCCTGGGACAAGGGGAATGGAATGATCATGAACACCACGGGAAGGAGGGAGTCCCTGGGGAGTGGAAAAAACCACTTGATGTTTAGAGAGGATGGATTGGAGGTCCTACGACACAGAGGGTGTCTGAGTTGCTTATATGGCATGGAGTTGGGAAATAATGCACGAATGACCTTTTTTGAGGTGATTTTCCATGCGATGGGAACAAATTATCTCAGGGAAACCAACGATGATGACTTGGAACTTATATTGCTGGCCCTCCTGGTTGAATTGCATGGTTAATTCCTTAAAATCCATGAGAATGGGACCAGTCCTTAGCCATTTTGCACCCAACACAATGTCACAACCACCCATGTCGATATAAAACATATGAGATTTAAGGTGGTAGTAACCGATTTGGAGACGCACATTTTCAAAACGCCCTCCACATTTCATGGACCCTCCATTGGCAATCATGATTTGGAAATTATTGACTGCACAGATATAGAAATTAGTTTCTTGGGCAATGTGGCGGTGAATAAAATTATGGGTGCTTCCACTATCAACAAGAATGATGACCTTCCTATTCTTGATGTATTCAATTAGTTTGAGTGTTTGGGGAGCAGAGAATTGAGTGATATTATTTAGGGGGAGCAGAGAATTGAGTGATATTATTTAGGGAAATGATCAGTATTTCTACCTCTGAGGGTCCGTGGGAGGGGAAATGCCTTGCCAGTGACAGGCTTATGGGCTTCAAATATCCCTCCTGAGATGGCCATAAAATATTTCGTTCTACACTCGTCCTCCTCGAAAAATATTTGTCATTACAATTATAACATAGGCCTTGAGTTGGTGTTCATCCATTTCTAACCCTCAATTTTGGATCTTTAGTGGAGCTGGAGGCGGATTTATCGGTTTAGTGTGAGAATAAAGGAGGGTTTCGTTTGCGAGAAGAGGCTGTCCGCTTGTGCTTCCTTAGCTCATTTAGTATCCTCCACCCAACTTTGAGGTCAAGCCATGAGGACATGGGAACTAATATCATCCTTGAGGCCACTGATAAAACATTCTTGGAAAAAAGCATCAGACATGCCCTCTGTACGAAAAGTCAGTCGCTCAAAAGTAGTGATAAAGTCTCCCACTGTGCCATATTGTTTCAACTTTGTCAAATAGCCTAAATGGTTGGTGTCAGTGTCAAAATGTTCATAAAGCTCTTCCACAAAGTGTGTCCAAGTAGCATACCCTTGACGGACAATTTTTCTCCATTGCCACCATTACCAACGTTCTTGATCTATATGGAGAACACCATACCAGAGTTTGGCCAAGTCATCTGTAATTCTATACAAAGAGAAATAATGTTCCATTTGAGTTACCCAACCAGTGGGGTCTAAGCCATCAAATTTGGTCACATCCACCCGCGAAAGGTGTAGGTCACGCTGAAAGTGATGGGGCTGAAAATTATGGAAATGAGAGAAAGTTTCAACTTCGGTATGAAAAGGTGGGTCGAATAAAGGGGGATCTGCAGGGATATGCAGCTTGGTGCATATCATCGAAGAGACAGATTCAAGTTGGGAAGTCATGTCATGTTTGAGGTCTTCTTTGAGTTTTGTGATTGAGGCGATGATGGAGGAATGCATGTTTTTATTGATGGTGGCAATATTGGCACTGAGATGTCTCACTTCTTGTTGGGTCTCTGTGAAATTAGATTGCAAGGTATTGAAGCAAGCTTCCAAGTCTTGGCTACGGGTAGGGGCCATGATGACGAGGGAATCAAAAAGGGGTGGGTGGGGTCAAAAAAATTGCTGAAAAATGTAGGTATGAATGTGATAAGGTGAAGGAGATAAATCCAATGGAATAGGTCTCAAATAATGGTTCAAAACGTTCCAGAGAATACACCTACGGAGTTATACTCCAGTCTAAAGAATACTATAGTGATGAAATGCGCAAATGCTTAACCAAGAATAAATGTGTAGTGATTTGGCAACTCAAACACAGTTGCGCGACAATAGATCTCGTATGTTTTATTTTTTGTTTCCATCCCCAAGGGTTAGGTATTCAAGGGTTCTACAGATAAGGGTTTGCCATGTGCTATAGCTCTCTGATATACGTGCATGGTCCAACAATAGTACTTGGCCCAATATCTTAGGGCACCAACTAAGGAGGCTAGACCGTGCCCTTAGCCATACTACGTGACTACCTAGGAACTAGAGAGTATCTTCCCGAGTGTTGTTCTCGGTGGCACTATAGTAGTCAAGCGGCCGATCGGTTTATCTACAGAGGGATTTAGGAAATCTAGGTTGATCTGTATACAGGTGTTGTCTGGTGTGCTACCACTCGAAGGGGTACCAACAGGGGTTACAAGGGTGGCCAACATATGTGATCTTAAGTACCACTTGTATTTCCTGTGTGAATGAATCCTCGATCGCGGGTTTATGCACGTAACGATAGATCTTTGTATCTTAAAGACATCGAAATATGTCTCTACCCTAAAAGAAAATTTAACCCACAATTTTCTACCGAGGAAAGTGCTCGGATACTACTTGTAATATTCCAGATATAAAAAGTATGCAGAACATAAATAAAATGATAGAAATGGCAAATGAACAACAATATAACCAAAACAACACCACAATAATACAAAAATGATAATAGAATAACACCAGAAAGAGCACTTTGATTACTGAGAGCAATGTTCACTTGCCTCTTTGAGGGGGCAACAGAGCAGAGCTCTATTGCAATAATATCCAAGGCAATAGTTCTCATACCCTTGACTCCTATTTATACTAAATATGTCTATCAAAAGAACCATCTAGAGGAATATCCTTCTAGAAGCGAAAGCTTTTATTAGGTCTTATTAGATTCGACTTATTCTTCTTTATTGCCAGACCTTATTAATATTGACCTTTATTACATCGAAATATGTTATTCTACCTACGTGAGGGGTTAGGTCCCTAAAAAGTGGTGTACTTATAGGTTTTACATCATCCATTTTAAAATTTTCTAATACTTTTCCAAGGTATTGCTATTGTGACAGTCATAGTTTCCTTCTTTTCGTGTTACTTATAAATTTTCCTTGTTGGTCCTAAATTATTCATTGCAAAGGTATTGATTAATTCTTTTTTTAACCTGGTAATCATCATCTTATCTTTTCTCACAATCAACATGCCATCAACATATAATAATAAGACAATAAAATTACTATTTTCATCTCTTTTAATATACACACAATTATATGCATTTAGAATTTTAAAACCATAATCAAGCATAAAAGAGTCAAATTTCTTATACCATTGAAGAGGGGCTTCTTTGATCCCATATAGACTCCTCTTCAACATGCAGACCAAAACTTCTTTACCTTTTTAAATAAATCCTTCTCATTTCCCATATATATCTCTTCTTCCAAATTTCTATGTAAGAAGTCTGTCTTCATATCTAATTGTTCCAATCCTAAATCTAGAGTAGTGACAAGAACATTTACAACACTGTATCCACAGTCCACAATACGGTAGTTCTCGTTGTCCAGTAAATAAAAAGCGTTCAGATAAAATAATTGTCACATTTTTGGTAGCTCGGGTTGTTAATATGAATAATCTATGAACCATTGTTACAGACTCGTGAAGTGAATTTCATTTTTAGGAAAAAAATATTTAATTTTAGATTTTAAAAAATTAAATCAAAATTATTATTAATCTAAGATAATATTATGCATAAAGACTATAATTTTCAATTGGTTTTGAATTAGTTGAAAGTTATTTTCTTTAAACTTAAAGAGAGAATAAAAACTTAAAACCTAGATACATTCAATAAAGTGCAAACTTAAAACTAGATATAGAAGATGTACACCTTTATTTTTATATAGGTAATTATGTTGTATTTATACACAGTGCTATAATTGTATAATTGTGTTTTATTTATATCTTTATAAAATTTAGTAGTCAAATATTTCTGCAAATGAGTTCCTTCTCCCATAAACAAGGGGATCTCATACACCAGTTTGGTGTCTATTTTGATTGTTACCTTAAAAATAGATTATTATTATTATTATTATTATATGTCATAAATATGACAAAACATAGCCTACATACAATGCAACTATGGAGTTGTTCAACTCATCTCCACATTCACATAAAAATCTAAATTGCAAATACATGTTATAAGATAATTCTCTAGAAAATAAATACATACTTCAATTTGGTCAAAAATTAATGGAGGAATATATATATATATATATATTCAATAAATTTAAGAGAATCCATGAATTCAACCAAGACCATGAAATTCACTGAAAAATAGTTCTGTCATGTCCAACCAGTTGTCCATAAAAGATTATGAACGACCCGGTCGATACTCACATCTCCACTGCACCTATATATCCATTAAAAAATTACATACATGCGCGCACATCCACAGAATCTTGATGGATGACCTCATCCAAGACATGGAACACAACAACTGCCCATAAATTTCCTTAAAATAGTCGTGTCATTTCAAGCCTGCTATGAAAAAGAAAAAAAAAATACAAACAACCCATTCGACACTCAAATTAGAAATTAGACATGCATCTAGCCCTAGTGTAATATTTTTTTAAGATCCGGTGATGACCGACTGGTAGCGATTCATGTACATAATTGTTATATGAACGCAATAACTTGAAGTACTATGTTTAAAACCGTTATGTAATCCTAGCTAGTTAAAAAACCTAAGAGATAACCTCAGATCGTCGTCGGATTTTAGCAGAACTTTCTCTACATGGTTCGACTTCAATCTTTCCAGTATTCTGTTGTTCAAAAATGATGATTTCCAACATTCTTTTCCCCTCAACAAATCATTGAAAATACACTCGACGAATTCATCTAGTTCTACTGCTGCAGTTTACAATCTAATCTACGAGCATGACTCTCGGCAAGGAATTGAAACAAGGGTAAATATCAAAGAAATGAAGAATTGGTTTTCCAGATACGGTCCCCATTCACATCGTTTTGTGAAAAATGGTTTTTAATGGTGAGAATTAAAAACGAAAGGCTCTAAACGTTTTAGTATTTTTTTACATTCATCGGAATTTGGTTATAAAGGAATAATTTTTCATTATTGAATTTACATTTTTGTTACTAAAAATGAATTCAATTTCTATCACAAAATTCCTATTGCACCCAAAAGTTTCTATCACAAATTCCTATTGTACCCAAAAAATTCTAT
>SNQJ01S0004516.1:182865-206537 GCA_010110895.2 Picea sitchensis
GTTTCGTATGCGACCTTCTGTCATGTTTCTGGGAACTGGGGCCTTCACATTATACATAAAACCTTCGAAACTCAGAGACACATTAGTGTTTCATTACTTTGCTGGTTTAAGGAGTAAACAAACACGAAAATGTTTTCCTAACTATATAGAGAGTTGGATCAAATAAGAAGTTAAAAAGGAATGGTAAAAGGAGAATACACATTCTCCTCCCCTTGAATTGCCATTCCATTGTATACATGAAATTTCTTCCCCTATAGGAAATGATGTATCCAGTTTTCAGTAAAAGAAGAAAGCACCCCTGTTGTATGGGAATAATAAGTAGAGCATAGGAAGACATGGGTGTAGCAAGAAATAAACCATGCCTCAGACATTGGAGTGAATTGCATTGTAATGGGAAGCTGAAAGCATCATGTGGCCATTTTTCCAGTATAGGAATGAACCACTTATCCCAATGTCTCTTGATGTGCTTTGTCTCAAAATGGAAGGCAATATTTTTGGGAATATGAATTGCACTTTGGCTATCACAATTCAGTATACACTTTTCCTCCTTCACACCTAGTTTTGCTAAGAACCTCCTCATCCAAAGCATCTCCTTGCATGCATCAGTTGCTGCAATATACTCATCCTCTATGGTAGAAAGGTCCACCACCTTTTGCAATAGATATACCCATGAGAGTACAGATCCTACAAAAGTATAGATGTAGCATGTTGTGGATTTTTTAGAATCCATGTCACCTACCATATTAGCATCTGTAAATCCTTCCAGCAAGGTATCGGTACCCTAAAAGCACAAACAATAATCAATGGATCCTCTGATATATCTTAAAATCCATCTAACTTCATTCCAATGTTCTTTCCATGGGTTTGCAAGAAACCTACTTACAAATCGCACTGAATGTGCAATGTAAGGGTGAGTGCATACTACTTCATACATTAGGCTTCCTACTGCTGAAGCATATGTAATTTTGGACATTTCCTCTTTTCCTTCAATAATAATGGGGAATTGATTAGATGGTAATTTAAGATGAGAATCAAGTGGTGTACTTATAGGTTTTGCATCAACCATTTTAATTTTTTCCAATACTTTTCCAAGGTATTGCTATTGTGACAATCATAGTTTCCTTCTTTTCCTGTCACTTATAATTTTCATCCTCAAAATTTTCCTTGCTGGTCCTAAATTATTCATTCCAAAGGTCTTGTTTAATTTTTCTTTTAACCTGGTAATCATCATCTTATCTTTTCTCACAATCAACATGTCATCAACATATAATAATAAGACAATAACATTACTATTTTCATCTCTTTTAATATACACACAATTATATGTATTTAGGATTTTAAAACCATAATCAAGTATAAAAGAGTCAAATTTGTTATACCATTGAAGATTGAAGAGGGGTTTGTTTGAGCCCATATAAACTCTTCTTCAACATGCATACCAAATTTTTTTAACCTTTTTAAATAAATCGTTTTAATTTCTCCAATAATATCTCTTCTTCCAAATTTCCATGCAAGAAATCTCTCTTCACATCTAATTGTTCCAATTCTAAATCTAGAGCAGTGACAAGAACATTTACAACACTGTATCCACAGTCCACAATACGGTAATTCTCGTTGTCCAGTGAACACAAAGCGTTCAGATAAAATAATTGTCACGTTTTTGGTAGCTCGGGTTGTTAATATGAATAGTTTATCCACCATATTGTCACGTTTTTGGTTGTTAATATGAATAATCTATTAACCATTGTTACAGAATCGTGAAGTGAATTTCATTTTTAGGAAAGCAATATTTAATTTTATATTCTAAAAAATTAAATCAAAATTATTATTAATCTAAGATAATATTATGCATAAAGACTATAATTTTAAATTGGTTTTTAATTAGTTAAAATTTGTTTTCTTTAAACTTAAAGAGAGAATAAAAAATTAAAACCTAGATACATTCAATAAAGTGCACACTTAAAAATAGATATAGAAGATGTAAGCATTTATGTTTATATAGATAATTATGTTTTATTTATACAGAATAATGTAATTGTATAATTGTGTTTTATTTATACCTTTATAAGCTTTAGTAGTCAAATATTTGGGCAGAGAGGTTCCTTCTCCAACAAACAAGAGGATACACCAGTTTGGTGTTTATTTTGGTTGTGACCTTAAAAATAGATGATTATTATTAAGACTATTAATTGTTCACGCATTGACAAAATAAAGCATACACACAATTAAACTATGGAGTTGTTCAACTCTTCTCCACATTCACATAAAAATCTAAATTGCAAATACATGTTATGAAATGATTCTCTAGAACATAAATGCATACTTCAATTTGATCAAAACAAGTAATGGAGAAATATATATATATATATATATATTCAATAAACCTAAATGAATCTGTGAATTCAACAAAGACCATGGAACACAACAACTATCTAGAAATTCAATGGAAAATAGTTGGTTCATGTCCAGCCAGTTATCCATAAAATATTATGAACGACCCAGTCGACACTCACATCTCCACTGCACCCATAGATCCATTACAAAATTACATACATGCCCACGCATCCACATAATCTTGATGGATAACCTTATCCAAGACCGTGGAACACAACAACTACCCATAAATTTCCTTAAAATAGTCGTGTCGTTTCAAGCCCGTTATGAAAAAGCAAAAAAAATTACAAATGACCCAGTCGACACTCAAATTAGACATGCCGCCAGCCCTCGTGTAATCTTTTTTTAACATCCGATGATGACAAAATGGTAGAGATTCATGTACATAATTTCTATATGAACGCAGTAACTTCAAGTATTGTGTTTAAAACCTGATGTAGTCCTAGCCAGTTAAAAAACCTAAGAGATAACCTTGGCCAGATTTTAGCAGAACTTTCTCTACATGGCTAGACGTCAATTTTTCCATTATTTTGTTGTTCGGAAATAACGATTTCCATCTTTCTTTTCCCCTCAACAAATCGTTGAAAATACACTCGATGAATTCATCTAGTTGTACTACGATAGTTTACAATCTAATCTATCAGCATGACTCTAGGCGAGGAATTCAAACGGGGGTAAATATCAATGAAACGAAGGATTGCTTTTCCAGAGATGGTCCCCATTCACATCATTTTGTGAAAAATGGTTTCTAATGGTGAGAAATAAAATTGGAGGGCTCTAAATATTTTAGTATAATTTTACATTCATCGGAATTCGGTTATAAAATAATAATTTTTCATTATTGAATTTACATTTTTGTTACTAAAAATGAATTCAATTTCTATCACAAAATTCCTATTGCACCCAAAAATTTCTATCACAAATTCCTATTGCACCCAAAAAAAAATGTTATCACACTCTTTTAAATTTTTAACCAATTTAAAAAAAAAATTAAAAATATTGAAAACAAATTCCAAATCTTCGCATGTTTAAACTACACGAACAAAAACACCTACAAGAAACAATACTTTCAATCACGTTTGATTTATGAGTCGTTTCGTATGCGACGTTTTGTCATGTTTCCAGGAACTGGGGCCTTCACATTATACATAAAACCTTCGAAACTTAGATACACATTAGCGTTTCATTACTTTGTTGGTTTAAGGAGTAAACAAACACAAAATTGTTGTACTAACTAAATAGAGATCTTGATCAAATAAGTGAAAAGGGAATGGTAAAAGGAGAATAGACATTCTCCTCCCTTTGAATTGCCATTGCATTGTATACATGAAATTTGTTTTCCTATAGGAAATGATGTATCCAATTTTCAGTAAAAGAAGAAATCACCCATGTTGTATGGGAATAGTAAGTAGAGAAGGACACGAAAGGAGTGTAGTAAGAAAGAAACCATGCCTCAGAATTCGGAGTGAAGTGCATTGGAATGGGAAGCCAAAAGCATCAGGTGGCCATTTTTCCAGTACGGGAATGAGACACTTATCCCAATGTCTCTTGATCCACCATGGATTCATGGTCACCTCCACTATGTGAAAATATACGTTTTTCAGTGCTAGCTTCCAAGAAGCTTATTATGAGGGCATAGTCTAGTCTGATTCTATGTTTTTTGTTTTGTTATGATAGGTTTTCTTATATGTTTTATGTTATGTTAAAAATTTTTTGTTACGTTATGATAGGTTAAAAATAACAATCAATAATAGATCTAAAATAAAATTTTATAGATCTAATGCACAAGTATATAAGTATATAGATTTGATATTATCATGAATATATTTAAAACATAATTATATAGATATTTGACCCACATTAATAGATCTGAAGCTAAAATATTTATATCTAAAATACACTTAAACAGATTTAAGATAACTAATAAGAAAAATGATAGTGAAAGAACTATAAAACAACAAAAAGGATTAACCTTTAATTTCTTATTACAAAATAAATACATTACTTCTTCTCCATCATCTCTACACCTTATTCTTGATCTACTACTTATACATTTTATGTGAGAGATAGAACACATATATAGTCTCTCATAAAATAAGATAGAATAATGGAGAAATCTATAGAAGAGTACATTCTCGAAGTTTTAAGAATTCAAGAAATACAATTATTTTATTATTTTATTATTTGGTCTCACATACAACAATCTCCCACTTGAGACCAAATTGAATCCTAGGTGAATATTGGTGCTATAATTTCTATCTCCTTGATATTGATCCAATCCCAAAATATATTCAAAGTGTTTACATCAGACCAACCAAGGTTCTACAAAGCTCGTGCTTATCCCTTGGAAAAATCTTTGTTAAAATATCAATTGGATTGTCTTCTATGTGTATTTTCTCCAATTGTAGTAGCTCATCATCTAGAACTTGGTGAATCCAATGATATATAACTTTATCTTAGAATGGAAGGAAATATTTTTGACAATATGGATTGCACTTTGGCTATCACAATTTAGTACACACTTTTTTTCCTTCACACCTAGTTCCTCTAAGAACCTCCTCATCCAAAGCATCTCCTTGCATGCATCATTTTCTACAATATACTCATCCTCTATGGTAGGAAGGTCCACCACCTTTTGTAATATAGATAACCATGATACTGTAGCTCCTACAAATGTATAGATATAGCATGTTGTGGATTTTTTAGAATCCATGGCACCTACCATATCAACATCTGTACTAAATCCTTCTAGCAAGGTATCTGTACCCTGAAACAAAAAAACAATAATCAATTGAGCCTCTAATATATGTTAAAATCCATTTAACTTCATTCCAATGTTCCTTTCATACCTTAGGCTTCCTATTGCTGAAGCATATGGGTTTTGGACATTTCCTCTTGTCCTTCAATAATAGTGGGGCATTGTTATATGGTAATTTAAAATGAGAAGCAAGTGGTGTACTTACAGGTTTTGCATCAGCAATTTAAAAATTTTCCAATACTTTTCCAAGGTTTTTCTATTATGACAATCATAGCTTCCTTCTTTTCCGGTCACTTATAATTTTCATCTCCAAAATTTGCCTTGTTGGTCCTAAATTATTCATTGCAAAGGTCTTGTTTAATTCTCCTTTAAACCTGGTAACCATCATCTTATCTTTTCTCACAATCAACATGTCGTCAAGATATAAGCATAAGCCAATAAAATTACTATTTTCATCTCTTTTAATATACACACAATTATATGCATTTAGGATTTTAAAACCATAATCAAGCATAAAAGAGTCAAATTTCTTATACCATTGACAAGGGGTTTGTTTGAGACCATATAGACTCTTCTTCAACATGTAGACCAAATTTTCCTTACCTTCTAAAAAATAAATCCTTCTCATTTCTCCATATATATCTCTTCTTCCAAATTTCCATGTAAAAAGTCTGTCTTGACATCTAATTGTTCTAATTCTAGAGCAGTGACAAGAACATTTACAACACTGTAACCACAATTACTGTAACCACAATTGACAATACGGTAATTCTCGTTGTCCAGTGAACACAAAGAGTTCAGATAAAATAATTGCCACTTTTTTGGTAGCTCAAGTTGTTAATATGAATAGTTTATCCACCATATTGTCACGTTTTTTTTTGTTAGTATGAATAATCTATCAACCATTGTTACAAACTCGTGGACTAAATTTCATTTTTAGGAAAAAAATATTTTATTTTAGATTTAAAACAATTAAATTAAAAATATTATTAATCTATGATAATATTATGCATAAAGACTATAATTTTCAATTGGTTTTTAATTAATTAAAAATTATTTTCTTTAAACTTAAAGATAGAATAAAAACTTAAAACCTATATACATTCAATAAAGTGCACACTTAAAACTAGATATAGAAGATGCAAGCTTTTATTTTTATATAGGTAATTATGTTTTATTTATATACAATAATGTAATTGTATAATGGTGTTTTATTTATACATTTATAAATTTTAGTAATTAAATTTTTGGGAAGAGGGGTCCTTTCTCCCACAAACAAGAGGATCTCATACACCAGTTTGGTGTCTATTTTAATTGTGACCTTAAAAACAGATGATACTTATTATTATTATTAGTATATGTCAAAAATATTAGGACTATTAACTATTCAAATTGAAGTAGAGGAAAACATTGAAAAAACATATCATACACAGAATGCAACTATGGAGTTGTTCATCTCTTCTTCACATTCACATAAAAATATAAATTGCAAATAAATGTTGAGACTATTCTCTCTAAAACATAAATTCATACTTCAATTTGGTAAAAACAAGTAATGGAACACACAAATTCAACCAATCCACGAATTCAACCAAGACCATGGAACGCAACAACTATCTAGAAATTCACTAAAAATAGTTATGTCATGTCCAACCATTTGTCCATAAAAGATTACGAATGACCCGATCGACACTCACATATCCACTGCATCTATAGATCCATTACAAAATTACATACATTCCCACGAATCCACAGAATCTTGATGGATGACCTCATCCAAGACCGTGGAACACAACAACTACCCATAACTTTCCTTAAAATAGTCTTGTCATTTCAAGCCCGTTATGACAAAGAAAAAAAAAATACAAACGACCGAGTCGACACTCAAATTAGACATATTCCCAGCCCTTGTGTAAACTTTGTTTAAGATCAGGTGATGACATGCTGGCAGCAATTCATGTACATAATTGCTATATGAACGCAATAACTTCAAGTATTGTGTTTAAAACCCTGATGTAATCCTAGCCAGTTAAAAAACCTAAGAGATAAACTTGGATCATCGCCATATTTTAGCAGAACTTTCTCTACATGGATAGACGTCAATATTTCCAGTTTTCTGTTGTTCGGAAATGATGATTTTTGGCTTTCTTTCCCCCTCAACAAATCGTTGAAAATACACTTGACGAATTCATCCAGTTCTACTGCAGCAGTTTACAATCTAATCTACCAGCATGACTCTGGGAGAGGAATTCAAACGGGGGTAAATATCAATGAAACGAAGGATTGTTTTTCCAGAGACGTAAAATTTAAAGAGGGGTAAATATCAATGTAAAATTTTTAGTATTTTTTTACATTCATGGGATTTCGGTTATAAAAGAAAAAAAATTCATTACTGAATTTACATTTTTGTAACTAAAAATGAATTCAATTTCTATCAAAAAAATTCCTATTGCACCCAAAAATTTCTATCACAAATTCCTATTGCAGCCAAGAATTTCTATGACAATCATTTATATATTTTACCAAATTTTTAAAAATATTGAAAAAAAATTCCAAATCTTTGCATGTTTAAACTACGTGAAAAATACGTCTGCAAGAAAAAATACTTTCAATCATGTTTGATTTCTGATCCGTTTGGTATGCAACCTTCTGTCATGTTTCCAAGAACTGGGGCCTTCACATTATAAATAAAACCTTCAAAACTCATAGACACATTAGTGTTTCATTACTTTGTTGGTTGAAGGAGTAAAAAAACACAAAAATATTGTCCTAACTAAATAGAGAGCTTGATCAAATAAGAAGTGAAAAAGGAATGGTAAAAGGAGAATATACATTCTCCTCCACTTAATTTCCATTTCATTGTATACATGAAATTTGTTCGCCTAAAGGAAATGATGTATCCCGTTTTCAATAAAGGAAGAAAGCATCCTTGTTGTATGGAAATAATTAGTAGAGAAGAGCACGACATGAGTGTAGTAATAAATAAACCATGCCTTAGACTTTGGAGTGAAGTGCATTGGAATGGTAAGCCGAAAGCATCAAGTGGCCTTTTTTCCAGTACGAGAATGAACCACTTATCCCAATGTCTCTTGATCCACCATGGAATCATGGTCACCTCCATTATGTGAAAATATACGTTTTTCAATGCTAGATTCCAAGAAGCTTAATATGAGGGGTATAGTCTGGCAACCACTTAATTGTGGCTGATCCAATCCCAAAAAGCTGATAAGATGAAAAATCCTTAAAGGAGCCATATTAAAATTTTTATTATTGATTAACAAATAAACAATTGAGTTTAATGGTGTTAATATTTTAATTTTTGTTAATCACTTCATTGAATATTCTTAGCTATCAAAGTAATTTTAACTATGATTGGTAAAATGTAAAAGTAAACACATAATGATGTGCTATAAACTGTTGGAAGTTAATGATTGAAATCACCGTCATTTATTTTGTGTGACTACTAAGAATATTCCAGCGATATTTAATCCTATCCATAGAAACTTATTAAGCACTAAACTCCTATTAAATCTGCCATTGTCAATAGGTGTACACATGCTTCGACGTAATTAATAGAGAAACATAAGTGTAGTAATAAATAAACCATACCTTAGACTTTAGAATTAATAGAGAAGAACACAACATGAGTGTAGTAATAAATAAACCATGCCTTAGACTTTGGAGTGAAGTGCATTGGAATGGTAAGCCGAAAGCATCAAGTGGCCTTTTTTCCAGTACGAGAATGAACCACTTATCCCAATGTCTCTTGATCCACCATGGAATCATGGTCACCTCCATTATGTGAAAATATACGTTTTCCAATGCTAGATTCCAAGAAGCTTAATACGAGGAACAGGTCTAGTGCATACCATGAACTTTCTCTATGTTTTTCTGTTATTTTTTATGATGTTTGCTTCTATGTTTTATGTGTTGTTATGATAGGGTAAATTTTTTTTGTTATGTTATGATAGGTTAAAAAAATAGTCAATAATAGATCTAAAATAAAATTTTATAGATTTATTTTTAAGTATATAGGAGTATATAGATTTGATATTATCATGAATAGATATGAAGCATAGTTATATAGATCTCTAACCCACATGAATAGATCTGAAGCTAAAATATCTATATATAAAATACACTCAAATATATCTAAGATAACTAATCAGAAAAATGACAGTGAAAGAACTATAGAACATCAAAAGGATTAGCTTTTAGTTTCTCATTAGAAGATAAATACATTACTTCTTCTACTTCCTTATCTACACGCATTCTTGATATGCTCCTTATATATTTTATGTGAAGAAAATAAAATACATATATAGGCTCTCATAGAAGAGGATAGAATAATGGAGACCTACATGAAAGGTACATTCTCAGTGCAAAATTCAAAATATATTTTTTTTAGTATTTTAGTATTTGTTCTCACATGCAACAATCTCCCACTTGAGACCAAATTGAATCCTAGGTGAATATTGGTGCTATAATTTCTATCTCCTTGCTACTCACCCAATTCCAAAATATCTTCATCATGTTTGCATCAGACTAACGAAGGTTCTACAAAGCTCTTGCTTATCCCTTGGCAAAATCTTTGTTAATATATCAATTGGATTTTATTCTATGTGTATTTTCTCCAACTGTAGTAGCTCATCATCTAGAATTTGGTGAATCCCATGATATATAACATCGATGTGCTTCATCTTATAATGGAAGGAAATATTTTTGGCAATATGGATTGCACTTTGGCTATCACAACAGGTACACACTTTTCTTCCTTCACACCTAGTTCCTTTAAGAACCTCCTCATCCAATGAATCTCCTTGTATGCATCAGTTGTTTACCAATAGCACTCATCCTCATGGTGGGATTACCACATTTTGTAATATAGATACCCATGAGATTGAAACTCCTACAAAAGTATAGATGTAGTGCTTTGTGGATTTTTTAGAATCCATGTCACCTACCATATAAACATTTTTGAATCCTTCCAGCAAGGAATCAATGCACCCTAAAAGACACACAATAGTCAATTGAGCCCCTCGTATATCTTAAAATCCATTTAAATTCATTCCAATGTTTCTTTCATGGGTTTGCAAGAAACCTACTTACAACTCTCACTGAATGTGCAATGTAAGGGCAAGTGCATACCACTTCATACATTAGGCTTCCTACTGCTGAATCATATGGAATTTTGGACATTTCCTCTCTTCCTTCAATAATAGTGGGGCATTGATTAGATGTTAATTTAAGATGAGAAGCAAGTGGCGTACTTAAAGGTTTTGCATCAACCATATGATTTTTTTCTAATACTTTTCCAAGGTATTGCTATTGTGACAATCATAGTTTCCTTCTTTTTATGTCACTTATAATTTTCATCCCCGAAATTTGCCTTGTTGGTCCTAAATTATTCGTTGCAAAGGTCTTGTTTATTTCTTCTTTTAACATGGTAATCATCATATTATCTTTTCTCACAATCAACATTTCATCAAAATATAATAATAAGACAATAAAATTATTATTTTCATCTCTTTTAATATACACACAATCATATGCATTTTGGATTTTAAAACCATAATCAAGCATAAAAGAGTAAAATTGCATATACCATTGACGAGGGGCTTGTTGGAGCCCATATAGACTCTTCTTCAACCAGACCAAATTTTCTTTACCTTTTTCAATAAATCCTTCTCATTTCTCCATATATATCTATTCTTCTAAATTTCCATGTAAGAATGATTTCTTGACATCTAATTGTTCCAATACTAAATCTAGAGTAGTCACAATAACAAGTACTACTCATATTGATGACAATTTGACAATTGGGAAATTTATGTAAAATCAATACTTTATTCTTTCTCTCGGATCCTTTCACCACTAGCCTTGCTTTAAATATTTGTGGATTTTTCTTTCCATCATGTTTTGTTTTATACACCCACTTGTTCTTTAAAACCTTTCTCCCTTTTGGCCTTCCAACCAAATCCCATGTCTTATTATCATATAGGGATTTTATCTCTTCTTCATGGCTTTTTTCCATTTGATACCATTTTTGCCTTCACATGATTCTTGAAAATAAGAAGGTTCACCTTCATCAATCAATAAAATATAATTGAGGGAGGATACCTTTGTGAAGGCCCATGTAGCCTTATAGACATGTGAGTTAATAAATTTTGTGGTGACATTTCTCTTAGTGGTCTTGATTTTGTTGTTCTTCATGTTCTCCTTGTTGTTCCTCATTTTCATTTTGTTTTAATGCCTTCTCATTAATGTATTCTTGTAATGGTGGTTGATTATCTTTTTCCCTTGAATTTCAAAAACTTCCTATGTCTCCACACCTTTGTCAGTAATTTTAAACATTTTTATTCATTAAAAATGGCACCCCTACTTCTAATAGCTCTTATTTTTAGAGGATCCCACAACCGGTAACCTAACTCATTATGAGAATATCCCAAAAATGCATTTCCAATCATTTTTCATCCAAAACTCGATATCTATTTTTCGGAATAAGTGCATATGCTTCACAACCAAAAATTTTAAAATGGGTGTAACATAAATCCTTACTGGTCCATACCTTTTCAAGAATACCACCATCCAATGAAGTTACGGGAGAACGATTTATTAAGTAGCAAGTTGTATGAACAACCTCTTCCCAAAAATGTTTAGGCAAACGATAATTTGAAATCATGCTTCTCACCTTCTCCATTATTGTATGATTCATTCTCCTGGTTGTTCATGCCTTAGAGAAATACTCCCCACCATTATCAGTTCTAATACATCTCAATAATTTTTTAGTATATATTTCCAGCGACCATGGAAATTTGAAAAATGTCTAAAACTTGATCTTTTCCCTTAATAGGGAAATCTTATTGAAATATTGAGTTGGTTGTCATTGATGTCAATCCATGAAGCAAGTCCGGTAGCAAATTCAGGTAGTCTCATTGATTATATTCATGGAACCACAATTGATTCGAGGAATAAAGACACTTGAAGGTCAATGTATTTTCAATTAAGACTATCATAGATAGTTAGTACACATAATGTCATTTTTGGTGATAGGTGTTGGATTACTTGAGAGAGGAGGTGAATCATTAATAGAGAAATTCAATCCTTTTTAACCACAATGCAAGTGTTATATCAATGTAGCATTGTCATCCAATATTGCAGAGTAAAATAAACAATGAAAAAATGAGCCATCACACACATACACAAGAGTAAAAATGGTGTTTTTTGCATTGGAAACCCTACGGGGAGAAAACCACATAATGTTTTTCCTATGTAATGTCTTTACAATTACGTTCATTTAGGTATCAACTTAGTTGTTTTCTAACTGCAATTGGAAGGAGACCAACCCCTAGTTTCTCGAGGTTACAACCACAGAGGCTCAAATCCCCAATTCATAGCTACCTGACAGGAATGAGGCTACAACCCTATGTTCCTTAGGTTACAATTAAAGGTGGATACAACCATATCCTTTCAGGCCTGTGTGATGTATAGGTAGAATGATGGAACCAATTTCAAACTATCACTAGGATATATTGTTGTAAACTGTACCAATCAACCTACACCAAACAACATGTAGCAATAACATGAACCATACATCAACCATGAATCAAGCTATATCTTAACACATGTCAACATGTACCATAAAGTCGTTTGCATCAACCATGCACCAGCACGTACCATAAAAGTGAATCAACCATCCACCAACGTACCGTTAAAAGTGCATCAACCATGCACCAGCACAATACTTCAGCGGCACCGCTTGAACTGGGTGCATGTGCCAAACTTTATTACAAATGACATGTCAACAACCTATCCAAACAACCTATCCAAACAACACGTATAATCAATCTTATCAACCAAATCATATATCCTCACCAAGATCAATCACTAGAGAACTCTCAAGATATTGCATCAACCAGGCACTAACGTGTCATAATCATCACCAAGATCGATATGTTCTTCTAATGGCTATACCAATACAAATTATGCTACATCATCCGCAAACCATGTGTCAACAATACTACTTGAGTGCCTCCAACCATGTAACAAGTATGTACCAATTATGTATCAACTACTCATCAAATGTAAGATCATCAATATATACCAACATCATCAACTATACACCTCATGTATGTGTAACTCATCAGCTACTTGTCTCAACCATGTACCCAACGTACCTCAACCAAATCTCTCATCAACTTCATCATTGAAATCTGATTTGTAACTTTCTGTAATAGACCTAGTGTATGATCACATACCTGCAAACCTTCCTTAACTTTAGCAAGAAGAGACTAACATTTTCATCAAGCTTTACTTTTGGTCTCACATGACTAATTTTGGATTAGTCAACAACCCTAACGAAACAATTATAAATATATATGTACCTGTAATGAATAAATAGATAAAAGCGATTTTCAAAATGTTCTTCGATTAATCTTTATGCAATTCCTTCAGACTTCACTACTTGAAACCTCTCATAGAAGTTATAGAAAAAATGGAATACGTTGTTGAATTATGGCTTATTCTAAGAGGTGAAACTTATAGAGGTGTACCGCATGAATATTTGTTGTATGGATCTAAAATTGTACACAACATACTTACTACAGAGATATTACTCTAATAATACATTTGGTCTTACTAAATTTGGATCTGTTATGAATAAGTTATGGCGTTTTACCGAAACACACATTTTAGACTAGTTTTTGGGACTAGCCATAAACCCTATTTTTCATGGCGTGTAACTCCAAAATACAACAACCCACAAGGATGAAATGTGTATCAAATATACTTGGATAATTTTCCTCAGTAAAGCGCACTCTAGTTTCCGCGGTCTGGTCATTCTAGAAAATGATTATTCTGAAAATGAATTGAGATGACACCGTAAATAACATACCTTAGAAAGAATCATCAAAGGAATTTATCCTCCCTTGAATTTTGACATTCTTTACTTCACCTTCCCATAAAATTCGGCTTAGATATCCTTTGGTTACCTCATTCACCTATAGATATTCAATATTCTCAGTGTGATTAAAATGAGAGCCTTGCCTCTTATTTATACATTCGTGTAGCTTCCTCAAGGGGTTACCTTTTAACCATCTTAACCTTTTCTTTATTTAAGGGTTAACCAGCTTCTAATTTATCCGTTAACTTTATTGAAATAAATTATTTTGTATTCACTTTAAATTATAATTCTTCCATCACTTCCTTTATTATTTACCTTCTAAAATCTCTTAAACCCTTTATTCACTTTGATAGCTTTAGGAGCTCCTATATGACTCATGAGGGTTTTCGAACTTCACATGGCCATAACTCTCTAGCGTGAGGAGTTATGTGACGTTCCACATACCAATGGAAATTGCATGACGTAACAACCATCTAGAATAGTCTTGCCTATAAATATATCAAAACTCATACCATTACCATCAAACAAACTTGGGTCCATTACCCAAACACAGGTTCTCCAACTTCTCATAGCCATAACTCTCTACGTTGGGAGTTATATGACATTCCACATACCACCAGAGGGTGGGATGATATGTACTATCCATATAGAATATTATTACCTTCAAAATATTAATAAAACACATACCATTATACATTAAACTAAAACTTGTTTCCATTACCTAAACCTTTTGCTACCGGAATTCACTACTGGGACTTTCTCCAAGGGTTGACATAATCACTAAGGGTTGAAATCAATCCTATATCACTTCAATGGTTTAAATCAATGAAAACCAGAAATCCATACCAACTTTCCATCAACCTAATCCAAATTTGTCGATCAATCTCCCCTTTTGCATTGATGGAAACACCAGCCATTGATGGCAACACTTGAGTCATGATAACTTTATTCATGCTTATAATCCTTATAGATGTTTCCTATCTCTCCCCGGCATCAATGGAAAATGGGTATCTCCACACAGGGTTGCTCACAGCATACCTTTGATTTTTTCTTTGTGTTTATAGGCCTCTAATTGCTCTCTCCCCTTCATATGAATAATATCACCCAGCAACAACAAAGGATTATCTTTGAAGTCATATCGCTCATTCTTTGTGACAATCACTCCCCTTGGCAAATGCCTCTATGATCTCTCTCCAATCATCTAACTCTCTCTACATGCGTTTGATGAATCTCTCCCCCTTTGTTATCTTTGGAAAAGGTATCTTTCCATCAGGTTGCTCCACTGTCCTTGGGATCTCCTCATTGAACTCTTCCACAATGATCCCCAACCTGAATGTCCTCTTTATGGTGCTTACTTGTGTAAAATATAAGACATATAAGATAATGAATTCAAAACATTCATTTTGGTGTATAAATTACTCTGAGTCTCTGGTAAAATAATCAAATGCTTCTCGTGGAAACGGTTTTGTAAAGAAGATGTCGCCACTTTTTTTTTGTGCCCACATATTCAATTGTGATGTTCTTCTCTACAACCTTTTCCCATTAGAAAGTGATACCTCATTGGAATGTGCTTCATCTTGGGTGCATCACCAGGTTCTTTGATATACTCTTGCAGTGGTGCTTGTATTATCACAATGGGTGGAATGGGATCATCATGCCTCAACAACGTTTATATTTGTCAGATTTTGTTTCATCCAAGGAACCGGTGTACAACATGTTGTGCTGCAATATACTCTGCCTAGGCTGTGGATAGAGATACTGATGATAGTTTATTGCTTAGCATACATGATAAACACTCACCAAGTGAGACTTGTTGCTCCACTTGTGCTTTTAGATCATCAATGCATGACACGCCTGAAAATGCATCGTGGCCAGGCAATGCGGTGATATATCCTTTCCTTTTGGATACCATAGTTCAAACTCTTATGTTTCTTTGAGATATCTGAAAATCCTGCTTTACTACTAAGACCATTAGAATTTCCTTTGGTGCTGATCTTGCCACTGTTCCAGGCGCCTACATTACACACAGTGCGGATGTTGTCACATCTGATGAAAGCTATAATCGTGACATGTTTTTCCTCTGGTCTATAGACTTTGAAACATCATGTTTGATCATCTTGAAATTGGTTTGCGCAGGGTGAAATTGCTTTGGTTTACACTCTTACATTCCAAACTTCTTTATAATTTATCTGATATACTTAGTTTGAAATAAAATTCCTTAGTTGCTTTGACATATCCGAAGACCTAGAAGAAGGATAGTTATTTGAGTAATTACATGTCAAATTCATTTTGCATGTCCTTTGCAAATTTCTATCTTAACTTTTCATTAATTGCCCGAAAAGCAATCTCGTAAATTTCAATTAATAAAATGCTATCTTGAGTTACCTTGATGTAGGGTTGATGTATGCACTTCCTTTTCCATAGCTTGTAGGGACTTTTGTCATTGTTTTTTCTGAGCATTACTATGTTTACTCAAACTTTGCAAGATGCTCATGGGATGGTTCTATGGTCTGTCTCAGCTACCACATAGATTCCCCTTGTCTATTATTCATATAATATGGGGAGTCTCTAAATTCGGATAGCTCAAACAATTCTTGCTTTCAAATTAGTAGTAATTCATCATCATCTTCATTATTGGGATTTCATCATCTCTACGACTGTGACTTCTTTCCTTACGTATCGCAGTTCATATCTCACTCCCCGATTTTGAATGTACAATCTCTTGAACTTTTTCCTTATTTTGTCCTTCTTTTGTTTATTTTCCAAACCTTTATGTATCCCTCATCTTTCCTTTTCCTCTTTTGTAGAATTTTATTCTTCTTGTTTTATTTCCGATCTTGCAATCTAAGGACTGGTCTTTGTTCACTTGTTGTTCATGTTTTGAACAACCACTGTCAATGTACCAACCACGTTTCTTTTTTCTTAGATTGTAGAGCGAGTGTTAATTCTTCATTGGTATATTGATCCTGCTTTCTTATCCAAATTCTCTTCTAAGGCTTACGTCTATGGTTTATTTGTTGTTCTATTATGATTCTCTAGGAGATATTGTCATTCTACAATATTTGTATGTGTCCAAAGTTATTGAACTTGTAGCATTCCTTAGGTGTTCAATGATTCAAAACTGTTAGCTTCTTCTCCATGTTTCACTAGGACTTCTTGGATAGCATTTTTGTGTATGACTTTCAAGTTGTTTATGTTCCTTCTATTAGCTCTAGGCACACAACTTTTATATGAAATTATTTCATGCATAAAATAAACCAAAGATAGTTTGATACACGGGAGTTGAAGATATTCTGAAATAGAAGTTCTCTTATGAATCCTTCTTCTTCCAAGGCTATTGTTTTTATTGGTCATCAATTCACAAAATCTGGATCTTCGATTGGAGGTGTCCACAGTAATCTTCCTTGTGGAGTCTTCCTATCCCTCTTTGATTGTTTATAATGTTCGATATGTTTCTTACATTACACATTTCTTTGGAAATTGATACATTTTATGTTTGATTGCATCCAAGTCCGGACTGTGTCACAATTGAGCCTTTGACGCTGATAGTAATAATCAAAACTTTTGTGTTGTTCTGCATATTTTTATTTAGAAGATCCTTTCTCAATGTGACCAATGTCATTCCAAATTTTCAATGATCTTGTTTCTTTCTTCTAACTATTCTTTGATGCTTCTTCAATTCTTTTATATTATTCTATTTGAACACCTGCAATTTTTTATATTATTCTATTTGAACCTGCAATTCCATGATGGTTTTCTCTAGTTCTTGAGTGTCTTCCTTCTTGTCTAGTTCCGCTTGTAGCTTCTTGTTTTTCCTCTTTTCTCTTCTTATAACTTCTACGGAAGTCAACAATTCTTCTCGGTAGTCAACTTCTACCTCTTCATATTCTTCTTCAGTGTATTCTTTATCAAAGTCTTCTACTTCCAAGAATAAAACTCTTTCTGTCTCACTGTCACTGACTTCGTATTCATCTGATGAGGATATGTCTTCTTTGGTGCATAAGCTTTTCTTGAAAACTTTCTTTGTGGTTCCTTTGCCTTTATATGTTTGTTTTCTATTTGAGAAATCTTCATCATTCCCCTTATTTTTCTTATGAGGACAAATGTTATCAAAATGAACAATACCATCACAATTAAAACAAATCAATGGAATCTTACCTTTATATATGTAACATCTCGCTCTTGCGCGCACCTGATGTGACATATTCTTGTGGACACTTGTGTGCAAGTGATCCGGTTCACTACATGATCGACTGATTAGATTATGGAGCATGATGATGTTTGTGTATTTGATGATACGTTGTTTTATGATGTTTATCTCGACAAGTTCTATTGATTGGTTTCCTGAGTGTGTAGGACTCTGATGTTGAGGATGTTGATGGCATCGATGGATCTCCTTGGACTCTGGATCGAGTCAGGGAGCAAACATTTATGGTTTGAATGCTTCAATTTACCTATGTAACATATGAATGGATATTATGATATTGATTGTTATCATTGAAACATTTCATTGATGGATGCAAGATGACGATAGCTTGCTAACTAGACTCACATTAGGAGTAAAGGGGTCACGCATGACAACCAGAGATATTGAGGGAGAGCTCTGGTAGCATCCCTGCCACAACCTACTAGCACTCTCGTCGTGGCTCGAACTGTAGCTTAACGATTACCTATTTTGAGAGATCCACGATGCCATGAGGGAAGACTGTGAAAGTCGCTCATGATTATTCTAAGGGGCACACAATAAGACAAGTTCCTTATTCCTTAGAGGCCCTTAGTCTCCCCCAAGGTCATATGATGGAGTATTGACTCCAGGGTCTTGACATCTACCAAATTCAATCAAGAGGTGAGTGGCACCCTTGGAGCACGTAATGCATCTTGAAGGGCATGTCGCATAAATAAAGCATAAAGAGGCGACTGGAACCCTTGGAGAACGTAGTGCATCTTAAAGGGAATGTCGCAGTTTTAACTCGGGTAAGTTAATAAACCTAGCACCTAGAAAAGTATGCCTCCTTAGGACCTGGTCAGCCTTAAAATGAATGATGTGATGAGTAAAGTTTAATAACAAATTTTTCCTTAAGAACTATGACCAAGCCTAGTGAATTTAAAACCTAGGTCTAAGTAGAACCTATGAACAAAAAAAAACTAATTAGTCATATAACAAGCAGGGGGTAAATAAAATTCAAGCTTTATTAATTAAAGTAAAATTTTTAATGAAGGTTTAAATATTAAAAGGGGGTAAATTCTTGTTTGTCTAAACTTTCTAATTATGAACTTAGTTAAAAAGGGAGAAACTTAAAGAAAAAGGGGAATGTCTAACTTAATAAGGAATCTAGCCTTTGGAACTTTCTATTTATGAACTCAACTACAATTTAAGTAAGGATTAAGTAATTTAATTATTGTAAGTGAATAATGGGACATCGAGGAGCATTTTTAGGAATGATTTTAGGTGGGTGAGGGAAATAGCCAAATTAATTTATTAATAAATTGATTTTCTAGTACAACTAAGGGATTGGGCGACATGTGTACGGGGGAGATTTTTCCTAATTAAATAATTGAAAAAAGAATATAATGAGGGTTTGGGAAACTAATCACTTGAAAACATTATAAAAATGATGGCGGAGGAAGAGTATAGATCACATATGGTTTGCGTAAGGTTACGCTGCCGGAATTTCATCTTGACTGAATTTTCTCTTTTGGGATTTGGGATACCCAGCTCGGTTACAAGTGATAGCTCAACCTTGCAAGACGAGCTAGGAAGCTAGCATTCTCTGGTATTGTGTGCATGGTCCCTTTGCGGCTCGAGGGGCTTAGGGGGAAGAAGAATACCCCTAGTATTGGTTGGGAGGTACCGGTGAGGTATTAACAGTTAGCAAGCAAGAGCGGGACAAAGCACAAGTGAGGGACAACCACATCGTGTTATGCGCCTTTGGTTACGATACACATGTTATATTCGCATTGAAATTAGTTTAAAATATGAGAATTTATGCGTTGATAAATTTGTAATGGTTTACTGATGTTGGATTGGGTGCATTAGTTGTTGATATGTTAATGAAGAAGTCAGTTAATTTAGAGGTTTCATTTTCCCTTCTCTATGATTGCACCATGCTTCCTCTATGTGATTGAATGGTTACCTCTTTTTCCTCAGCTTGCGAAACTTATTTTATGTTCTGCACCTTCTTTTTTCCGCTCAATATTTAGTTACAATTAGATGCATTTTGCTCGTTTTGTTTGCTTATTTCCAGTTTCCTGGTCTCATTGTTTTGTTTCTTTTCTCAGTGATCCTTCCAAAGAAAAAGTGTGCTTCCCTGAGTTATTTGTTATTTTTTACTCTGCCAGAAGATTGGGTGAAGGCTGCATTTTATTTTAAATCTTATTCGATTCACCCTCATATTAAAATGAGCCAGGAACCTTGCGCAACCCTTGTTTTATTTGAATGACTCTCTGCATTTTTATTTCTACCTTCACTCTGCCTATAATTCGCCCAGTAGGTGAATGACACCTCTGAATTTTTGTAATGTTTGGCCAATGCTTAAGAAATTGCTTGATCTTTGTGTTCTTGTTGACCACTGCCTCTGCGTCCATCTTGGTTGCCCTTGCAAATTACCTCATATCTCTTCCCTGACGTATGCTCCCGAGTTTATTCTCTGTGTATGGCATGAGACCTGTGCCCAAACTCATATCTCTCTCCTGGAGTTAAATCCCGATTTTATTGGTAGTGTATGTTGTGAGATTGCACCCAACTTACTGTTTTTCCTTTTTGCGTGATGTTGTTTTTATATAAATACATATTGATGTTGGTGATGATCTATAAAAGTAGTCGCATTTACGTTTGACATGTTCACAATAGATTGGTTTATTTTTGTATGAAATTACGTATAGAGATATCTATGACTAATGATGTCCTTGGTTTTACACTGAGTTAATTTTCATAATATTTTATTTTTTTCCTTAATTATATTTATTTTCTTTTGTTTTTTAAAAAATGTGTGTAATGGAATATTAATGTATTATGAACATGTATTTAAATGTGTGATCTGAGTTAATGTGATATGTAGTAGGATTGTCAACCAATTGTGATTGGATTATAATTTTTTATGCCCAACTGCATTATTTCGACCTCATTGCCCTGTCACTTGTTGAGATGATACTTGCAATTAGTTACAAACACAATGTTAGCATTTATTTGTCAATTATGTCTTGATTATATCCTTAGGTTGATCAATGGAGGTATTATTTTTAAGACTAATTCAACCTACTATAGAATTCTTATTGTGTTTTTTTATGTTGTCCCTGCTTCCAACAACTTCGAATTTGTTCCGTGGAGCCTGCATTGGTGAATTTTAATACTTTAAATTGAACCTCAAAATCACTCGACAAAAAAAAGGAATTTTTTTTTTTATATAATTCGGTATGAAAGGGAAGACTAGAGACTAATAATCTGTAGGTTATGTGGATCCAAAATCTTAATATTGTTCATCGTTGTTCTATTCTGAATGACGCCAAAACTAGTGGGCATGTCCTTCATATGGAAACTCATTTAAACATTCGATTATCCTAGGAAAATGGTGTGGCTCTCCAATTTCTCTTCATTTCATATCCAGAATCATAATGAAAACAATATGTACTATTGTATTTATGCAAAAGTATGCCCCTCACTATTTATCCTTACAAATCTTTCACCTCTTGTGTAGGTTCGACATTATGTTTGTAACGATAAAAAAAAGGGATAAATTGGTCAAACTAATAGATTGCTTATGTATTTAGATTTACACCATAAACAACACAACATTGTTTCCTAGAACAAAGATATTTCTCTCGGCTTACCAAAACCTTCCATTGATTTTTCATCGATCTGGCTAGCTTCTTAGATAGTACGTTGCCTCTAGAGAAATTCGAATAGCGGGATGATTTCTTCTTTAAACTAGCTAAATATGGATCTTTTCCTTGTCTCATCTAATCTTCCTTCTGGACCGAAACCAAAAACCCCGATTGATTTTATTCTTGCAAGGAATCTAGTATTATAGGAAGCTCCTTTAGAAACCCTTTCTTTTTTTATGTTTTTGGTATTTTGGAAGACACATAATTCAAGTTTTACCTTTGAAGTTAAAACCAGAGACTTTTGTAGTTAATCAACCTTTATGTTGCTTCATATCACATTGAGAGAGGACGCTTGGCACATGATTGTAGTTGAATCAGTGATAACTGTTAGCTATTGTAATTGGTAGTTGTTGTTGGAGGTTGTTTGACTACGGTGGAATTAAATTGAAAGACTAGTATGCTATAAATATATGATAAACTTTTGAGCGCCCTTAAATTGTTAATATATGATGGATTATTTATAGTCTCTTTTACATCTTGATTATCCTTGCGGATTGAACTAAACTTTGGAGTACGTGTGCCATGTAGTGAGAATGGGTGTTGCCTTGCTCCTGGATTTATGGAAGATATTGATCTTGCGCCCCGAACTAAAATTGAAGTTGTTTAAAGTGCGCAAGATTAATGCGATAGTGGATCGGTTGTAATTATTTTTTTAACCTAGTGCAATGATTAATTAATGATTAATGAATGATACAGTAGTTTTTACTTGTGACCTTAGAATGATTTGTTTTTGATGGAGTTCTTAGACTTCTTGTGCAAATGGATTTTGAAATAAACAATGGTCTTGATGTTAGTCTTCTAACCCTCATTGAAATTTATTATGTCTGACGATTGCGTTTTTGTGATTGGAATCTTGCGCTATGAAGATATGTCTGACATTGCAGTTGTGCCTTGGATTTATTGTGATGTTTGATGGTTGTGTTTAGTTAGAACCCTTGCGCATCATGAAATAGTTGTGATGCATGGTGATAATATTGGTGATGACCCTTGTGCTTGATTAAATGATGATGGTTGTTTAAATGTCGTCACTAAATTACGGATACATCAGTTGCGATGTGAAATATTTTTAATGGCTTAAAATGTTTCATTAATGTTTGGACGTGGTGTCATTATTGTAGATTTTAATTGCGATGTTTCTTTTCGAAAAAGAAAAAAAAATTACATTGTGTACGTCGTTTTAGTTGTCGTAATGGCGGGGCCGTTACATATGGTATCAGAGCGGATTCAACTATGGGACTCTGGATAGCCACAACTTCCACTGAATTATACACTTAAATTAATCACTTAGCACTAATTAAAACTTTAACATATCCATGAGTTACTCATGATTAGAGGATGTCATATATTCGCAACATGGTGCCAGGGGGGGAGGCGCGACGACTCCAGTAGCACCTGCGCCAAAGGGGTCCATCCCCAAAGGAAAGTACAAGCCTTGAGCATGAGTGCATTATCGTGCGGGAGGCATTGGGTTTGACAAGGGGCCTCCAGGGATTTACAAAGGCCTAGAAAAACCATCTGTACTGAGATAAGGCCATGGTGCCTGTATCCCTGAGGGTCCACAAAGCGCCCCAGTCAGTCCTTATAGCAGTTGTGGGGAACTCTAGAATATTAGGTTCCCGTGTTCACGAGTGACATAGATGGCTTAGTCGTCGATGCATGCCTAGAGAACAAGCATGGTGTGTCACGCTTAGAGGTTACAACCTCTAGCACAAAGGTCTGCATAGGTGGTCTTCAACA
>SNQJ01S0004516.1:206547-219917 GCA_010110895.2 Picea sitchensis
ATGGAATCTTACCTTTATATATGTAACATCTCGCTCTTGCGCGCACCTGATGTGACATATTCTTGTGGACACTTGTGTGCAAGTGATCCGGTTCACTACATGATCGACTGATTAGATTATGGAGCATGATGATGTTTGTGTATTTGATGATACGTTGTTTTATGATGTTTATCTCGACAAGTTCTATTGATTGGTTTCCTGAGTGTGTAGGACTCTGATGTTGAGGATGTTGATGGCATCGATGGATCTCCTTGGACTCTGGATCGAGTCAGGGAGCAAACATTTATGGTTTGAATGCTTCAATTTACCTATGTAACATATGAATGGATATTATGATATTGATTGTTATCATTGAAACATTTCATTGATGGATGCAAGATGACGATAGCTTGCTAACTAGACTCACATTAGGAGTAAAGGGGTCACGCATGACAACCAGAGATATTGAGGGAGAGCTCTGGTAGCATCCCTGCCACAACCTACTAGCACTCTCGTCGTGGCTCGAACTGTAGCTTAACGATTACCTATTTTGAGAGATCCACGATGCCATGAGGGAAGACTGTGAAAGTCGCTCATGATTATTCTAAGGGGCACACAATAAGACAAGTTCCTTATTCCTTAGAGGCCCTTAGTCTCCCCCAAGGTCATATGATGGAGTATTGACTCCAGGGTCTTGACATCTACCAAATTCAATCAAGAGGTGAGTGGCACCCTTGGAGCACGTAATGCATCTTGAAGGGCATGTCGCATAAATAAAGCATAAAGAGGCGACTGGAACCCTTGGAGAACGTAGTGCATCTTAAAGGGAATGTCGCAGTTTTAACTCGGGTAAGTTAATAAACCTAGCACCTAGAAAAGTATGCCTCCTTAGGACCTGGTCAGCCTTAAAATGAATGATGTGATGAGTAAAGTTTAATAACAAATTTTTCCTTAAGAACTATGACCAAGCCTAGTGAATTTAAAACCTAGGTCTAAGTAGAACCTATGAACAAAAAAAAACTAATTAGTCATATAACAAGCAGGGGGTAAATAAAATTCAAGCTTTATTAATTAAAGTAAAATTTTTAATGAAGGTTTAAATATTAAAAGGGGGTAAATTCTTGTTTGTCTAAACTTTCTAATTATGAACTTAGTTAAAAAGGGAGAAACTTAAAGAAAAAGGGGAATGTCTAACTTAATAAGGAATCTAGCCTTTGGAACTTTCTATTTATGAACTCAACTACAATTTAAGTAAGGATTAAGTAATTTAATTATTGTAAGTGAATAATGGGACATCGAGGAGCATTTTTAGGAATGATTTTAGGTGGGTGAGGGAAATAGCCAAATTAATTTATTAATAAATTGATTTTCTAGTACAACTAAGGGATTGGGCGACATGTGTACGGGGGAGATTTTTCCTAATTAAATAATTGAAAAAAGAATATAATGAGGGTTTGGGAAACTAATCACTTGAAAACATTATAAAAATGATGGCGGAGGAAGAGTATAGATCACATATGGTTTGCGTAAGGTTACGCTGCCGGAATTTCATCTTGACTGAATTTTCTCTTTTGGGATTTGGGATACCCAGCTCGGTTACAAGTGATAGCTCAACCTTGCAAGACGAGCTAGGAAGCTAGCATTCTCTGGTATTGTGTGCATGGTCCCTTTGCGGCTCGAGGGGCTTAGGGGGAAGAAGAATACCCCTAGTATTGGTTGGGAGGTACCGGTGAGGTATTAACAGTTAGCAAGCAAGAGCGGGACAAAGCACAAGTGAGGGACAACCACATCGTGTTATGCGCCTTTGGTTACGATACACATGTTATATTCGCATTGAAATTAGTTTAAAATATGAGAATTTATGCGTTGATAAATTTGTAATGGTTTACTGATGTTGGATTGGGTGCATTAGTTGTTGATATGTTAATGAAGAAGTCAGTTAATTTAGAGGTTTCATTTTCCCTTCTCTATGATTGCACCATGCTTCCTCTATGTGATTGAATGGTTACCTCTTTTTCCTCAGCTTGCGAAACTTATTTTATGTTCTGCACCTTCTTTTTTCCGCTCAATATTTAGTTACAATTAGATGCATTTTGCTCGTTTTGTTTGCTTATTTCCAGTTTCCTGGTCTCATTGTTTTGTTTCTTTTCTCAGTGATCCTTCCAAAGAAAAAGTGTGCTTCCCTGAGTTATTTGTTATTTTTTACTCTGCCAGAAGATTGGGTGAAGGCTGCATTTTATTTTAAATCTTATTCGATTCACCCTCATATTAAAATGAGCCAGGAACCTTGCGCAACCCTTGTTTTATTTGAATGACTCTCTGCATTTTTATTTCTACCTTCACTCTGCCTATAATTCGCCCAGTAGGTGAATGACACCTCTGAATTTTTGTAATGTTTGGCCAATGCTTAAGAAATTGCTTGATCTTTGTGTTCTTGTTGACCACTGCCTCTGCGTCCATCTTGGTTGCCCTTGCAAATTACCTCATATCTCTTCCCTGACGTATGCTCCCGAGTTTATTCTCTGTGTATGGCATGAGACCTGTGCCCAAACTCATATCTCTCTCCTGGAGTTAAATCCCGATTTTATTGGTAGTGTATGTTGTGAGATTGCACCCAACTTACTGTTTTTCCTTTTTGCGTGATGTTGTTTTTATATAAATACATATTGATGTTGGTGATGATCTATAAAAGTAGTCGCATTTACGTTTGACATGTTCACAATAGATTGGTTTATTTTTGTATGAAATTACGTATAGAGATATCTATGACTAATGATGTCCTTGGTTTTACACTGAGTTAATTTTCATAATATT
Source organism: Picea sitchensis (assembly GCA_010110895.2). Lineage (NCBI taxonomy): Eukaryota > Viridiplantae > Streptophyta > Pinopsida > Pinales > Pinaceae > Picea > Picea sitchensis. The sequence goes on from SNQJ01S0004516.1 coordinate 209,341, forward strand.
TTATTTTTTTCCTTAATTATATTTATTTTCTTTTGTTTTTTAAAAAATGTGTGTAATGGAATATTAATGTATTATGAACATGTATTTAAATGTGTGATCTGAGTTAATGTGATATGTAGTAGGATTGTCAACCAATTGTGATTGGATTATAATTTTTTATGCCCAACTGCATTATTTCGACCTCATTGCCCTGTCACTTGTTGAGATGATACTTGCAATTAGTTACAAACACAATGTTAGCATTTATTTGTCAATTATGTCTTGATTATATCCTTAGGTTGATCAATGGAGGTATTATTTTTAAGACTAATTCAACCTACTATAGAATTCTTATTGTGTTTTTTTATGTTGTCCCTGCTTCCAACAACTTCGAATTTGTTCCGTGGAGCCTGCATTGGTGAATTTTAATACTTTAAATTGAACCTCAAAATCACTCGACAAAAAAAAGGAATTTTTTTTTTTATATAATTCGGTATGAAAGGGAAGACTAGAGACTAATAATCTGTAGGTTATGTGGATCCAAAATCTTAATATTGTTCATCGTTGTTCTATTCTGAATGACGCCAAAACTAGTGGGCATGTCCTTCATATGGAAACTCATTTAAACATTCGATTATCCTAGGAAAATGGTGTGGCTCTCCAATTTCTCTTCATTTCATATCCAGAATCATAATGAAAACAATATGTACTATTGTATTTATGCAAAAGTATGCCCCTCACTATTTATCCTTACAAATCTTTCACCTCTTGTGTAGGTTCGACATTATGTTTGTAACGATAAAAAAAAGGGATAAATTGGTCAAACTAATAGATTGCTTATGTATTTAGATTTACACCATAAACAACACAACATTGTTTCCTAGAACAAAGATATTTCTCTCGGCTTACCAAAACCTTCCATTGATTTTTCATCGATCTGGCTAGCTTCTTAGATAGTACGTTGCCTCTAGAGAAATTCGAATAGCGGGATGATTTCTTCTTTAAACTAGCTAAATATGGATCTTTTCCTTGTCTCATCTAATCTTCCTTCTGGACCGAAACCAAAAACCCCGATTGATTTTATTCTTGCAAGGAATCTAGTATTATAGGAAGCTCCTTTAGAAACCCTTTCTTTTTTTATGTTTTTGGTATTTTGGAAGACACATAATTCAAGTTTTACCTTTGAAGTTAAAACCAGAGACTTTTGTAGTTAATCAACCTTTATGTTGCTTCATATCACATTGAGAGAGGACGCTTGGCACATGATTGTAGTTGAATCAGTGATAACTGTTAGCTATTGTAATTGGTAGTTGTTGTTGGAGGTTGTTTGACTACGGTGGAATTAAATTGAAAGACTAGTATGCTATAAATATATGATAAACTTTTGAGCGCCCTTAAATTGTTAATATATGATGGATTATTTATAGTCTCTTTTACATCTTGATTATCCTTGCGGATTGAACTAAACTTTGGAGTACGTGTGCCATGTAGTGAGAATGGGTGTTGCCTTGCTCCTGGATTTATGGAAGATATTGATCTTGCGCCCCGAACTAAAATTGAAGTTGTTTAAAGTGCGCAAGATTAATGCGATAGTGGATCGGTTGTAATTATTTTTTTAACCTAGTGCAATGATTAATTAATGATTAATGAATGATACAGTAGTTTTTACTTGTGACCTTAGAATGATTTGTTTTTGATGGAGTTCTTAGACTTCTTGTGCAAATGGATTTTGAAATAAACAATGGTCTTGATGTTAGTCTTCTAACCCTCATTGAAATTTATTATGTCTGACGATTGCGTTTTTGTGATTGGAATCTTGCGCTATGAAGATATGTCTGACATTGCAGTTGTGCCTTGGATTTATTGTGATGTTTGATGGTTGTGTTTAGTTAGAACCCTTGCGCATCATGAAATAGTTGTGATGCATGGTGATAATATTGGTGATGACCCTTGTGCTTGATTAAATGATGATGGTTGTTTAAATGTCGTCACTAAATTACGGATACATCAGTTGCGATGTGAAATATTTTTAATGGCTTAAAATGTTTCATTAATGTTTGGACGTGGTGTCATTATTGTAGATTTTAATTGCGATGTTTCTTTTCGAAAAAGAAAAAAAAATTACATTGTGTACGTCGTTTTAGTTGTCGTAATGGCGGGGCCGTTACATATGGTATCAGAGCGGATTCAACTATGGGACTCTGGATAGCCACAACTTCCACTGAATTATACACTTAAATTAATCACTTAGCACTAATTAAAACTTTAACATATCCATGAGTTACTCATGATTAGAGGATGTCATATATTCGCAACATGGTGCCAGGGGGGGAGGCGCGACGACTCCAGTAGCACCTGCGCCAAAGGGGTCCATCCCCAAAGGAAAGTACAAGCCTTGAGCATGAGTGCATTATCGTGCGGGAGGCATTGGGTTTGACAAGGGGCCTCCAGGGATTTACAAAGGCCTAGAAAAACCATCTGTACTGAGATAAGGCCATGGTGCCTGTATCCCTGAGGGTCCACAAAGCGCCCCAGTCAGTCCTTATAGCAGTTGTGGGGAACTCTAGAATATTAGGTTCCCGTGTTCACGAGTGACATAGATGGCTTAGTCGTCGATGCATGCCTAGAGAACAAGCATGGTGTGTCACGCTTAGAGGTTACAACCTCTACCACAAAGGTCTGCATAGGTGGTCTTCAACAAAAAGGGAGCGCTCTTCTATGGAGGAAGATGCTCCTACCTAGCTAAACATGGTTTTCAAATCCATGTTAGGGGAATGGTTTAAGGAATGATTTCAAGAAAAGTGATTGTTAGAACAATTCATTGAGAACCAACTCGATGAGTTCAACGCCTTATGACAGGGTGGTCATATGGTGCCAAATTCTGAGACCGAATTTGGAGCTACTTCGGTATGCCTCGCATCTGAACACAAATAAGATGGGGATTAGCAAGTTTGTGATCGGACTTAACTCTAGATTTCATGCGAAGGTGAGGATCTAAAGCCTTGGATGTTTCATGATACTGTCCAGTAGGCCTCTTAGATAAGGAATATTTGACCATGGGAGTCCGAGCAGGACTCCTACAATACCATCTAAACTGACAACATCTTGTGTGCATCAATATAGGACGTCGGCTAGACAGGACATCTTGGTATCAAGATACATCTATGGAACCCTTGTTCGTGACACCACCATGAAGGGTTCCTTAGTAGAGAACCCCACTATAGGGGACCATCACTTCAGCAGCAGCGATTAGTCTTGTTCAACGAAACATAACATGGTTATTGGCTGGCAGACCAACAACTACTAGTTCAGGGACCTAGAGTACTAAACCGAAGACTGGATGTTGGAAATGTGGAGAGACACATTACTAGTGCTATTGTCTAGTTGAAAGGCCTAGAGTGGCTAAGTCAATAGAGAACACTACCATAGAGGAGATGAGAAAATCCCATAGGATTCATGACCCAGGTAAATAACTGCCAGGCCAAGCACCATTCCACTGTGCTCGAGGCATCAGGTGCCATCCCCAAATGAACTTTTAGTATTTTGATAGGTCCAGGTGCTACAAAGAGTTTTATTTCTGGTGCAACGCTAAAAAGAATTAAGGTAAAGGTAGTCAAATAGGACGAGTTTAGCTTTGTATAAATGGCTTCAGGAGCTGAAAAAAAGGTTGGAGGGAAGGTTACAGGCTGTAGCCTTAGCCGGGGAGAGTTTTCCACCAGGGACAACCTGTACGTCATGATCTTAGGGTCTTATGACATCGTGATAGATATGGACTGGTTAGAATCGCATGAGGCGATACTCAACTGTAATACAAAACCGTTGAGCTTGTTCGATGATGAGGGATAGAGACACATGATTATAGGTCGAAACCAGGGAGTTTCCCTAAGGTTCACCTCTTCCTTGCAGCTACGGAAGAGCATGCACAAGGGATGTAAGCTATATGTGATCCTTGCGTTAAATGAGAAGGGCATGGAGGAAGGTCTAGAAAACCTTCCAATGGTGCGAGAGTTTATGGACGTCTTCCCAGAGGAGTTACCTGGGATGCTGCCAAAGAGGGAATTAGAATTTACCATCGACCTAAAACCAAGAACTGAATCGATAGCGAGAACTCCTTATCGAATGTTGACCCTTGAGTTACAAGAGTTGAAAATGAAACTGAAGGAGTTGTTGGACTTGGGACTTATACATCCAAGCGTGTCACCATGGGGTGCGCTTGTTATTTTCATATGAAAGAAGGATGGGTCGTGGAGACTCTGCATTTACTACCATCAATTGAACAAGGAAACGATCAAGAATCAATATTTGTTTCCAAGGATTGATGATCTTTTTGATCAGATGAAAGGTGCGACGGTGTTTTCAAAGATCTACTTGGGATCAAGGTATCACCAGTTAGAGATCAATGAGAATGACATCCCTAAGACCACCTTTAAGATGAAGTTTGGACATTACGAGTTTATTGTTTTACTGTTTGGACTGATGAACACCCCAGGGGTATTTATGAGCTTAATGAATGGGGTGTTCCACGAATACTTGGACAAGTTCATCCAAGTATTCATTGAATATATTTTGATTTACTCTCAGACGATGGAGAAGCATGATGAGTAATTGCGCATGGTACTACAGTGTCTTCTAGAGAAAAAAATATTTGGTAAGCTGTCGAAATGCTCGTTTTATCAATCGAAGATTCACTACTTAGGGCATGTCATCTTCGACGAAGGTATCGTTGTGGATCCAGCAAAGGTCGAGGCTATTATGGAGTGGCCTGCATCGAAAAATGTCCCAAAAGTGCGTAGCTTCCTAGGTTTAGCAGGATACTATCGATGGCTTGTCGAGGTTTTTTCGAAGATAGAAATCCCATCACAAAATTGCAGAAGAAGGACAAGAAGTTTGCTTGGAACAAGAAATGTGTGGAGGCATTTTAGAGGCTCAAGGAGTTGTTTTCGACAACACCGATACTAAAGGTCACTGACATGGACGCGGACTTCTTGGTATACACTGACATATCCAAGGAAGACTTAGGAGGAGTCTTGATGCAAGACGGTCGAGTGATCACTTACATCTCGAGAAAGTTGAGAAGGCATGAGGAGAACTATGAGACGCATGATTTGGATTTGTTAGCAATAGTGTATGCCCTGAGAGTGTAGAGACACTACCTGATTTAACAGAAATTTGAACTAAAATGGACCGATGTGGTTTACAACACCTTTTTACGAAAAATGACTTGAACGCGTGCAACAACGTTAGTGAGAAATGCTTATCGATTACAATTTTGAGTTTTCCTACTTAAAAGGAACAATGAATAGAGTGGTAGATGCGTTGATTCAGAGACCATGCATATTTTTAATGATACCTCTTCAAACGAATATACGTGAAAATGTTCTAACTACAGGGCGACGTTGACTGGTATAAAGAGAGTAAGGAATTGTTTCGGGAATGACTCCATGTTGGTACCAAAATTTGGAGATTTAAAAATAGAATTTGCGTACCGCCCAATGACAAGTTGAGGAGTTTGATCCTAAACGAGGCTCATAGAGTAGTGTACATGGATCATCCTAGAGACATGAAGATGAGGACTAACCTTAAGCCCTTATTCTTCTGGAAGGGATAAAGGAAGACATCGTCAACTGCGTGGCAAGATGTCTAGAAGTTCGGCAGGTGAAGGATGAACATAGACATCCAACATGATTGCTATGGCCACATGCCATTCCAGAATCGACATGGGAGGCCATTTCGATGGAATTTACTGTTGAATTTCCACTGATGACAAGGAGGCATGAACTAATTGTCGTGAAAATTGAAACTATGATGAAGAGTTCACCTTTTGTCCCTATGCATACGACGCGTCAGGTGCTAGGTATATCTAGAGTTTATATCAGTAATATTTTGAGACTTCCAGACACACCAAAGGAATCGTATCTGATAAGGGATCAATGTACATGGAATTTTGGACTAGTGTCCAAGAGGCATTAGGAACCCCACTAAACCTTAGTACMGCGTATCACCTAGTTTCAGAAGGGTAGACAGAACGAATGAACCTAACTTCGAAGGTTGTGTTACGTATGCATGTGTTGAACCAACAGGAAGATTGGGAATAGTTTTTCCACTGGTACAGTTGTCTTACATCAACAATTATCAAAGTGCCATTAAGACGGATCCATGTAAGTTTATTTATGGGTGACCGTGTCGGATGCCTTGGAGTTGAGATAGACTCAAGGAAGGGGTCATGGTAGGACCAAAATTGATCCAAGAATTGAAAGAACGATTTCAAACGATATGAAAGAGGATGGAAGAAGCGCAGGACCAACATAAGGGTTTGTTGATGCGCATCGCATCGACCTTAATTTGAAGGGCCTAACGGCTAGTAGTGCCTCATCCTTGAGGTGTTGCACAATGTTTATCTTGTGTCCATGTGTGAATTTAGGTTAGTGATTCTATGCATGATATTGACTGAGTTTATTGTGGATGTTGAGTAGGGTGCGCTCACAGCGGAACCAATCCGCTTTTTGGACTATTGCATTTGAAAACTACAACACGGAACTGTCGAACAGTTCAAGGTCCAGTAGGAAAATTATAGTCCACACTCAGCTACCTAGGAGGACGCATATGATATGCGTCATCAGTTTCCCTTTGTTGATAACTAGACATTTAGATATTGTCAGATACTTTATTTTTGCATTTTTATACTGTGAAACTTTGGGACGAAGTTTAAAACAAGAGAGGGTGTATGTAACACCCCTCTCTTGCACGCACCTGATGTGAATTATTCTTGTGGACACTTATGTGAAAGTGATCCAATTCACTATATGATTGACTGATTTTATTATGGAGAATGATGATGTTTGTGGATTTGATGATACATTCTTTTATGATATTTATATCAATAGGTGCTATTGATTGGTTTCCTGAGTGTGTAGGACTCTGATGTTGATGATGTCGATGGCATCGATCGATCTCCTTGGACTCTGGATCAAGTCAGGGAGAGGCTGTTTACGGTTTGAATGCTTCGATTTACCTATGTGACGTATGACTAGATACTATGATGTTGATTGTTATCGCTGACACATTTTGTTGATGGATGTAGGCTAACAATAGCTTGCTAACCAGACTCACATTACGAGTAAAGGGGTCATGCATGACAACCAAATATATTGGGGGAGAGGTGTGGTAGCAGCTTTGCCACAACCTACTAGCACTCTCGTCATGGCTCAAACTGTAGGTTAACGATTACCTAGTTTGAGAGATCCACAATGTTGTGAGGGAAGAGTATGATAGTTGTTGATTATGATTCTAAGGGGCACACAATAACGAAGGGTTCTTATTCCTTAGAGGCCCTTAGTATCCCCCAAGGTCACCTTACGGAGTATTGACTCTAGGGGTCTGACATCTACCAAATTTAGTCAAGAGGCGAGTGGAACCCTTGGAGCACGTAGTGCGTATTGAAGGTAATGTCGCGTAAATAAAACATAAAGAGGTGAGTGGCACCCTTGAATCACATAGTGTGTCTTTAAGGGCATGTCATGGTTTTAACTCGGGTAAGTTAATAAACCTAGCACCTAGAAAACTATGCCTCCTTAGGACCTGGTCGGCTTTAAAATGAATGATGTGATGAGTAAAGTTTAATAACAAATTTTATCTTAAGAACTTTCGCCAAGCCTAGTGAATTTAAAACCTAGGTATAAGTAGAAACTCTGAACAAAAAAATAAAAAAATAAATAGTCATATAACAAGAAGGGGGTAAAGAAAATTCAATCTTTATTAATTAAAGTAAATTTTTTAATGAAGGTTTAATTATTAAAAGGGGGTAAATGGTTGTTTGTCTAAACTTCCTAATTATGAACTTAGTTAAAAAGGGGGAAACTTAAAGAAAAAGGGGAATGTCTAACTTAGTAAGTAATCTAGCCTTTGGAACTTTCTATTTATGAAATCAACTAGGATTTAATTAAGGCTTAAGTCATTTAAGAATTGTAAGAAAATAATGGGACACCGAGGAGCATTTTTAGGAACTCTTTTAGGTGGGTGAGTGAAAGAGACAAATTAATTTATTAATAAATTGATTTTCTAGTGAAACTAGGGGATCAGGCACCATGTGTACGGGGGAGGTTTTTCCTAATTAAATAATTGAAAAAAGGAATATAATGAGGGTTTGGGAAACTAATCACTTGAAAACTCTATAAAAAGGATGGAGGAGGAGGAGTATGGATCACGTCTAGTTTGCATAAGGTTACGTTGCTGAAATTTCATCTTGACTTAATTTTCTCTTGTGGGAGTTGGAATACCCAGTTCGAGTAATAAGTGGTAGCTCGACCTTGCGAGGCGAGCTGGGAAGTTAGCATTCTCTTTTATTGTGTGTGTGGCCCCTTTGTGGCTTGGGGGGGCTCAGGGGGAATAAGATTACCCCTAGCGTTGGCTGGGAGGTACCGGTGAGGTCTCAACGGTTACCAAGCATGAGTGGGATAGAGTGCAAGTGAAGGACAACCACATAAGATTATGCGCCTTCGATTACGGTACACATGTTATATTTGCATTGAAATTAATTTAAAATATGAGAATTTATGCATTGATAAATTTGTAATGGTTTACTGATATTGGATTGGATGCATTAGTTGTTGATATGTTAATGAAGAAGGCAATTAATTACCTCAGATCTCTTCCTTGACATATCTCTTCCTTGACATATACTCCAGAGCTTATTCTCTGTGTATGGCATGAGACCTATGCCCAAACTCATATCTCTCTCTTGGAGTTAAATACCGATTTTATTGGCTGTGTATGTCGTGAGATTGTGCCCAACTTACTATACAGCTTACTATTTTTCCTTTTTGCGTGTTTTGTTTTTTATATAAATACATATTGTTGTTGGTGATGATCTATAAAAGTAGTCGCATTTAGGTTTGACATGTTCACAATAGATTGGTTTGTTTTTGTATGAAATTGCGTATAGAGATATATATGACTAATGATGTCCTTGGTTTTACACTGAGTTAATTTTCATAATATTTTATTTTTATCCTTAATTATATTTATTTTCTTTTCTTTTAAAAAAAATGTGTGTAATGGAATATTAAGGTATTCTGAACATGTATTTAAATGTGTGATCTAAATTAATCTGATATGTAGTAGGATTGTAGACCAATTGTGATTGGATTATAATTTTTTATGCCCAACTGCATTATTACAACGTCATTTCCCTGTCACTTGTTGAGATGATACTTGTAATTAGTTACAAACACAATGTTAGCATTTCTTTGTCACTTACGTCTTGATTATATGCTTAGGTTGATCAATGGACGTATTATTTTTAAGACTAAGTCAACCTACTATGAAATTCTTACTATGTTTTTTTTATGTTTTCCCTTCTTGCAACACCTTCGAAGTTGTTCCGTGGAGCCTTCATTGGTGAATTTTAATACTTTAAATTTAACCTCAAACTCACTCGACAAAAAAAAGGGAATTTTTTTTTGGATCTAATTCTATATGCAAGGGAATACTAGAGACTAATAATCTACAGTTTATGTGGATCCAGAATCTTAATATTGTTCATCGTCGCCCTGTTCTGAACGATGCCAAAACTAGTGGTCGTGTCCTTCATCCGGAAACTCACTTAAACATTCAATTATCCCAGGAAAATGGTGTGGCGCTATGATTTCTCTTCATTTCATCTCTGCAATCATAATGAGAACAATATGTATTGTTGTATTTCTGCAAAAGTATGCCCCTCACTATTTATCCTTACATCTCTTTCACCACTTGTGTAGGTTCGACATTATGTTTGTAATGATAAAAAAAAGGGATAAATTGGAAAAACTAATAGATTGATTATGTGTTTAGATGTACACGATAAACAACAAAACAATGTTTCCTAGAACAAAGATCTTTCTCTCGACTTACCAAAACCTTCCATTGATTTTTCGTCGATCTGGCAAGCTTCTCATATAGTATGTTGCCTCTAGAGAAATTCGAATAACGAGATGATTTCTTCTTTAAACTAGCTAAATATGGATCTTTTCCTTGTCTCATCTAATATTCCTTCTAGACCGAAACCAAAGACCTCGAGTAATTTTCTTCTTGCAAGGAATCTAGGATTTTAGGAATCTCCTTCAGAAACCCTTGCTTGTTTTATGTTTTCGATATTTTGGAAGACAAATAATTCAAGTTTTACCTTTGAAGTTAAAACCACAGATTTATGTAGTTAATCAACCTTGATGTTTCTTTGTATCATGTTGAGAGAGGACACTTGGCGAGTAACTGTAGTTGACTCAGTGGTAAGTGTTAGCTATTGTAATTAGTAGTTGTTGTTGGAAGTTGTTTGACTATGGTGAAATTAAATTGAAATACGTGGAAACCCAAAGAGGGAGAAAACTAAAGAATGATTTTTGTTATATGTCTTTAAGAATTACATTCATTGGAAGCACCAACTTCCTTTTTTTTCCAGCTGCAACTGGAAGGAGGCTCCAACCCCTTAGTTTCTCAGGATACAACCTGAGGGAAGCTCCAACTCCCCAATTCTCTAGCTACAACCAGAAGGAGGCTACAACCCCCTATGTTCTTCGGATACAACCAGAAGATGGATACAACCACCTATCCTTTCCCCTTCCAAC
>SNQJ01S0004516.1:221575-251224 GCA_010110895.2 Picea sitchensis
TATGTACCAACATCATCAACTATAAACCTAATGTATGTGCCAAGTCATCAACTACTTGTCTCAACCATGTACCCAACATGTTTTTCAACCAAAAGCCCTCATCAATTTCATCATTCAAATCTAATTTGTAACTCTGTAATAGACCTAGTGTATATGATCACATACCTGCAAACCTTCCTTGACTTTAACAACAAGAGACTAGCATTTTCATAAAACTTTACTTTAGTCTCACATGACTAATTTTGGATTAGTCAGCAACCCTAACTTGAAATAATCATAAATATGTACATGTAATGAATAATATCTGAAAATGGTACACAATGTTCTTCAATGTCTTTTATGCAATTCCCCCAGACTTCACTACTTGGAACCTCTCAGAAAAGGAGTTATAGCAAAAATAACATACCTTTTTAAATTCTGGCTTATTCTAGAGAGAGAACTTATAGAGCATTCCCCACACAGAATATTTTTTGTATGGATATGAACATTGTACAAAGAATACTACATAATATAATCTAACCAATGCATTTGGTCGTACTGAATTTGGAACTGTTATGAAGAAGTTATGACTTTTTACCTGAAACACATGTTTTGTACTAGTTTCAAGACTAGCCACAAACCCTATTTTCCACGGCGTGTAACTCCAAAAATACAACAACCCACAAGACTAAATGTGTATCATAGCTACTTGGATATGTTTCCTCAATGGCCTCCCAATTTCATGGTCTGAATCATTCTAGAAAAACGTTATAACAAAAATGGTGAGATGACCTGTAAATAACATACCTTAGAAAGCATCATCAAAAGAATTTATCCTCCCTTGAATTTCGACCTTCTTTACTTCACATTCCCTCTGAAATTTGTCTTAGATATCCTTTGGTTACCTCAGTCACATGTATATATTCAATATTCTCAAGTGTAATTAAAATGAGAGAGCCTTGCCTCTTATTTACACTTTCATGTAGCTTCCTCAAGGGTTATTGTTTAACCATCTTAACCCACTTTCCTTATTTTAGGGTTAACCCACTTCTAATTTCTCCATTAACTTTATTATTGAAATAATTTATTTTGTATTCACTTTGAATTATAGTACACTCATCAACTCACTTTATTATCTACCTTCTAAAATCTCTTAAACCACTTTGACTACTTTGACCTTTTGGGGCTTCTAGATGACTCATGAGGGTTATCCAACTTCACATGGCCATAACTCTCTAACCGTGAGGAGTTATGTGAGGTTCCACATACCAATGGAAATGGAATGACATGTACTATCCATATAGAATAGTATTGCCTACAAATATATAAAAACTCATACCATTATCCATCAAACAAACTTGGGTCCATTACCCAAACCTGGGTTCTCCAACTTCTTATGGCCATAACTCTCTAACCGCGAGGAGTTATGTGATGTTCCACATACCACCGGAAATGGAATGATATGTAATATCCATATAGAATATTATTACCTTCAAATATATTAAAACCCATACAATTATACATTAAACAACATTGGGTCCATTACCTAAAACTTTGTGCTATTAGAATTCACTACCATACTTTCACCAAGGTTTGACATCAATCAATAAGGGTTGACATCAATCTACAATATCACTCTCTAATGGTTGAAATCAATGAAAACCAACTATCCATACCAACTATCCATCAACCTAATCCAACTGTTTGACAATAGGTAGTATGTCACATGGCTCGTTACGGTTAAGGAGATATGTCTTTGTAAATATTGAAGGACCATCAAGAATAATATAGAAACTCCTAGAAGGTCCACAAGAAGTCAATTATTCTAGAAGCCTCTAGAAAGTCTTCAAGAAGTTTTCTAGTCAAAGTGGTTGCAAAAAGAAGTTAATTATGAGCTTACTAAATATGGGTAAAGTAGTTGCAACAAGAATGTGGGTTAGCCCTAAAAGAAGTAAAATGGGTAAAATAGTTACAATATAGCCCCTAAAGGAAGGAGTTTGGGAAGTATAAATAAGAGATCAAGAGACTCCCATTTACATCTATTGAGTACATTGAATATCTATGTTGTAAGTTGTTATGGGCATGCATTATTGATAGATTTGAAGCAGTGACTTTGAGGAAGTGAAGTTCAATGAAGAGATAAGTTGCAAGAGCCGAAGGGACAAAGTTGAACTTATATTTCTAGGGTTTTCCTAAGGCTATCTGTGAGTTCTAGTGAAGGAAGATCATGGACATACATGAGTTGTAGTGAAGGAAGAGCGTGGACATCCACATGGTTCAGAGAAGGAAAACGTGGATGCACATAGAAGAAAAGGAATCCATGAGTTACAAAGGAAGTAGGGTGCATACATCTGCAAGCCATAGTGAGATAAGGTGCGAACATCTATGGGTTTACAGAGCATAGGGTGCGTATATGTTGAGAAAACTAAATCTTTGAAGATGAAATCCATCAGGTCATCTACATGTTGAGATGTATAGTTTACTGTGTATGTTAGTTTCTATATTCTACATAAATCCAACACATAAATGTCTTAGTAGTTAATGAGTATTTGATTTGGAAGACATTCTTGTGGATATTGGAATGGGGGTTCATGACATAAGGGTTTGAGTGGAATTAATGAATTATAGTAGTGATGACATGTTGTGGTAATGATAGTGACAAATCAGTAATAGGTTGATTGAATCAGTGGTAGCGACAAGTTTTCTACATTTATATTTCTGGGTGTTTGGATGGGGCAAGGAAAGGGTGTTGTATCCTCCTTCCAGTTGGTTCCGAAGAATTGGGTAGTTGGAGCTTCCTTCAGTTTGGAGCCTAAAAACTAGGGGGTTGGAGACTCCTTCCAGTTGTAGCTGGAAAATAAGGAAGTCGATGATTCCTATGAATGTATTTATTCTCACATATAAGAAAATAATTCCTTAGTTTTCCCCCACATTGGGTTTCCATGTAAAATTTTGGTGTATTGTGTACTTGTGTGGTTTCTCATTGTTTATTGTTTATGTATACTTCTCATGATGTTTTGAATGCTATTGATGAACTTCTCAAAAAATTAAACAATACATATTGTCGTTAAAAGTAATAAAAGTGTGCATACCGATTCACCMTGCCTTATCAGTATTCCAACAATTGGTATCARAGCAGGTCCTTCAAGAAGCAATCTAATCACTAGAAGGAGATCATGGATTACTCTAAGATTGGGGTACCATAATTTGACGGCTAGGACTATGCCTTCTAGAGAAAAAAGATGAAAAATTATGTTCATGGCACATGGATTTGATGTATTGAGAACAATAGTAGATAGATATAAAGCATGAGCCACTCTCCCGATAGATAAGGATGGAAAGAAGCTTGAAGAAAATGATTCAAGGGGTAGAAATGTTATTTTCAATGGTTTGAATAAATCAGTACATGTCAAGGTCATGCACTATGAATCCACAAAAGAAGTTTGGGACAAACTTCAAAACATCTACGAAGGAGACACCAAAGTCAAGGGAGCTAAACTTCAAACTCATAGATCCAAGTTCAAGAAATTGAATATGAAAGAAGATGAATACATTGCAGCTTACTTTCTATGAGTCAATGAAGTATTGAATGGTATCAAAGGATTGAGAGGACGAGATGAAAGAACATGTTGTTGGTCAAAAGGTACTAATATCTCTACCAATGAGATTATATTTGAAGATTTCAACTCTAGAAGAAAGGGTGGATCTAGATACATTGAATATGGACAAGTTACATGAGATACTCACATATTATGAGATGAGGATAGAGAAATATAACATAGTCACAAAGGAAGTAGCATTCAAGGAATCCAAAAAGAAAAATAAGAAGAACAATCAAAAGCCAAATCCATATTGTAGTTGCAATGATGATTCAGAAGAAGTTGAAGAAATGGAAAACTTTGTCAGGAATTTGAAAAGAGGAACTAAAAATACAAAGGTATGCTTCCTTTGAAATGTTTTGATTGTGGTGGTATTGGCAATTTTTGTTCTAAATGTCCTCATAAGAATAAGTAAAGTTATGAATAAGAATATCCTAAAAAATAAAAAGAAAAATCAGAAGGGAAGAAGAAACAAAAATAAATTATTCAAGAAAAGTCTTTGCACCCAGGAAGACAGTTCATCATCAGATGATGATGAAGACAGTGACAGTGATATCGAAAGAGTAATCTTAATGAAAGTATAAGATTCTAAAGAGGATTATGAAGAATAAGGAGAAGTCGATGTCAGAGAAGAATTAACTAGTGCATTAGAAGAGCTAAGGATTGAAAGAAAGAAAATCAAGTCACTCAAAGAAGAACTAAAAGAGAAAGAAGGATCTCATAATTCCATCTCCAAATAAGTCGAGCAGATGATTACGAAGTTAAAATTCAAAGTAGAAGAAGAAAAAAGGATTAAAGAATCACTCAGAGGTCAGTTAGATGAAAATGACAAAATGATTGAAAGCTTGGAAGAAGAAATAGTCACTCTAATAAAAGATCTTCAGAAGAAGGACATGCAGCAGAAAAACACCAAAGTATTGGATGAGATCACTAGCATTCAAATTCCATACCATGATAAATCTGGAATAGGATATAACTAGACAAAGAAAGGCTCAAGATCCATGAAAACAGAACAAGGAAGCCATGCAGAAACAATCAGAGGCTCTCCTAAGAAGGAAGAAGGAAAGAGGAACCAAGAAGAAGACTACAAAGACACTACACCACCCAAAATATTCAGAATTTAGAATTAGCAACAACCAACAATATAGAGAACCCGAGAAGAAGAAGGATTAAGAAGAACAACACCATTCAGAAGATATTCCACCCCCAGGTTTAAAACTATTTTTCTTGGTTTATGTTATTCATGTAATAATTTTGGACATGAAGTTGTGAATTGTAGAGCCAATACCAAGAACATAAACAACTATGAAGGGTATTCTCATAATGAGTTGGTATATTTTATGTTAATAAATAGTCTTTGGGTATGGTATGGTTGAAAGACATAATAAATATTGATGCCTACTACTACAAGAGCCAAACGAATTATGAGCAGGAAGTTCATGCTTGGAAAATTTTATTTTCTTGTATAAAATAGATTTCATAAATTAATATTTACAAATTGTTATGATATGCTAACAATTGGTTTGGCTGACTGAAGGTTGAGGAAATTGCAGGAATAATGGCCTTTGGATGAGATGTTGGATATGGAATATGGAACCTTGGGAAAAAGGAGAACTAGAATGGATTTGAGCTCAATGATGAAGGCATGGAATGAAAAAAAAAGTCTAGTGGACTTGTTGCAGCTAGAGTTCTGGAAGCCACAACTCTGAAACTTCCTAGTTGAGTGCACTGGAACCTTGAAGAGAAGTGGAACATCCCAAGGGACTTCATGGAAGAGAAAGGGATTAAATTTTTTGGGTTGTGTAGGCTGATAGGGAAGGAGATCTCATTGGTTGGAACTCCTGCCAAAAATATAAATTATGAATATCATTATGCATGTTTTGGGTTAGAGTTCTTATGTATGCATGTTTTATTTTAGACCAAAGTTCTTATGTATATAAGCATTTGCTTGGATTTCATGTGCAGAGTAAATTCCCGAGTTCATAGAATTGTAAGAACATCAGTATGGTGTTATGCACTGAGGACAATGCCAAAATAAGGGGAAGGTGATGTAACACCTTGTTTTTTTATCCCTATGAACTAAAATGTATTATGTAAATATGAATTAGGCTAGTGAGCCAATAAAGTTAGAAAAGGGCCAGAGTTCCTAGAAATGTAATACATCTATATATATTAATAAAATACATCATTGGCTGCAAGACAGACAAAGACAAAAGAGATAGGGGGATATGATTCCACGGGAGAGGGGGATTAAGGGGATAAGTATTTTATTATATTTTATTTACCCATAATTGATTTTATGGAGAAAAGTGGTTACATGAACTTCTTGGGGAGGCTATGGGTTTCTTGATTTCATGTAATTATATTAACCCTATCTTTGGGATGTTTGTGGGGATGTTCTTTGTTCTTGGTTATTCATTTCCTTGGGATTATTCCTCATTCACTCTTGATAATTCATGTGCTCTTGGTTTGAGCATGGAAACATATGGAAGGAGGGAGAGATCCATTGCTAGATGGGTGTAATAAATTATTGATCATTCTAGGTGGGAATGGATGACTACGAGAATGATATTGATGGTAGTTCTGATTGAACTATTCGCAACTAAGAATCCTTGGAGTTTCCATCATGGAGATTTCCTAACTAGTACCACTGGATTCCTTGAGATAAATGGAACATCCTAGGTGACTACATGGAAGAGAAAGGGGTTCATTTCTTTGGGTTGTGCAGGCTGAAGGGGAAAGACAGATGTAAATTAGGAGTGTTGCGTGGTTGGGAAAACCTAAGAGATAATTAGCCAACTATTTTGTGTTTTATATTTGTCCTAGGACCCATCCTCATGGATTCATAGCCCTGGATCGAGGGTAACCCACTATTAAGAATTGGAACATCAGTGTCTATGGTTGGGACGAACGTCCTTGGTCTGTATCCAGTTGGTGATGGTTAATTAAATATAAGTTATCTCTGTGTTTTATGTATATTTATATTCCATTGTGTATTATTATTATTATCTCCGAGAGATGTATTTATAATGTGTCTACTTGTTGGTTATTGTTGTGCATGGCACACTTTCTATTTATTTTATGTTGTAGCATGAATCTTGATTATTTACATGTGTGTTTATTGCATTCTTTCATTCTTGGTTTTGAATTAATTATTACCAAAATTTGAGATCAGTTAAAGAAGTTCCTTTTGAGGTAGCGTTCCTGGCTTGTGGG
This sequence comes from Picea sitchensis, assembly GCA_010110895.2. Lineage (NCBI taxonomy): Eukaryota > Viridiplantae > Streptophyta > Pinopsida > Pinales > Pinaceae > Picea > Picea sitchensis. The sequence goes on from SNQJ01S0004516.1 coordinate 228,370, forward strand.
TGCTAGGTATGTTACAACATCATAGTGAGTATGAGAGTAGAGAACCATGCGCACAAATCCATATTGTGGAAATATCGAACAGAGAAGGAGTGGGAGAAAATTCACATTTCAATCCTATAATAGAAGATCCAACAAGTCCTACTGAGCCTGGTTCCTATGCATAGATGATTTTAGGGGATAAATTTCTTAAATGGGATAATTTTCCATGGTTTTTCCCCAAAAATGATTCACCAATTTCTATTTTTACTAAAACAAATTCCCCCAAATTCCATTAAAAAAAATTACCTTGAAAATCGCCAAACATTTGTAGAAACTATATAAAATCCTTAGAAATTTGAATATTTTTACAAATATTTCTCCAAACATTTCACATTTTTCATATTAAGGACTAGTAACATTATCCCATGTTTCTACATTTTAATACAAATTTCCATCCTTAGAATCATCCCTAGTCCCGTGTCGAACCCACGACCTCGTGTGTGTCACCTGGATCTGAAATAACATTTGAATGTTTTTCAAAAGCACTTATAGTTATTGGAGGAAGTGAGAATAGTAGTAGACAAAGTATTGGAAGCAACGTGTTGATTCAGAATCAGTGAACATCACCAGGGGGAGTAACTACAAAAAATACCATGGTAGGGTTAGACAATACATTAAGAATGCCTGAATTCCAGGGAGTTGGGTCGGAGGTCCCAGAACAAAATCTATTTGTATATGATAAAATTTGGTCTACAAAGAATGTCCAAGATGAGGCCACAAATATTTAGCAGTTGGAAACAACATTTAGAGGCCATGCATTATTCTGGTACATGAAATTGTAGAGTAATACACCAGTAGGTCAAGCAAGGATATTGGCATAAATTCGACAAGTGTTATTGAAAGAGTTCAAGAAGTTGAAATATGAGGCACAATAAATTACATAGTTGAAGGAAATCAAACAAGTGCAGAAGGAGTTAATTTGGGACTATGATCAAAGATTTAAGGATTTGATGGGTGGATTGACATTCCAAATCTCGGATCAACAACATCAAGAATGGTTTATTGCAGGACTATTGCCACACATTCGCTGCCCATTGATACAATATAAGGTCGTGTCGTAGTCTGAAGCATTGGAAATTGCAATGAATATGGAATCCTCTCTTGTAGGGGATGGAGGGGAAGTGGCGAAGTCTAGACATAGTTAGTTTCTTTGACAATCCAATTAGAAAAAAATATGAAAGGAAAGGAGAAGATGGAAAAATTCTAGTGTCTCACGTGTAGGAATAAAGGCCACCATAAGGATGAATTCCCATCATTTGTGCAATATTTGGTGACTGGAGCACTAAACCCATTACTAGGAGGAGGGTACTGTGAGATATGCAAGAATTGGGGACATCATCCACCTAATTGTCCAATGTTGCAGAAATACTAGAGTACACCTCAGAATTTATTTTGTAATTTTTGAAAATTAGTAGGGAACGAAGAGAAATTTTGTCACACCTTTGAACTAATGAGAGAGAACACTTCATATATGTATAGAATTTAGGAGGAAAATACCACAACAGAAGGAGGAATTCCACAGTATAACAATCTGAGAGGCTTTATTCTAGAAGGTCGAGGAGGATTTGGAAGAGGCTAAGGCTGAGGGGTTTTGGCATAGGAGGAAGAGGACAAATAATCGTCTACAAATGTAATCAACCAGGACAATTAGCTCATGACTTCCTGAATCCTTGTACACAAGCTACAGATATTGTAGAGAACTTGATCATGTGACAAAATATTGTCTGCAATTACTTGCAAAGTAGCAAGAAAGAGGGATCAATAACCAGAACATGAATCAAAACGTACAAAAATATTAGCAGAGTAGTGTGACGAAGGACACAGAATAACATTTATCGCTTGCAGAGGAGCTAGGACAGGGGTTGATGTGACAAAAAAAGGGACACAGATTGAGCAATGGGTGAGGAAATGAGGAGGACCTTTGTTGGCATTTGACCCACAACAATAAAAAGAGATGTATTAATAAACAAGGAAGGAGATACTAGGACTAGATTGGATAGTATCAACATCATCTACACCTCCTGTGATTGACATGCCTTTGGTCTATGATCATACTATCCCAGAAATACCACTTCAACAGGTAAGTACTTTGAAAGAATTCCTTAAAACTTTCTTATAATTGATGAAAGATTAAACTGCGTTCAATAAATTATGGGGAATGATTGATCATTGCACGAAAAAAGGGAAGTTCCTACCATGTATAGGGTAGTGAATGAGGTACTGCACAAAATGAGGACAAGTGGAGAGTTCATACTAAGTGTGTAGATTGGGGAATATGATATGAACAATTTCATTTTAGACTTGGGTTCTGATGTAAATGTGTTCATGAAGAAAACATGGGAAAGAATGGGGAAACCAAAGTTAATTTGGTCTCACATCCAGTTAAGATTGGGAAACCAATATAAAATAATACCAATTGGTTGATTGATAGGGGTACCTGTGAATATAGATGGGGTGCACATTATAACTGATTTTGGAGTCATCTAGATCATGGATGATAGTCATCCATATCCAGTGCTAATGGATCTTGAATGGGCCTTTTAAAATAAGGCGATTATTAATTTGAAGAAAAGGGAAATGATCTTTGAAGTATGGGACCTGAAGGTTATCGCACCGTTGGATCCGACAGAAGGAAGGAGGTATATAAAACCAACAAAAGGGAAAAGAATTGAGAACATGTATAATATGACTAGACGAATGGATGATTACATTATATTGACTATATATGGTTCCTTAAGTTGGAGAAGAATTAGCTAATGTATTTCAAATTTAGAGGAAGGTTTGGAACACAAACAACAAAAATGCATGAAGTATCAACTAGACGATGTGAACGCATTAATAAATCATTGTGCTAGATTGGAACAGAGTTATGTGACCCACCCAAGTATGACAATTTGAATGACATAAACTCTTTTGTAAAGGAGTTTGAGTTGGAGATACCCAAACAACAAAGATTGTTGGCATAAGACCGTGTCTTGAAGGCCACTCTTTCTAGATGGTGGGATTCACATAAAGAAGGAATAGAAGATTGGAAACAATATAAAAGATTCATGCAACTCAAATTTGGTACCGAAGATGAGTATATTCCACAAAAATATACAGTATTAAGTGACCCTGTTGTTACTGATATTAATCCTAAGGCTCAAAGAGTAGTGTCAGGCATCAATAGTGTTTAAAGAAAATGTTTTAATGAGTGATTTTCCTACATTTGGTTCTATGATAAATTATCTTTAAATGAAATTAATAATAGGACAATACAAAGGTTATATTTCATTATCTAAGTCACAATTATAATATCAAATGGTGTGGAAAAGAGTTACAAAACTGTTAAACAAAGCTAGCCATCAATTGCAGATGAGTCTCACCTTATTTACAATGGAAGAAAAGTAGAGAACACACCTTTGAACATGATATAAAATGCAGTAATTCACGCAGATCGCAGGTATTGTTTTACTCACAGTAAATACAGAGGAAAAACTACTTACCTAATGAATTGCTAATATAATATGACCACAGTAGTTTTAATACTAAATTGCAATCAATTGATCTTCAAGGAATTACATAAAGAAATTCAGGGAAATGGAAACACAGAGGAAACACATAACTCAATCTGAACGAAAATTAGAATCTTTGTCTGCACTTGTATTAATACTCAAAAAGAGAGTTTCTCTATTACATATATAAAGAAGAAGCCCTTAATAGATCTTAAATCTATCTATTTATGAAAAATATGTCACAACTGGAAACCGTTGTACTTCTTAGAATATTTAACTAAAAATAGCATACATCTGAATAAAACAACGTGTAAATTTTGATGAGTTTCATTGGCGCTCTCCTCTATCTCTTCATATACTGGTAGGAGATATCCTTCTCCTTAATCATTTGGTCTGGGTACACATGTCATTAATGCCACCTTAATTATTTAGCATACTATCTTGTTCATTTAAATTTCTTTGCCATCTATCCCTTCTGATATATTAAACAAGGCAATGAATCACAGTCGAGGTCATGGCGTGAGGATAATCAAACGAATAGCATAGCATTGGCTCATCAAGGAATGGATAATGGTGATCCAGGTGGATATCGGTGGCCACCCACCTTTTCCAAATGGCTCAAAACAGTTTTCTGGCCATTTTGGCAATTTACTATTTTTAGCAGGTTTAAACTTCCGGGGCCATTTTGAGGGCCTAAATGAAGGTTTTTTGAGATCGAGGTTCTCAATGATTTCTAAAGGAATAATTTATCCCCCAAAATGAATCTCCTCGACGATACCTTTCCAACGAGCTATTAAACGCCTAAAACGGAGATCGTATGCAAACGTTACGACCCCGGGAAGTTGATGTACTCACTTACCCAAACGGGGCCCACATGACTTTTGGCGCTTCATCTCCTAGGGTTAGGTTTTTGGATTTCTAGGACTTTTGGCATTCCCGTATATTGTAAAAAGGCCTTTCGATCCTCATTGTAATCATCTTCTTGCGAATGCGAGTAGCCGTCACATCTCTTCTCAGAGATAAGCTGCCACCATTCTAGCGAGTCTTTCACTCTGTATTTTTACAGTCTCTGTACATTTCTTTCATTAATAGAAATCGCGTATTACNTGTACATTTCTTTCATTAATAGAAATCGCGTATTACTGTATCTCTGTGTTTATGGTTGCATCTCTGATATATTTCTGTTATATTACTGGATATACGCGATATCTCTGTGCATTTCTTTATTATATCTCTGCTCTCATTTCGTGCCGAAAATAATCCGGATCAAACAGACACATGGAAGAGTAACCATCTATGGAAAGAATGATGTGGGAATGAGTGTATGATGATGAAGTGGGATAAGTGGAGGTTATAATGCTGGTGGACATGGTAAGTGACTATTGGAAGGTGAAAGGTAGAGAAGGCTAAAGGAAAGGACATTGTGCACGTTCTCTCACTTGCTCCCAACTATGTTTTCCTTTCCATTTTCAATGCATTGGGTGAATCTATTCATGAAAGCCACCACGAACCTTAAGGGCTCGATATTTTCATTTACCTTGAATGAAAATTATTTCCTTTGTATTTGAGGCAGAAATTATTGAATCTTGTTCAGATCTTGGACTATGTCCTAAAACTGTGAACTTGGATGAACTAGACATTTATTGATTTTAAGAAGATCAATCTGGCTCATTTATTGAATGGATGTCAGAGTTTCTTCTTTGTTCCTGTTGTTCCAGAGTTTGTACTTAAGGCTAAAAGTACAGGGTCTAGGCATCCGAAAGTGAGTAAAAGATAAAAAGGGGAAAAATCAACCTTCGGGAAAAGGGAAGCTAAGGTTGATTTCTAGGTTGTCTTTGTCTCGCTTCCAAATGTTCCTGGATGCTTATATCCCGTTCAATTTTGGCCCATGAACGTTTGAGTTCGACCTGGGTGATGGTGGTTTTAAGTATGGTGTCGAATAGGTTCAAAGAGATGTTGGTTGGATCCGATAGGCCAAGTTCAATGTTGGGTTGTCTTGCAAAGGGCACAGTCATGGAGGAACAAAAAATGAAAAGAAAGTTTGAGGTTTAAAATGCCACTTCAACTTTTTCTTTAATCGTATAAAAGAGAACTTTCGAAATCTGAGGTTAAGATAGAAAACAAACCAAAGGCCTTCTCCCGTAACTGAGTTAACTTTTTAAAGAATCATGTATGAAATGTGAGAAAACATTAAGCAGTCGACAATGCAAGGATCCTATCAAGGGAGAATCTCTCCCTGTAAACATAAGAATAAAAATGAAAGAAGTAATCTGACGAAGCATAAAATATAGAGATCTAAAAATTTCACAGGTCTTGTATCTGCTGATAGCTGATACAAAGGAAAAACTGCAAGCGATTAGACAACTAAAAGTTGGTCACCACAGTAGAAGTTGCACTAAATTGTAGCTAAGCATTCATAAGAAATATATATGTGAAATGAAACTTAATATAAGATAACAGAGAAACAAAACTCATAACCCAGTCTTCACGGAATTAGGAATCTTCGGATTGCTTTGTATTAATTTTCAAAAGGGATAAAGTCTCTATTACAATCGGCCAGGAAAGGTCCAACCTCGTCCTCTCGTCAAAAATGCCTATTTATACAACTTCTAAACATTTGGATCTCAATCGTTCCACGAGTTTTCAGTTAGAAAATGGGAAATTTAAGCGTTTCGCTTTTTTTTCTTTGTCCTCCTTCATGCGGGTAGAGAACCTTCCTTTATTTACCCTTTGGGTACTAAAAATAGAATAGGCAGACACTTGTCATTATTTGGCACCGGAAACCTACCCCTTCACCTCCTTGGTGCAAGTGACACACCTCTCCACCAACTGCGCTATCACACTGGAAGGATCCACTTGGTTGTTTGCCTCAAAAGCATAACAATCCTTCGCTAGCTGTGGAAACCTTCCCCCTACTTGTTGGTCTTTAGTGATGATAGAATATAACTGTACACTTGGTTTTATTAGCCATTTATCCACTTGGACTATATCAGTCTGGCTTATCTGTGATATTTTTGCCTGCTCTTTTTCCTCGTTCTCCTTGATATTTAGCAAGTGCTTGGCTATATCGATCTGGCCCAGTGTCCTAGCATTGCTTTCCCAGTCGAGATCCGAAAAACTTTCATTTATCAAGCCGAAATTTTCTTCACAAGAATTTCTCATTTCTTTAGCTCGTTCTCTACTTTCAGATATATTACGCTCCCATGCCTTCAACAATATATCACCTCCGGTTTGCTCTGGGATGGAAAGCCTGGAACTACTGACCATTTATTTTCTCGTCGCCGCCATAACAACCTCTTGGAAAGCGACCCGAGCCACCCCAGCTTCTCTCTCTCTCAAAGAAATGTCTTCCAGTACTTTGTCAATGGTCCTGCAATGGTTTTGGATGGCCTCCACTTTAGCAAGTAAATCTTGCTGGGCTACCGACACTCTTTTTTGGATTTCAATGGCTTGGGATTTGAATATCCCGATATCTATAACCTAGCTCTCGGTAGAATTCAACTTTACTTGTAACTGTCTGATCAGTTCTTCTTGTTGGCTTACCTGTGCTTGGTTGATCTGGGTCGACTGATGTATTTGCTCGGATTTGAGTCGCTCGATTTCATTTTGATTGGCTTCTCTGGCTTTTTCCTCTGTTGTAGCTAGCTTAGCCTCCAATGTTATGATCAAATGGTTCTTCTGATTTAACTGTTCCTTTAGAGATCCGACGGAAAATTGGTTGGCTATAGAAAAATCCCCCAACGTCCCTATTATTTGAGTGGTAAATTCCTCCTTTTTCATGGCCTTTCCGTCAGCTAGGATTTTGAATTTTTTGGCTACTGTGCCCGCTTATTGGTAGATCTCTTTCTTCACAATGACCTTCCTCTTATTATCGAATAAGAACTCGTTCGAAGGAAACTCTTCTATAGTAATGGGCATTATTTCTTTGCCGAAAATCCATCCCGCATTGGGGGTCCCCTTTGTGGACTATAGGGGAGTGATAGAAACGATGGGACTACTGATTTCCTTGGATGGTTTCTCTGGGGTAACAACCGTAGCTGGCTTGTTTGATGGGTTGGGGATCTCGGCTTCCTGTTCCTGGTCTCCAATTTCCTTTTTCTTTTCCTTATTTTCCTCTTGGTTAGGACCTGAATCTTTTGATCCCTTGGCTTCCATTTGCTGTACATCTATAGCCTGTGGGTTCTTACCCTATAAAACTGGGGGAAGGAAGCTCCATCGGTGTTCTTGAAACTTGAAAAGATTGGCTCTATCTCCAAGCAACAGGGCTTGAATCCAACTTAGGACCTCGGCATAAGATCTCGCACCTCGAAAGATATCGTCATGAGGCAAGTGCTCATGCTCATATCTTTTCAAGCCACAACTCGCCATGTGATTACTCACAACCTTATGTGGGTCATATTTCCTGAACTTGATGTTGACAAATTTAAATTCCTCTAAGGTCGTAGCCTCAGCTTTGGTGTGTCTAAAATCTAATAAAGAATATTTATTAAAATGAATGGGGAAGGGAAGCCATACCTTCTTCGAAAAACCTTTAAGTTCTCTGCTTATGCCACCGAGCACGGTTTGCCTAGCGATTTCGCGGCGTACTAGCTTATCTGGACAAAATAATGGCAAAGCAAATGGGGGAACAGAGGTGCTGAAAACCCTGATGTATGAAAATTCTTCTTTTACATACCAGTCAACCACACTACTCAAGTTGGCGGTGATGCTATCTGAAATCCTGGGTGGTGGGTTACCGAAGATGGAGACATGCATCGGTACCATTACCTAATTGAAAATATCGTATATGAATTATGAGACCTTATCCTCCCAAATTTTCGAGTGATAGACATGGATAGGCTCAGCATTAGACAGAGTCTAGCTCCAACTCATTAGAGGGAAAGGAATCATGAAAAAAAATAGCGTCCATGACGTAGGCGGACATGAAAAATGAGGCCGTCTTCTCGCTCTCTTTCTATGCTCGATATTCGGTAATTTGACAGGTTAGACTATCGGACAATAGTTTGACCCAGTCAAAAGAACAAACTTCATCTACTGTATAAATTAGAGGCACCCATGAGAGAAAGAAGTGTGTGGTGTCCTCCCTCCTATACAACCTATAGGCCATCATTGCTATATACCTGAATGGCAGCTCTAAAGAGGAGATTGAATAAATACCATTAGAGTCTGCCCTGAATTTTGCAGGGTGTGAAACCCAATCCTTGATTAGCTCGAGCAAGGTTCTGCCATATTGCTCGCATTCCTTCTCCTTGAAATCTTCCAGAAACTTCGCATTGTATGCAAAATTTGGTGTGGGTGACAGCTGATACATTGCCTGCAAATGTTCCGACCTAAAGGTCCCAACCACCACCTTCTGTTCATTGATGAAAATCCTAGTCAGGATATCCACATGGTCTGGCGTCCATCTGATCATATCATAATAGGGGAGGAGCCATGGCCTTGCCGCTATTTTGTGCATCTCTGCTTGAATGATGATTTTGTATTTGGTGGCCAAATCATCCTTCTCATTATCGCTGGAATCATCTGAACAGTTCATCGATTTGGACTGAAGAATGTCGGATATGTATGTCCAGGTTTTGACAGTATTAATACTTTGGGGTGAAGTATCGGAAACTACATCTAAGCCCTGACCTGAACTCTCGGTAGCCGCCTTGGACGATTTTCGTGGAGCCATGATAGAAAACTCTGTGTTCAAATCTCTTATAGTAAGAATTGTAAACATAGAAAGAAGTTATCCTGATGAAAGAAAACAACTATGCGTGCGAGATATAAATAAAATTGAACAAATAAAAGAAACTCCCTTGCTTTAATCTTTCAACTTTGCGTGAGTCCTTGCTAACAGAATGGTCAAATCATTTAATGGAAAGATTTAGGCGTGAAATGAGATCTTATTTTCCATTAACTCATCAAGATTCAAATCAAAGCCATAAATGTTTAAAAGATTTGTGATAGTAAAGAAATGTAGAAACATTCAAAAATCTCATCTGTAGACTACGTACGTTAAAGGTCCTTTAAGGCATTAATCGATTTAGTTAATTTCTTTAAATTTGTACCTTCAACCCTCAAAACCTCTTTTTGGCATTTGTTGTCTCGGATAATTTCGTTCCTAGTTTTAGAATCCAAAATACCCGAAATTGCGATGGCACGATTTAGTTAAAAAAAATCGTGATATGAATTAAGTTCTTAATTAACCCATGCTTATTCTCCAATTAATAGAAATCACATATTTGCGACTCGGGGATACAAAGGTATAGCTTTTTGGGAGAGCGATTGTCGAGTCGCAAAACCCCGACAGTGCTCAACTAGGGTTTAAAGTGACTTACCCCTGACACCAACCTCGGTGAAATTTTTAAAACCGTTTCACGACTTCGCATATCAGAGTTTGAAAACCTTGTGACTTGTAACTCCTGAAGCGCGATAGCGCGAGGTAATAAAAGTGATAGAATTGCCTAATGGTTAAGCGACGATGACTTAGGACTATAATGACCATCGCCACTTCGCATGTCAGTGTAAACTTTTGACTTCAAGAATTATATTTCAACACTTGTAAAAGGCAGCTCCAACAGTTCCTTCTGGAATTTTCTAGTTCATTTCTATATCAATTTTCCCCACGGATTTTGAGATATTTTTCCCCTCAAACTCAGTCAGTTTTTTGTTTAGTGATGACAATGCCTCTAGAAAAGCTTCTTTCGCTTCTCTGGAAGATTTCTCTCCTTCTTCCATATTTGTCTCCCAGACTTTTAGGGCCATATCATCTCTTAAGTGTTATGAATAAGAGAGAGGAGGAAAATCAGGGACATTGGCTCTTTGCACCAATATGAGGACTTATTTAAACTTAGACCAAGATAAGCAGGCCTCTTTTTCCTTGACATAGATATCCTTTAGAGAAAGGTCCACCACATGTGTTGGCATAGGGGCAGACCCGAGGTTCACTCCAAGAGTGCACCAACAAGCCCTAGCTACTGGCCCTTTCGGAAACACCTGCGAAGCAGGTGCAGTCTCACCTGCAACACCTAAGAGGGGGGTTGTAGGACAAAGATGTCTACAACCAGGGGAATATCAAGTGGAACTAATACAACAATAATGTAGCATTCAAGTGTCACTATCAGCTAGATCTACTCTATGCAGATATAGATTTGATCTAACACAATAATGCAAAGGACAACATAACAATGACAGGAATCCAAGCATCAATCACACATACAACACAAAATGTACGTGGTTCACCCTCTCTCTAGGGCTACATCCACAGAACTGTGCTTATGATATATTAAGATAAAGCTTACAGTTCTGATCTACACTCTGGCTAGCAGATCCTCTCTCTTATTCTCTCTTTCTCTCCCCTTCCTGTGCACCCAGCTGCAGGATATGATCTTCACACCTAGTTGAATATCTTACAATACTAGAAGGATCTCACCCTTAGCACTTCTCTCTCTCATAGTACAATAATCTCTCAATCAACCACAATAAATAGCAATACTGAATGCTACTACTGACTCAACCTAGTTCCTCTCGACCTAGGTCCTCTCAACCTAGGTCCTCTCGACCTCTATTTATACATTACAGTCCCTCACTGACAGCCTTAGGTCAAAACCTAGGTGTCAAAACCCTAATTACCCAAAACCCTAGGTCAACTTGACCGTGTTTTCCGAGCTTCACCAGCCTGTCTTTCCTTCCTCATCGAGTAGTGCTCCAAAGCATCCAATGCTAGCTTTCTCTTCTTGCTGAGTTGTCCACGATTCTTTTCTCTTGCTGATCTATCATCCTTGATCTCCTCATTTAACGACTTGATTTTTCATACTTCGCTCCATCTTTTCTGCTCTTTTGCTTACTTCAACCTAGTGACAGTCACTGTGTTTCTCACGTAGTTCTCATTTTACATTTTCTTCCTTGATCTTTGCTTCCTTCCATAAACAAGGGCCAACAGGCCCCCAACACTCACCTGTGACTTGTCCTGAGGCACTTCAGTTATGATCCTTCCATGTCACTTCGACTTTGGACTGCGGAGTGCAGCCTTTGCTTTATGCTCCATGTCTCCTTTCCTTCCTTGTGAATACTGTCTTTTCTGTGTCTGGTACCCAGTTTCAACTGCACCTGGTACCTAGACCATTTTCTCCTTTCTTTTACTGAGAGATGTGAGGCAGCTGGTTGTGATAGTACAACTTCAACCGACTCCCATTTACTAGTCCCTTTTTCCATTCTCCCTTCAATGTCTTCAGCTGTGTAGCTCCTCCTTCTGTAACATAGGTGATCTCATATGGTCTGAGCCAATGCGTTCTAAACTTCCCTGGATGTTTTATGAATTTACTTTTATACACCAGTACTAAATAACCTTGCTTAAACACCTTCTTCTTGATGTTTCTATCATGATAGGACTTCTCACTTCCCTTTTGTACCTACTGATGGAATCCTGCAATAAATCTATCTTCTTCTAGTTCAACCAGCTGGGAATGCCTCTCATGAATAGTTCTAGTATCATCCATGTCTGTAAATGAAGCAATTATGAAGCTTGGTACCAAGTACTCCATCGGGACAACAACTTCAATACCATAAACCAACTTTAAAGGGGTCTCCATTGTTAATTTCTTGCAAGTGGTTCTATAAGCCCAAAGTACTGTTGGTACTCTTAAATCCCAGTCATCCTTGTTCACACTGCAAATATTTGTCAATGTTGTCTCCAAGATTTTGTTGAATGCTTTAATTGTTCTGTTTTCTTGCGGATGGTAAGATGTACTCTTCTGATGGTGGACTACAAATTCTTTAGTTAGGGATTCAACTGTCTTGTTTATGAAATGAGTGCCTTGATCACTCATAAGGGTCTTAGGGCATCCAAATCTGGTTATTATGTCATCAAATATCAAATGTGTAGTTGTAGTTGCACTACATTCCTTGATTGCTCTTACTTCGGCCCATCTATTTAGGTATTCTGTCACAATGATAATATACCTTTCTCATGTGCGCTTTCTTGGTGGGTTTATAGGTCCCACGAAGTCAATTGCCCACTTTTCAAATGCTTGTAGGTTCATCTGTGGTGCTAGTGGAATTTCTTCTCTTCTGGATGGCTTGGCATACATCACAGGCTCTGGTGTACTCTTTAGCATCTCTGTGTAAGGTAGGCCACCAAAGGCCATCTCACAGAACCTTCTGCGCAGTAGATTTGCCTGCGTTATGTCTTCCTGTGATGTCTTCATGAGCTTCTGTGAGGATCAGTGGGCGCTCTTATTCCATCACATATATTCTTAGTATCTCGTCAGGTCCCATCTTATATAGCCAACCAGCTCTCAGTGAAAATTCTGCAGCGCACACCACTAGTTGTTTCTTCTGGAAAATTGTATACTCACTTGGAGCCATTCCTGTTGACAGGAATTAGACTATGTCTGTGAAGTGGTCATGCATCTTCCTGATGGCGAGCAATTGTGCATTTGGTAGTGTATCCTCCAAACTGGTGGGTTCTTCGCCATGTTCCAACCTCGACAGATGGTTAGGTCCCTTGTTCATTCTTCCTGGCTTAACTATGATCTCAAAATCATATTCTTGAAACAGGAGAATCCATATGCATATTTGCCCCCACAAAACTGGCTTGTTGACTAGGTAATTCAACGCAGAGTGATCAATAAACATTTTAAGGTGTCCTCCCAACAAGTAGTGGCGKAATTTCTATAATGCATACACCATGGCTAATCCTTCTCTCTCTGTAGTGGTGTAATTAATTTCAGTTGTGGATAGTTTTCTACTRGAAAATGTTAATGGATGATCAATGTCCCCTTCTCCAGGTTGTGCTAGTACTGCTCCTAAAGCAATGGAAGATGCATCAACATGTACATGAAATTCCTTGCTCMAATATGGAAAGACCAGAGTAGGCGCAGTCACCATCTTTTGTTTTAGTGTATCGAAGCTYTGTTGGCATTCTTCTGTCCAACCAAACTGACAGTCTTTCTTTAATAACTTCTYCATCGACACAGTAATCTGAGCATATCCTTTGATAATTTTTTTGTAATAGCCAGTATGTCCTAGCGCAGTGCGCAATTGTTTGACTAAGGTAGGAGGTGGAAAATCAACTATAATTGCAATTTTGGATGGGTCCACCAAMAATCCTTGCTTGCATACAATATGACCTAATAATACTCCAAATGGTGAGAAGAAGATGCACTTCTTCAAATTCAAAGAAATTTGACATTGCCTGCATTTATCCAACATTAGCCTTAGACATTCAATATGGTTTTTCAGCAAACTAAAAACAGTCCAGTCATCAAAATAGGCTTCTAAGAACTTATGAAAAAATTCTTTGAACGCTTCGACCACCACCCTGGAAAATATGGTTGGGGCATTTTTTAGTCCAAATGGCATCACTGTGTATTGGTAGGATCCCCATTATTTGGAAAATGTGTTATTGTGGCAGTCCTCTTTGGCAATCCGGATCTGATGATATCCTGAAAACCCATCTGTAAAATAATATACCTCATGGCCTCCCACATTGTCTAAATTTCATCAGTGAATGGTGTAGGGAAGGGGTCATGCAAACAGGCATTGTTCATTTTTTTGAGGTACACACATATTCTGATCTCACCCATCTTCTTGTCTTGTACTACCATAGGTCTAATCCACTCTGACTCTTTGACAAGTTCAATAATCCTTGCTTCCATCATTTTGTCGAGCTCAATATTCACTTTTTCCTTATATTTTGGGTTCAATCTGTAGGGTCTTTGCTTGATTGGATTTGCATCTGGTTCCAAAGGTATTCTCATCTCTCCCATAAGTCCTTTGATACCCTTCATATCAGTGAACTTGGTCGGGAACAAGTCCTGATACTCGTGGAGTAATTCTGTAATTTTTTCAATGGTAGCAGCATCCAAGTAATCTCCGACATTGGCAAGATTTGGTGTCTCCTCTGTCCCAATATTGACTTTCTTTATCTTGATCGGTTGTCCAATGAATGGCAGTTCAACTCCTGGTCCTTCCACGTCCCTATGGCCTTTTATCTCAACAATTTTTACCTTCCTCAGATCATCATCTTCGTCAACATTAATGTTGTAACATCCTTGTAATTTCTAGAATGGCATAGTCCATTCATCCTATTCTTGCTCCAAAGGGAGGCCAGATGCCTCCTTAAATACTTTTTGCCTCACAATATTTAATGCTTGATCTACTGAAGGAAATTCACTTTCAAACAAAAAGGTGGTTACAAAATTCTGAAGCATACCTTCCCAATCTGCAGTGATAAGGCATAGCTCCGCTTAAAGGTACTGGTTAATAGGGGTCATGTCTAGTGTGTTAATGAATCTGTGTACCCATTGTTCTCGAGGAATGTCACTCCAAGACTCTTCACAGCTTTGTACATGGTCCTTTGGGCAACTTTGACTTGTGTACCTCACTTCCCAGCTTCCTACTTGTGTTAACAACAACGCTGTCACCAAGGTTTGGCATTGTGTCCAGTCTGCGATATTGCTTTTATCTGTCCCCCACCATCTTGCTGGTGTATCTTTCAGGGCCTCGTCCATATCCAACAGCCTCTGTTTTTCTGGTACAATTGCTTCAAATTCCATCA
The DNA here is from genome assembly GCA_010110895.2 of Picea sitchensis. NCBI lineage: Eukaryota > Viridiplantae > Streptophyta > Pinopsida > Pinales > Pinaceae > Picea > Picea sitchensis. The sequence goes on from SNQJ01S0004516.1 coordinate 243,448, forward strand.
AGAAGGATTCTAAAGGATTCAGACCATCAAAGGTAGGTAAGTTACTTATTGTTGTACCAATCTAGTGAACTTCTCTAGTCAGTCGAGCACATCTCCTTGTGGATACTTCATACATCTAGTTCTGCCAGTTCCCCAGGGCTTCTTATGAATCTGATGAACACACATTGTCACTTCACCATGTTAGATTCCCATCGGTAGTAGGGTTGATATAACCCTGCTATGTGGTTGTTAATTTATATATATTTTCCAGCTCATATGCGTGGTCTTCTTCTCTGATGGGCTCTGTATATCTCAGACCTTCATCTGGATCTAAGGGTGTAATGACCCTAAGGCCATCTCCTTCAAATTTCATGTGTCTTTTCTTTAAATCGACCACAGCAGAATTGTTGAAGGCCCAATCAATTCCTAGTAATGCAGGGTAAGGGAAACTATCATCAACAATTTCGATTACTTCAAAGTCTGCAAAGGTTCTAAATCCATCAATGTCCACAGGGACATGCTCCAATCAGCCAAATGGGTTGATAGCTTGTTGATTAGCCATGTGAAGCCTAATGGAGGAATATATTATCTTGGGTTTTCCCATCAGTGCCCAAGTTTTCTTCGTCATGACATTGACCTCCGACCCTAAGTCGAGGACCACATAGTCTATATCATACTCTCCTATTTGAAAATTAAAATGTAATTCTTTGTTTTTTCTTCCCTTCTTACCAATCTGGTGTACTACCCTATTCAGCAAGGGGTCTACCTTTCCTAGCTCATACTGCCTTATGAGGTTCTATATCTCTTGTACAACTTTCTCATCCTAGATTAATTTAACACAAGTGTACAAAAAGTCGATGAGTGTACTTACCTCTTTTCCTTACTTATGCGCAGCCGATTGATCAAATGTATGAGGCATTCTGTACTCTTTTACTTCTAGTTATGTTCTAGATGAGGACCCTTAGTTCCTCTTGAAATCCTATATTTCATTCTCAAAGATTCATATTTATTTCTTTGCATCAAAAGCCTGAGTCTTCTCCTCAACTTTCCCGATACCTGAATCTTCTGCGATCCATCTTTGGGTTGTTCTATCCTCTCTTGTAGCAGTGCCTCCTCGAGTAATAACAACAACTCTAGGTTAGGTTCCATGATGTTCAACATATATCAGTTGTACTTGTGGGTTCTGCTAGGGTCCTCGTCTTTCCTGAAGCTTAGCCAATAGCACAGGGCATTCCTCTATGACATGCTCAAAGGAGTTATAATAACTGCAGGTTGTTCAACGATTATGACAATCCCTTCCTAAGTGTCCTGGCTACACACAGTTATAACAGATTATTTTTCCTCGGCCTCAGCCCATACCTCCTCCTCCTCCTCCTCCTCCCTTGTATCCACCACAAGGATTGAATTTTCCTCTCCCTGGAGAGTTGTACTGCGGAGTGTTTCCTTCTTGTTGTACTTCTCCTTGAATATTATATATGTCCCTCGACCTCTCATGCATGAGATCATAAGCTCTACAATCCCGATCATTGTGCCCCATTGATTTATAGAATGTGCAATACAAGTTTGTGGGTGTCTTAACATACTTCTTCACATGTAATAACACTCATTTAGGCGATGCCTATTTATTCACACATCACACCAACGCAGGTTAACTTGCTTCAAGGGGCTCGATGATCCTGAGGCCAAATACTCATGAAATAAGGGATAATGTTCCTTATCATGACCTTCTGATCTACATCTTACACACCAAACATCTTCCCTTTTTTATTTTCCCTTATCTTTCTTCATATCCTCAACCTGTAAAGACAAACTATTTAGCTGACTCAAGATCTAGCACATGCCTGAGCTCGATTCTCCCATAGGTGTTGATTCAAGCTTCATGGCGATTTCCAAAGATTCTACCTATGATGCAATCTTATACTGCATCATAGGGACTTTGATGTGTGGTAATAGTGAAGCAATGAACCATTCTTTGTTCTATTCATTGGGGATCTGAAAATTTAATCGTATTGTTAGGGTCTTGAATCTCTAGTCCAACTCCCAAACAGGTTTTGCTACCTTTTGTTTGATCTCTTTTTTCTCTGTAATACATTGTAACTCTGACTTAGGTTTCTTAAACTCCGCAATCAACGCATTCTTGATCTCGTTTAGTGGCTTAGGCTGTGCCAGTCCTTGGATGAGTTTTATGTACCATCTCAATGCGCGGTCCCTTAGCGTAGTGTTGAACTAGGTTCTCTTGATGGTTTTGTCAGTGATACTTTTAATATTCCATACAGCTTCACATAGAAACCAATGTTGATCTGGATCTTCATATCCATCTCCTCTAAAGATAGGGAGCCTCATTTCATCTGCCATAGGGATAACTAGGCTTCTTGTCTGAGTAGGTGTTGAGCTAGACAGTGCTCAGAGGACTCTGGTGGTTTTGACTATTCTGACTGCTAGGTACTGTTGAGACAATAGGAGGATTAATGTTACTTACTTCAGTAGTCTGTGTAGTTCCTGAGGTTTCTGGCTCGCTTCAACAAATTTCTTCAATTTCCCCTTCTTTTGTTCTGGTAGGCTCTGAATGTTCTTCGTCGGTTAGATATACCTCTTCTCCACTGTAGAAACCCTCTTCTCTGTAGTTTTTCTTAAACACGTTATCAAGGTGAACCCCTCAGAATACTTTCCCACTACGCGTATGTCCTGCTTTTGTGTCGTTGTTGCTATCCGAGTTCTTGGACATTAGCCTTTTTAGGTTTGACCAATCTACTGTATCTTCAATATGTGGTTTTCATGCAAGAGAATCTTGATTCTCAGCTTCAAAAAGTGCAAAAACATTCCTCTAGGTCCTTTGAAAAGGTATCTCTCGGCTTGGCTATACGATTTTGTTCTGTCAACAACAAACTCGGTGATATACCCTCCAATGGTACTATCAAACCAATGATCTACTACTCTGGATACAACGTTGTCAACTCTCTTGACCTTATGGATCAGTTCTGGTGTCCAAACCACAGGAGGTCTAGATGTGATCTCGAACTGGGTATTGGCTAACCTAGCCAACCACTCAAACAACTCCTGGTGGATTCCTCCAAAGAAGATCTCATGAATGTCAGTGAAGATGTATTTTTGTAGCCAATATTCAGTACTCAGTTTAGGGTTCCTATTCTGGGCTTCAACGAAGTCCCTCTCTTGATCCTGTATCCACTTTTGAATCTCGGTCTTTGATGGGAACCACCTTGAAATTCCCTTAAAAAGATTCTAGTCCCGCCAACAGAACCATTTATTGGAACAAGGGAAGACCCAAGGTTCACTCCAAGAGCACACCAACAAGCCCTAGCTACTGACACTTTTGGCAACACCTGTGAAGCAGGTGGAGTCTCACCCAAAGCACCTAAGAGTGGGGTTGCACGACAGAGATGTCTAGAACCAAGGGAATATGAAGTGGAACTAATACAACAATAATGTAGCATTCAGGTGTCACTATCAGCTAGATCTACTTTGTGTAGCTATAGATCTGATCTAACACAATACTGTAAAGGACAACATAACAATGACAGGAATCCAGGCATCAATCACACATACAAAACAAAATGTACATGGTTCACCCTCTCTCTAGGGCTACGCCCACATAATTGTGCTTATGATATATTAAGATAAAGCTTACAGTTCTGATCTGTGCTTTGGCCAGCAGAGCTTCTCTCTTCTTCTCTCTTTCTCTCCCCTTCCTACGCACCCAGCTGTAGGATCTGATATTCACACCCAGCTGAAGATACTACAATATTAGAAGGCTCTCACCCTTAACACTTCTCTCTCTCATAGTACAATAATCTCTCAATCAACCACAATCAATAGAAATACCCAATGCTACTACCGACTCGACCTAGGTTCTCTCGAACTCTATTTATACATTACAGCCCCTCACCAACAGGATTAGGTCGAAACCTAGATGTCAAAACCCTAATTACCCAAAACCCTAGGTCAACTTGACCCATGTTTTCCAAGCTTTGTCAGCCTGTCTTTCCTTACTCATCGCGCAGTGCTCCAAAGAATCCAATGGTGGCTTTCTCTACTTGTTGGGTTTTCCACAATTCATTTCTCTTGCTAATCTGTCATCCTTGATCTCCTCATTCAATGACTTGCCTTTCCGTACTTCGCTCCATCTTTTCTGCTCTTTTTCTTACTTCGACCCAGTGACAGTCACTATGTTTCCCGCGCAATTCTCATTTTACCTTTTCTTCCTTGATCTTCGCTTCCTTCCATAACCAAGGGCCAACAACATGATAACATTTTTGGATGGAATCTACCTTTAGAAAAAGATACTGCTGGGCAACTTCAAAATTCTCATTGGTTTCCAATGCTTGAATTTTGAAGGTTGATATGTCTATCGTGGTACCTTCGGTTAGGGCCAATCTGTCTTGCAGTTGTTCCATCAATTCGTCATGCTGAGTGACCAAACCTTGGTTGGTTTGTGAACTATGATTGATCTGCTCAAGGTTATCTTGAAGTTGTTGAATCTACTACCAATTACTAGCTCTGATTTGCTTGAAATCCTAACTCATTATGTTCCTGATAGTCTGTCAATTGTATACATCTGGTTTTGCAAGTGTTCCACCAATAGAAACTTCTGCCACAGTTTTTTGGTCAAATTGTCCATTGACCATTGATTGGCAGTGGAAAAGGCACCTAACAAACTTGCAACTTCCTTTACAAATACTGGATCGTCCTGATCATTTCCATCATATAATAGTCTTTGCCTTTTAGTTATGAGCCCATCCTTTTGGCAAGATTCTCTTTTTACAATGGCCTTCTTTTTCTTACTAAAGAAGAAATATGGAGGCATCTCCTCAGGAAATATGGGAGTAAGATCACCGACAAAAGTGATTTCAGAAGTAGGGTTTCCGAAGCTGGTTTGTAGAGGGGTTAAAGACGTAATGGGAGAGGCAACTTCAAATGAATGATGTTGTCCTAATGTATTGGGGGTGCCAGTAGGAGTTGCTGGTGTTGAATGAGAGACAATTTTTCCCAGATTCATGAAGGCATCAAATCGTGCTATCATCTGTGGATCATTTAGCCGTGATAGTGACGTTCTTATCTCTTGAAATAATACCTCTAAGATTTTGTGGACCTTTTCAGCTTTGGGTTTAGTGAAGGAGCTCGGCTCAGATTCGGTAGACTTAGCTTCCTATGAAGGAGGATTGGTTATTGATTCTTCCTGCAATATCATATCATTGTAAGGCATGATTCTCGACCGAGCAGCTATCTTGTGCAGTTTCGACTGTGTTATGTGTCTAATCTTTGCTGCATAATATTCATCTTCTTCTTTGGTGGAGTCTTATAGACAGTTGATGATTTCACGTTCCAGGATCTCAAAAACCTATGTCCAAGTTTTAATGGTGTTTGTGGCTCACGGAGTAGTGTCTGATAGAATGTCTGCATTCGGGTTTGAATCTTCGCCTGCTACATCAAGCTTTTTTTGCCATTTTATGTGGTGCCATAATCTCTAAGGAAACATAGTGAGGTTACCTTCTACAAAGGAAGTCCATGAGTTTTTCAATAGATAAAAATACTAATTGTTAAAGGTGAAAATGATTTTGAAATTGAAGTGTTTTTATTCAAACAAGAGCTTATCGATTTTCATATAGACTCACTGATGAAGAATTTATCACCCGCAATGGAATTGATTACCTGACGATATGCAATCTTTGTTTGAAATCGTTACCTTTAATCGATCATAAATTCCATTGATACTTCAATGGTTTGCATTCGGGAGCTTTGGATGTGACAGGGTGGAAATATCTTGAATCATGAATCTGCGGAGCAATTAATCTTTGAATTATAGCTTTTGCAACTTAATTAACCGAGTTTTAAAAAAAAGTTCAATTAACTTTGAGTGTTTCGGAAGTTTGGACTTCGGGGGCTTTGAAAACAACACAAGAGGGGTCCCCCAAAATCTGAAACTGCGAAGTGAATAATTACGAGTAATATTCATTAAGCCTTAATTAATCGGGTTTAATATTTCGTTATTAGATGTTTCATTAATTGATTTTAACTCTTTGAAATTTCCAATGCTTTGGCATTTGAAGCTTTGGTGATTTGCGAACTCACTCTTTGTTAAACTCCCGGAGGGTCCTCTCTCGGAGTGACATGGTGGAAATGACGTCATTCTATATGACGTGTCAAGAACGGATATGTACCACGCGTTAGCTTATAAAAGATTTAAAAGAAAGGTGTCCTATGACTTGTGATTATGAATTCTTTAGGGTTTATTGCAGACCGTTATTTTCAGGTTTCGGGCTTCGGGGATTTTATTGTTTTAGACTTAAGAGAACAATCAAAGCGTTAGGGATTTATTTTTTAAAACTCAGGTGGCTCCAAAACTACGAAGGTTTTTAGGATCTCTTGATAAAATTAAGGGAATGCATCAACGACGGCTAATGTATGCGCTTTATTATTAAGTGACAACCAATAAATTTGATTAAAATTAAAGGGCCACTTTATGTAGAATTTTATTTCTAAGAAGGCAAAGACCATAAACTCAAAAGTTCAAAATTGTGTGTGTTCCAACATAGGCTCCATCTGGGGATCGTGGCTCCCTGTGAGGCACAAAAGAACAGTAGACCAAGTGCCTTTATTGGGTAAATGGAGTCATTATTTATTTTTGAAAAACATTTTCCAGTATTGCTCATGAATTAATCATTCATAGAAGAACAAACTTAATAAAGAAATGCACAGAGATATCGCCAAAAGGATGGGCTCATAGCTAAAAGGCGAAGACTGGTATATGATGGAAATGAGATCGGAGATATAATAAAGAAATGCACAGAAATATCGTAGATATTCAATAATATAACCGAAATGTATCAGAGATGCAACCATAAACACAGATATACAGTAATACACAATTTCTATTAATGAAAGAAATGTACAGAGATTGTAAAAATACAGAGTGAAAGACTCGCTAGAATGGTGGCAGCTTATCTCTAAGAAGAGATGTGACGGCTACTCGCATTCGCAATAAGATGATTACAATGAGGCTCTGAAGGAATTTTTACAATAAGCAGGAATGTCAAAAACCCTAGACATCCAAAAACCTAAATCTAGGAGATGAACCGCCAAAAGTCATGTGGGCCCCGTTTGGGTAAGTTGGTGCATCAACTTCCCAGGGTCGTAACTTTTGCATACGATCTTCGTTTTAGGCATATGATAGCTCGTTGGAAAGATATATCCGATAAATACAACTTTTGGGTGAGAAACATGATCTATGATCCATGTTTCTCCCCATTTTCTCAAAAACCATCGTTTAGGGCCTCAAAATGGCCCCAAAAGTTAAAAACTGCTAAAAATAGTAAATTACCAAAATTGCCAAAAACATGTTTTAGGCCAGTTGGAGAAGGTGGGTGGCCACCAATACCCATCTGGATCAATCCTCCCTCCTTAGGAAGAAATGGTCTCCATTGTGTTGAGTTTCCAGGGGAGAGGGGAAAGCGATTGCTGAATCTGAATCTTGGTGAGCTGCTTGCCTTGTTGGAACCGTCGTGCTGCTTGGTTTGTTGAAGGTCATCACGAACCTGTGGCTGGAAGGGTTGGACCTTTTTAACCAATCTGGCTACATGAGATGACTGTGTGCAGAAGGAATCTTTGTGCTTTGCTGCAACCTTGTCGACCTGCTTCTGGTGGATAGAAGGTGCTTGGATCGAGGCTGTAGTGGTTGCAATATCCTTTTGTTCCCCTTTTGAACAGATTGTGGAGAAGATGAATTTTGTAGTATGAGATACTACCTTGCAACACTGTTTAGGTGGGGCAGTAGTTGGAACTA
>SNQJ01S0004516.1:253189-265613 GCA_010110895.2 Picea sitchensis
GATCCATGTTTCTCCCCATTTTCTCAAAAACCATTGTTTAGGGCCTCAAAATGGCCCTAGAAGTTAAAAACTGCTAAAAATAGTAAATTACCAAAATTGCCAAAAACATGTTTTGGGCCAGTTGGAGAAGGTGGGTGGCCACCAATATCCACCTGGATCATCTCGAGAACCTCCGAACATATTCAGTTGATTTCTCTTAAGTCAGGCTATTAAAAATTCCTTTTCTTAAAACTGATTTTGGAATTGTTTAAGATATCAAAATAGTTTTAACTTAAATATCAGACTCGGACCGAATTCATTTGCATCAAGGTTAAACAGATGTAACAATTTATTTTAGGGAGTCCCTAGTTGCTTCAGAGTGTAAATATTATCGGAAAGAGAACTAGGAGACATAGTATGTTATCATAGACATTGCTTCACTGCCAACGAGCATGTTCAGTACCCTGGTGAATTTGTCCACTTCTCCCATTGAATTTCCTTTCACCACTTCAATCAGTACTTTTGTACTTTGTTGAGATGAGGGAAATCATTATATGAATTTCCTTTCATCATCTCTTTTGGACTAGATGGGTCAATCAAATTATGAATCTCCTTTCACCATCTGTCTCATATTTTAATATTTTGAAGTGGGGGAAATCAATCTGTATGTGTCACATAAGGGATGCTATATGTTTAAAATTTTTGAAAAGAAGGTTTGTCAACGATTTTGAGAATACTATGTAACTAACTCTCTTCCAATTTTTAACCTATAGGGGAGACATTTATGGGAATATTAACCTATAGGGGAGAAATTTATGGGAATATTAACCTTTCCAGGGATTAACCTTGAGCGAGTTAGTCAATTTAAAGTATGATAAAAGAGATAAAATTATTAGGATTAGCCTAGACATACTTTTTCAATTGAAATCCAAGGAGGATAAATATTTTCGCCTAACCTTGTTTTGGGAATATGTTTTTGAGTTCTCAGAGTCAAGGTGAGATTCTTTTATTTTTATGAAGATTAAGAAAGCGTAAAGTAAATATGAGGTGGGTAAGAACTTAGGGATAGACAAAAGTAACAAAATGAGAACTTGGAAAACCTGACACAAAAATTCCATTCCCACATAAGTTTGTGTATTTAATTCATAATTCCTTCCATCTTGTTTACTATTATTTTAGTTTTGATTCAGAGATGGATTTAAAATTTATCAGTATGATCCTTTAAACTGTAACTTTATGCTTCTCTAATTTTTAGGTCGGGTGATAGTATTGTTACGAGTGACGCTTTCTTCCCATTCGTTCCAAGGATTCCTTAAAACAAAAATCATATTTAAACTAGAAAGGTAGGAACTCATACCTCGTTTTCCCTTTTGAACTTTCAATCAGGTAGATCATTAATTCCTCACCTATTCTAAGGGAAATTGAATGTTTTTGAAAAATGAGGGTTGGGTTCTGATGCATCCTTATCTCTCATTTAACATGATGTATTCTACACAGGAATGAAATGCGAAATGTAAGAAAATTCCGCAGAATAGAGATGGTATGTGATACAGATGCTTTTATATTATTATTTAATGATGTCAAGTAAACATGATTTATTTACAACAAATGATAAAATTACTTGGATAATTTACAAAAGAACGGAAAAATTGAAAATTGAAAAACAAACCAAACGTCAATCAAAACCAATATATACAATGGGAATCTGAAATATGACTACTGCATGAAATGTTTTAAGTAACGCTCGTTGATAGGAGCATCAAGGATTTCTCCATCGAGGTTTTCTAGTAAGAAAGAGTTTTTTCCCTCGACAACTGCAATCTTGAATGGTCCAAACCAGAGACGATCGAACTTTCCATATTTCCCTACATCTTTTTTTCTAGAATCCCACTTTAAAACTAGATTTCCAGGAAGAAAGTCCCTGTCTTTATCCTTTTTATCGAAAAGGGCCTTCATATTTTCCTGGTACTTTTGAAGTTTATCGTCTACTTCGGCTCTATTTTGTTGAAATTCGATGATTTGATTCATCCTTCTTGTAACTTCGTTTGGTTCTTCATTTGCATCCTGCCAGAGTTTCATCATAGGAAGAGAAAGATTGATAGGAAGGAAAAAATTAATACCAAAAACCAATTGAAAAGGGGGCATACCTATTGATTTCTTGGTGCCGATTTGGTTCACCCATAGGGCATATTTTAGGTGGATGTTCCAAGCCTTTTTATTTTTTGTCAACATTTTTTTTATTATAGTCATCAAGATCTTGTTAGACGATTCAGCCAACCCATTTCCCTGAGGATAATAGGTTGTAGAATGACATAACATAATATTGTATTTCTGGAAGAAATTGATCATGACCATAGACTTAAAATATTGAGCGTTGTCAGTGACTATTTTTCGATGACAACCAAATCTCGATTGGAAGTTTTCTTCCAAGAAGTTTATTACTACCAAATATGTAGCATTCCGAGTTGGAATGGATTCTACCCATTTCGTGAAGTAATCAATAGCGGTTAGAATCCATCTATGTTGAGCACTTGACTGCGAATGGATTTCTACGATGAATTCCAGGCCCCATTATTGAAAAGGGGCTTTAGCGTTTACTGGAATTAAAGGTAGGGTAGAGAGCTTCTTCTTGCCAGCGAATATTTGGCATGAATTATAGGCTTTGAACCTTGCATTCACATCGGTAAATAAATTTGGCCAATAATATCCAACCCTTAAAATATTGTATGTCATTGCTCTCCAGGCATGGTGTCCTCCACACACTCCTTGATGGAATGCATTGATGATTCTGTTAAGAAACATAACAAGAAACCTAGAGGGTCTTTCTAGTATAGTCGTCCATCGATAATACAATATTTAATTGTGTGTATCTTCAAAGTCCTTGATTTAGACAGAGTGATGTCATTCAGGCATTGAAGGGTAAGGAGGTATGTAACAATATCATGATACCAGGTAGAGGTGGACAAATTATCTTCAATTCGAATAGTAGGCGCATGATCGTCAATTTCCTCTATATCCAAGATAGATTCATGTGATTCAAGGTTATTTATCTAGAGCACCCTGAAATTTGATTCGGATAACAACTTCGCTAGGCCTTGACCTTTGAATATCTTGGTCGGTTTCACATCTAGATGAAACTCTTGAATTTTATCTAACCATTGACCTCTTCTTCCATCATTGTCTGGCTGAACCAAGATGTATTTGATAACATTTGTTGGCATGTAAGAGATTATTTTGGATTGCAATACATATGTTCTGAAGGCGTTCAGATCTTTCACCATTGTGTATGCTTTCTTCTCAAGTATATTGTATCTTAATTCTTCATCCCTGAGGCTTTTGCTAAAGAAGTCTATTGGTTGCTCAAATCCTTCCTAGTTCTTTTGCAGGAGTACTGCTACAACAATATGTTCACAAGTGAATGAGAAGATTAAGAATTCCTTTGTATAGTCTAGACTTGCTATCACTAGTGCTTCCCCTATAGCTTTATTGACGCACTCGAAAGATGCTTTAGCTTCTGCAGTCCATTTCACTTCGTTGTCCTTCTTCAACATATCTGTAATGATTTTGATTATTTCAGCAAAGTTGGGAATAAATATTCTCAAAAAGTTGGTCTTTCCTAAAAAATATTGAATTTATTTTATGTTCCTAGGGATATTAATCATGTCTATAGCCTCAAATCTCTTAGGGTCCACCTTGATTCCTTCTTTTGACACTATATAGCCCAAAATCTTACCTTCTTGCATCACAAAATGTGATTTCTTGGGATTAACAGAACAATTGAACTTTTTGCAATTTTCGAAGGTCTGTCTAAGGTGTAACAAATGTTCTACTTCAGAGTTGGAATTTTTTTTTAAATCTTTAAGATAAATAACAACAAATTTGTCTCTCTCATCGACGAAGGCGATATGCATCACTCTATGGAAAGTAGTTCCTGCATTCATCAAACCAAATGGCATTTTATCGTACATAAAGGTTCCCCATAGAGTGGTAAACACAGCCTTTTCTCTGTCGTCTTCATGGACAACACTCTGATTATATACGGAAAAACCATCAATAATGGAAATCATGTTAGCTCCAACTACATTTTCTAGAATGTGATCCATATTCAGGAGCGGGTAGTTGTCTTTAAGGGATGACCGAATTAAGTTTATGAAATCGACACATAGCCTTATTCTGTCATTTTTCTTTCTAACGGGGACCAAATTTGCTACCCATTCAAAGTACCTGAGTGGAACGATGATTTTTTCATTGAGAAGCTTCTTAACTTCCCTTTCTATCACTGGTAGGAGAATAGGGTTTATCTGTCTGATTTTCTTCCTGAAAGGATTAATACCATGTTTCAAAGGAATATTATGTTCAATAAGAGAGGTATCATAAGTTTTCAAATCATCATAAGACTAGGAAAAAAAACCATTGTACTGCCTAAGAAACTTAGTGTACTTACTCTTCATTTGGGCCGGAAGGTATTTTGATATCTTGACCATTTTGGGATCTTCATTAGTTCCTACATTACAATCTTCAACTTGTCCAGGTTAAGATTGTAAGGTAGACTTTAAAGGTATGTCATCCTGGTAAAACAACTTTTCTAAGGGGATCAAGCCTATGGGAATATGACTGTTCTTAAGCAAGAGCATGAAGTGGTTTGCAATCTTGTCTTGGAATTTTTCTAGGTTCTCCCCTTCCTGCATAATCCAGGAAGGATCATTCTAGTTTTCTTGATCTATGTGAGTTTCATAAAAATCATCAATCATCTCCAAAAATTGTTTGATTTGTTCATCATCTTCAAACACTTACTAGTGTTGGACACTGTTCGAGATCAAGGTTCTATGTCTCATCTCGATGTGATATTTTAGTTTCAAGACAGTAGGCGATATGAAGGTTGCAACAAACTTGGCCAAGGAATCAACTTGTTGATTCTCCATCCTAGGAATAGAGTGAATATTAAAGGAAGAGAAGAAGTTCTCTATAAGATCCTAGGAACAATTCCTATAGGATCTGAACCTTAGATTATTACCCTGATACTGTTGTTTTACTTGTTTTACAATAAGCTCTGCATCACCATAAACTATTAGTTGTTCAATTTTTAGCTTCCTTGCAGCTTCTAATCCTAAAACCAGAGCTTCATATTTGCAGACATTGTTCGTATAATAAAGCTCCCATTCTAATCTATAAGAAAAGGGAATAACATACTCATCACCTGATGCTACAAATAAAACTCCAACTCCTTGTCCTTCCCGGGATGAGTCACCATCGAAGAACATTTTCCACATTCCTTCTCTGACATTTTCTCTTTTCTTTGTTGTTTCTATTTTTTTATTTTCTTCTTCTATACATTCCTCAAAATTGTCATCTATAGATAATATACAATTTCCTAAGTCATGATCAACAAAATAGACTGGGTAATTATTTTGGTTTTGAGGGTCACTTACAGTATATGCCAGTCTAGTTTCTTTGTACAGTCGTGTGAATTTCCCACCAAAAATTGGTATTGTAGCATAAGTCATGTCCAGCCGAAATGATCCTCCTAACTTTGCACCCCAAGACCTGGATAGAAGAACGTCATACTTGGAAGGAACGTTAGAAACAACCACATCCATAAGGATACTTTTCACAAGGATCTGAGCAAGATTCACTACCATATATTTAATCATACCTAGACACTTAACCTTTCTAGAATCAAACGAGTACAAGTCCTGATAAGGTCTGGTAATTTCGAGGCCTAAATTTTCCATGATAATTTTAGGCATTAAATTATGAGAGGACCCATAATCTAACATGCAATTGTGGAGTAAATGGTTGTGCACAGTTAGTGTAATATAGAATGGAGCAAAAAAATCCTTATTGTTTTCAATGTGTTGACAGAACATGAGCGTAGGTCTTTCGTCCTGCAGATTAATAATGTCTTCTTGACATTCAACATCAGAAAAATTTATCACCTTAGCGATTTTATTTTTATAAATCAGTATTTTTGCAAGTTCAACCAGAGGCATTGGGATTTTAATTTTATTAAGTTCATTTTCTAAATTGAAACCCCCAATTGTATTCTCAGTTTCCCTAGTTTGAACTTCTACTTCTATATTTTTCGGCTTCTTAGTTTCCACCATTTTTGTTTCAACTTGCTTTGTTCAGGAAAATTGTGTTTCAGTTTATGGTTTGGCAACTGCTGCCTCATTCACTTTACTTCTTGATAAAATATTTTTGGTGGAACATTTGTAGATTTTTTCTCTCTGGGCCTTAAATCATACTTATGTTGGCATTCAACCATTATTTAGTCGGCAAGATCTCGATACATAGAATCTCCCATATTGTTGATGTTTTCCTCATTATTAAACATGGATTCCAGGTCTAAATATTTCTCATAATCTTACATGGTTAAGTGTGGCTCAAGATCATCATCACTAAGGTTGTTTAGATATTCTTCTAACTCCTCATAATCTTGCATTTCATCCCTCTGCATAAAATTTTCAGTTTTAAACGGAGCTTGGATCTTTTGATCTTCATTTTTTACTCGTCTCTGTTGTATCTGAGGGTTAGGGTTTCTCCTAAACTAATTTTTAATGTATGGATTAGGCTTGGATTGATCTAATTCCATCCTGGAAATTTTGTTTAATAAATATTTAATAATCTTGGCCATCTCATCCATTTTTTCTTGTGTGGACTTCCCAGATCCAAAGGATCCTACCTGTTTTTTGAAACACCTAGGTTCTCTGGTTCCCACCTCAACCTTATTTTTTAATTTTCCGGATGCCATCATATTGGATTCAATATCTATAGCCTTGTCTTTCATTCCTGAAAAAGTGGTAGATCTCCTTTCTCTTAGAAGTAGAGAGAAGTCAGAATCAAAAGCCCCTACAAAAGTTAGTTTTGCAGCTTGTTGAGAAGGTTTGACTTTGGATGGGATTTTTTGATACAGTTTATTGAACCTCTAGATAAATTAAAGGATTTATTCAAAATTCTTCTTTCTTAAATCCCTAGGTTCAGTTAAATAATAAAGATGGTCCTTTTTCTCACCCCACTGTCTTAGGAAGGAATTTTCTAGATTGTCATATGATCATATGGAACCTACTGGGAGTCCTCTGAACCAGGTCCTCACTTGTCCTTCAAAGGTTTGTACTAAAATCCTTGAGTAAATGTCCTCGTGTTCAATGCCAAGGATATCATAAAACTAATTGAAAAAGTCTATGTGTTGTTTTGCGGTTAGATCTCCTTCTCCCATGAATTTGGGGAGGTTCTTCATGTAATTTTCTGGCAAATCATGAAGGACAGCAGGGAGGACCAAGGGAGCATATCTAGAAGCTACCTTGGAAAATATTCTAGGGGGTTGACCTTGTCCACCGACTCTTGCACCTTTGGAACCACCAACACCAACACCTCTAGTGCTGACCATTGAAATCCTAGGAGACGAACTTCAGGGAATAAAAAGGATATTTTCAAAAACTTTGAAAGACTAAAATTTTGACCTTTTGACTACTTCAGGAGGTTGCAAATGAAGTTCGGGAAAAATATCGTGAGGAGACAAAATATCTAGATGAGGAGGAAAAGGGAAATTTGAGTTGAGATCCTCAAATTTACCGGATGTATATATAAGAGAGGCGATAGGGGATGAGTCTGGGTATAGAAAGTATTCTTTGGGGTTTCGAGAAACATAAACATTCACTTCGGGAAAGGAGAGAACCGACAGAGTGTCAACGATAGAGGGGATCGAAAGGAACCATTCGTTCTCACTGGTAAAATTATCTATCAGGTCAATCTCAACTTTTATCTCAAGAATGACTACCTCTGGAGTTTCGATTTTAACCTCAGGTTTACTAGTTGATGGCTTTGCAGAATGAATTTGTTCAAAGATTTCTTTAGGGGTTATTTTATCAGTGGGAAACTTAACGTTATCTTGTGTAATTATGGGTTGATAGACCTTACCTTCCGTTGCAAAAATCTGTCTGAGATATCCCTTTGGTATCAACAATTTTTTGGTATCTGACATTCGTGTAGTTTTCTTTTCATCTGGGTTTTTCCTTGTATTCCTTCGACGTAATGCCATTTTTTTCTACAGTGGAGTCACTAGGTCAAAAATAAAATAATCCTTACTTGTGTAATCAATATTTGTTCACCATGAAAGAACAAAATTTACCTTTTCGTTTTCCCAGGGAAAATTATTTTGGTTCTTCATCCCCGAAAATGGTGCCAAAAAGATGTTGTTCATGAGATTAATCCTAAGGCTCAAGAGTAATTTCAGGCATTAGTAGTGTTTAAATAAAAAAATTTAATGAGTGTTTTCCCTACCTTTAGTTCTATGAAAAATTATCTTTAAATGAAATTAATAATAGGACAATACAGAGGTTGTATTTCGTTATTTGAGTCACAATTATAATATCAAATGGTGTAGAAAAGAGTTACAAAAATGTTAAACAAAGATAGGAATCAATTGCAGATGAGTCTCACCTTATTTGCAGCAAAAGAAAAGTAGATAACTCACCCTTGATCATGATATGAAATGCAGTAATTCATGCAGATCATAGGTCTTGTTTTTTTTTTTTTTAACTGTAACGGATATGGGGTTTATTTAGCTGAAAAGAAAATGGGTCTTTACCTGAGCGACCCTTATTACAATGATGTCTTCTAGCTACCTCTACTTATGGTTTACAACATTCTCAAGGAATTTGGACGAAGCTTTCCTTGTTTACAATTAACAATCCTTTCATAAGTGTGCTACCTTTGTTCGCCATATGATCAGCTTCACTGTTTGACCTTCTTAGAATATGATAAAACTTGCACGAATTGAAGTCTAGGAGGACTCTCTTCAATCTGTCCAAGGTTTTGTTTAGGCTGGCGTTGCTGAACCGTGCCTCCGTGTTTAAGTTTTTTATTATTATCTCTGAGTCTCCAAAAACTTGAAGGTCTTTGACACCTTTTTCTCTGGCAATAAGACAAGCTTTGTTAAGCCCTAGCAACTCAGCTTGGTTGTTGGATTTCTGACCTAATCCCCAGTAGAAACAATCTCTTGTGGTCCCGTTCGGGGAGTAGATGACCCCCCCAACGCCAGCTACACTGGGGTTTCCTTTGGATGCCCCATCAAAGAATATTTTGGTTATATTTTTAGTCCGCCACCAAGTCTGAAATTTTTCATCATCATCTCTTATACGCCAATCTAGTTTGACTATTTGTGGGTAAAGGAGTTGCTTACACAGATAAGGCACAAGAGGGATTAGCCACCTCTTTTCCTCTGGTTGTAACGAGTGAGCCTCTTTAAAATAATTCTATTTGGAAGCTTCAAGGAGAAAAGATTTATCTTTTGCAACTACTTGCAACGGGGAGTGTCGCGCCTCTTTAAAAATCTGTTGATTGTGTGCCAGCCAAATCTGCCAACATACATATTTGGGGATGGTTGTCTAGATTTTGCGCCAGAAAGACTTGGAGAGAATTCGTTGGGGATAGATACGACTCCAGGAGACAAAGAGTTCCACAACAAAGTTTTGGGGAGGGATTGCGATCTGAAAGTCCTGTAGCATGATACCCCAAGCCTCTTTAGCAAAGTTGCAATCCATGAAAAGATGTTGGGTTGTTTCGAAATTATTTCTGCATTACACACACCTGTGTGGTCCCGCTATGTTCCTTTTCTCTAGATTATCTCCCATTAGAAGCTTATTGTGCACCAGGGTCCAGAAGAAGAAGTTCACTTTTGGTATGGCTAGCGGTTCCCAAACGTTTTTCCAGAAAGTCGGAGTTTGACTGATGTTTCTTGAAGTCTGCAATGTGTTGTATCTTAGTGTTGTGGTGTATACACCTGTCTTGCCCCATCCCCAACTGTCTTTCGTGGTCCTATTTATAGGGGTGGCGTCCTCCAGTAGATCTTCGAGCATGGATTGTTGCAGTGCTAATCGGGCTGGGATTCCATGAAAATCCCATCCTACCCACTCTCCACGCTGATCCCATTTCGAGAGATCATATAAGTTGTTTACTCCTGCTCTTTCCATCCAGGCTCTGAGTTCTTCTATGTCCACATTTTCTGCCAAGGGTTCTTTCCCCATGATGCTATCCATCCACAGAAGCGTGCGTTTTCCATTTCCAGGTATTCTATAGACCGATTTTTTGAAAAAATTGTTGCTTTTGCAGTACAATTTCCAAACCTGTGTGCAATTTACTGGGCTGTCACTTTGGAGGTTGCTAAGAGATTTGTTGACTCCGTATTTTGCTCGCAGAGTGACACTAACTGGATGTGTGGGCTCATGGATCAACGTCCATAAAATCTTTCCTCCTAGCATTAGATTGGCAAGTGTGGGATCTCTGATTTGCAACCCTCCCTCTGCCTTGGGTTTTTTAACAATTTCCTCGTTCACCAGGTGAATCTTATTTTCGTTGCCCTTCCCTCCCTGCCACAAGAAATCTCTAAGGAGCTTGGAGATCTGCTCCGTCATTGATTGAGGTGTGAGCAGAAAAGCTGCCTGGTAAATTGGGAGCGTAGACAACACAGATTTTATTAATACGACTTTACCTCCCTTAATCAGCCAGTAGCCTCCCCACACAACGATTTTAGATTTGATTTTTGAGATAATGTCGCTCCAAAGCAATCTTTTATTTACTCCAGAAGTGATGGGGAGCCCGAGGTACTTAAACCTGTCCCAATTTGCATGGCCTTTGAACCCGAGGATAGAGATGATACCTGAGAGTTCAGGTTGGCCGATATTCCAGCTGTAGACTTCACTTTTTCTATCGTTGACTAGCACTCCCAAGGTTATGCAGTAAGTCCTGATGACTGAGTCGATGGCTTTGGCTATTCTGTTGGAGGCTCCCCCGAGAAGCACGGAATCGTCAACAAAGAGTGCGTGGTTCATATGTTCTACTCCATTTGAATATTTGAGGCCCAGAATATTGCCAGCTAACCTTTCAGCAGTGAGTTTGTGGCTAAGGGAATCCGCCATTAATATATATAGGAAAGGGGAGAGAGGGCATCCTTTCCTGATGCCTCTCTGAGCTTGGAAGAATTTGGTTGGGCGGCCATTGACTAATGGGGCAACCCACAGATTGTCAATGCAAGCTTTAATTAGCTATACAAAGTGAGATGAGAAGCCGAAGGCGAGAAGAACCTTGCACAGGAAAGAGTGGTTGACTCTATCAAACACGTTCGCCATATCTAATTTTATCAACATACCTTTCTCTTTCCGCTGAATGCTTGAATGTATTATCTCCTGGACTTGGATTACATTGTCCAGTATGTTCCTTCCTTCCACAAAGCCACCTTGAGGGTTGGAGATCAGTCTTTTTAGAAGCAGCTTGATCCGGTTTGCCAGTAGTTTAGCCAAGATCTTGTAGGATGCATTACACAGCGATATGTGCCTAAATCTTGCAAATGTTTCAGGGTTGGATTCTTTGGGAATTAATGCGAGGTAGGTGGAGTTGGTTCCTCCTCCTACCTTGGATTTTTTCATAAAACCATTTATCATTTTCTGGAGGTCGTCCTTGATAATATGCCAGCAAGATTTGTAAAAGTGGATTGTGAATCCGTCAGGCCCAGGTGCCTTATCTGCCTCCATGGACCAGATTACTTTGATGATTTTTTCCTCGGTGGTTAGTCTACAGAGTAATGCATTGTCTTCAGAGATGATTAGAGAAGGGATATTAGAGAGGAGATCGACAGCTTCCTCGTCATTACTTTGGATATCTTCTTTGTATAAATTCCTGAAATGAGACTCTGCAACAACTTTGACTTGGTTGAAGCCTTTGCAGACTTGGCCATCCACTATTTTTATTTCTACTATATGATTCCTGGATAATCTCGCTCTATATTGCTGGTGGAAAAAAGAGGTGTTCCTGTCCCCTGCCTTCAGCCAGAGACTTCTGGATTTGAGTCTCCAATATTCTTCTTCAATTCAAAAAGATTGATATGTGGATCATTGCGATTTGATTTCTTTTTCCAACATCTCTGTTGTGATGTCTTTGCTTTCCATATCTATTTGCAGAGTCTGCAATGACTACACTGCTTCTTTTCTTTGTTCAGTAGGAGTTGGGGTTGGTTTCTTTATCCAGTCCTTCAGAGCTTGTTTTGTAGCTTTCAACTTTTGATCCCATACATAGCTTGAGGATCCAGAGAAGGAATTGGCCCATGCTATTTTTACTGTCTCTAAAAAACCGTCTCTCTCGATCCATAAAGGGCTTAATCGAAAAGGAATAGGGCCCAGGTCTTCTTCTTCTTCCAGGAGAAGATGTATTGGCTTATGGTCTGAGGTGAGTTTAGGCAGAATTTTGGTGATGATGATCTTATTGTTCATCATTATATTGCTTTGCACCAGGAATCGATCTAAATGGGCAGAGATATGGTCCAAACCCACCCTATTATTGGACCAAGTATACATACCTTGGACAGGGTTGAAGTCTAAAAGGTCCCAGGACTGTGTGGTCTCCTCTACCTTGGACAGCATGGGGTCTCTGATGCTGGAGCCCCCCCTCTTTT
>SNQJ01S0004516.1:265623-277583 GCA_010110895.2 Picea sitchensis
GCTGTGTTATGTGTCTAATATTAGCTGCATAAGAGTCATCTTCTTATTTGGTGGAGTCTTCTGGATAGTTGATGATTTCACGTTCTAGGATCTCAAAAACCTATGTCTAAGTTTTAACGGTGTTCATGGCTCGTGGAGTAGTGTCCGACAGAATGCATGCATTTGAGTTTGAATCTGTGCCTGCTTCATCAAGATTTTTCTCCATTTTCTGCATTTCCATAATATCTAAGGAAATAGAGTGAGGTTACCTACTACAGAGGAAGTCTGTGAGTTTTTCAATAGATAAAACTGCTAATTGCGAAAGGTGAAAATGATTTTGAAATTGAAGTGCTTTTATTCAAACAAGAGCTTATCGATTTTCATATAGACTCATTGATGAATAATTTATTACCCTCAATGGAATTGATTACCTGGAGATCCATGATATTCGTTCGAAATCATTACCTTTAATCTATCATAAATTCCATTGATACTTCGACGATTTGTGTTTGGGATCTTTGTATGTGATAGGGTGGAAATATCCCGAATCTCAAATCCGCGGAGTAGTTAATCTTTAAATAATTGATTTTACAAATTAATTAAACGTGTTTTAAAAAAAGTTGAATTAACTTTGATTGTTTGGGAAGTTCATATTTCAGGGGTTTTGAAAACAGCACAAGAGGGGTCCCCCAAAATTCGAAACTGCGAAGTGAATAATTATGAGTAATATTCATTAAACCTTAATTAATCAGGTTTAATCTTTCATTACTATATGTTTCGTTAATTTCTTTTTATTCTTTGAAATGTCCAATGCTTCGGCATTTGAAGCTACGGTGATTTTTGAACTCACTCTTTGTTAAAATCCCAAAGGTTCCTCTCCCAAAGTGACATGGCAGAAATGACATCATTTTAGATGATGTGTCAAGAAGGGATAGGTGCCACATGTTATCTTATAAAATATTTAAAAGACACGTGTCCTATGACTCGTGTTCCTGAATTCTTTAGGGTTTATTGCAGACCATTATTTTCAGGTTTTGAGGCTTCAGGATTTTTATCGTTTTAGACTTAAGAGAATATCCAAAGCACGAGGCTTCGAAGCGACCATTAGGGATTTATGATTTAAAACTCAGGCAGCTCCAGAACTACATAGGTTGATAGGATTTGCTTGATCAAATTACTAGAACTCATCAACGACAAATAATGTATGTGCTTTATTATTAAGTGACAAACAATAAATTTGATTAAAATTAAAAGGCCACTTTATGTAGAATTTTATTCTTAAGAAGGCGAAAACTATAAACTCAAAAGTTCAAAATTGTGTTTGTTCCAACAGACCTGATAGATCATACTTTGTAGTGCAGAAAGATATGGAGCTCGATACTGAAGGAGGAATTGATGCATAGCTTCATACATACATTGGATACGATTCCCAAGAACTGGTACCTTGAACTAGAAATGCGCAGAGAAATAACAAATTGCGACGAGATAACTCAAAGGTTTAAGATAACATTTACTTTTGAAAATGAATCACCATTATTGGATGCATCTTTCTAGGCCATTATTAACAAGATTTTTTCATTAGAAAGATCGATGTTTGTAGTACATGTGTGTAGTGTGCATAGAGATTCTGTGACCATTCATGAATTATTGGAATGTTATAATGTTGCTAAAGAAGATCAGGATGAGGAAGATCCAAGAAATATACAAATACCTGATATGGAGGGGGAACATGTAGTAGATGGTCCATAGCTAGGATATACTACGTATGCACAGTCGTTAAGGACATGTAAGTTGAATATTGGGACAAAAGAGAATCCAAAGTTTGTGTAGATAGGCGACTAATGGAATGATGAAACTGTGGAAACTATTTTAGACTTATTGTGTAAGTATCGGGACTTATTCCTAACCAAATTTGAATAAATGAAAGGGATAGTTGGTGAGTTAGGAGAAATGAATATCCCTTCGAAACCGTATGCTAAGATAGTGAGACAAAGACCCTATAGACTGAACTCGAAGTATAAATAGAAGGTAAAGGAAGAGATAGACTGAATGTTAGAAGAAGGAATCATTGAACTAGTAGTAGAATAAGAATGGATAAGTCCAATGGTTGTACAATATGAGAAAATAGGGGGAATCATAATTTGTGTATACCTAAGAAAGCTAAATGAGGCACGTATGAACGATCCATTTCTGACACCTTTTACAGATGAAGTTCTAGATAATGTAGGGGGGCAGGAGGCCTACTCTTTCATGGATGGATTCTCAGGATATCATCAAATACATATTGCACAAGAATACATACATAAGACTACCTTTACGATAGAGTGGAGAAGATACCAATACACATTGATGCCTTTTGGGATGAAGAATGCACCTGTAATTTTCTCAAGAGTAGTCGTCACATCCTTTAAGGAATTTATTCATAAGTTTATTGAAGATTATTTAGATGATTGTACTATGTTTAGTCTGTTAAAATATCATAAAGAATTACTGATATTAATGTTCGATAAGTGTAGACAATGTCAAATTTCATTGAATTTGAAAAAATGTATTTTTTGTGTGCCTTTTGGAATTTTGTTGGGAAATGTGGTTTGTAAGCAAGGCTTACTAGTGGACTCTACCAAGATTGCAGTGATTTTGGACTTACCACCACATACATCAGTACGATAGATAAGAGAAACATTGGGCCATATGGGATACTATAGGAAGTTCATTAAAGGATATGCACAGATTAAAACACCCATGGAGAAGTTGTTGAAAAAAGAAGCCAAATTATAGTGGAATGAAGAATGTCAAAAAGTTTTCGACACATTGAAGAAGAAGTTAGTAACTGCACAAATTTTGATATTCCCATATTGGAAGAAGGAATTTCATGTTCATTTGGATGCATCGTCCATAGATTTAGGCGTAGTATTATCTTAGCTAACAGAAGAAGAGCTAGACCACCCAATTGTGTTTTTAAATAGGAAGTTGTCAACAGGAGAAAATAAATACACCACGACAGAATGAGAGGGATTGGAAATGGTGCATGCACTACAAAAGTCTAGACACTATTTATTGGGTTCCCATTTCAAGATGTATATAGACCATTATGCACCAAGATACTTAGTGAAAAATCCAGTGTTGGAGGGGAGAATTTGTAGATAGTTACTTTTGTTCCAATAATATGAATTCAAAGTTATCGTGCATTCTATCAGGTAATGATGCGGGGAATTTAGATGACAATTTACCAAATATGCAGTTATTTTCAATTAAAATGGTGGATGACTAGTTCACAAAAATTGTGCAATTCTTAAGTACATGAATGTCTCCATCGGACATGACAGTTGCATAAAAGAAACAATTAGTAGTTAAGGCAACATACTATTAGCTAGTTGTAGGAAATTTATATAAGTTAGGTTAATATGGGATATTAACACGATGTGTGTTAGATAATGAAAGGACAATGAAACTATCAGAAGCACACAAAGGTATTGCAGGAGGACACTACACAGGTAAAGCAAAAGTGCAAAATATTTTGTGTGTTGGGCTCTAGTGGCCCACACTTCAAAAGGATGCTAAAGCATATTCTCAAGTATGTGATGTTTGTCAAAGGGTTGGAAAGCCATACAAAAGGGATGGGATTCCATTCCATTCACATGTTACACTATGGGATTTTGATAAATGGGAAATAGAATTTTTTGGACCAATGAATCCACCATCCAGGAGGTCATGAGCTAGGTATATAATCACTGCGACAAAGTATTTTACTAAATGGTCAAAATCAACACCAGTGACAGTATGCAGCATGGAGACTACTATGCACTTTACGTTTGAGAATGTTGTTACATAATTTGGTTGTCCTCGCATGTTACTGAGTGATCAAGGGACACTCTTCCTCAATAATACGATTGTAGCATTTACTGAAGATTTTCAAATTCACCATCAAAAGAGCACATCGTATCACCCTTAGGCAAATGGGACAATAGAAGCCTTCGATAAAATTTTAGAGAATTCTCTCACAAAGATATGCAATGTAGGAAGAGATGATTGGGACTTAAGGATCCATGCAGTATTATGGGAATATAGGAATACAAGAAAAATGTTGATATGACATACACCTTTTAGGTTGCTATATGGACAAGAAGCATTAAATACAATGTAATTTACTGTGCCAAGCTTGCACCTTACAAGGATTGTTGATCTTTCCAACTTTGGAGTAGAAGAGGAAATATTGTCATAGTTGTTACAGCTCGAGGAATATTGATTTTCTGCAGGGTTCCATCAACAAGTCCGGAAGGAAAGAGAGAAGGCATGGCATGATAGGAATATTAAACAAAAAATGTTTGAAGTGGGATACTTAGTGTTGATATACGACAACAAGTTCATGCAACACCCAAAGAAGTTTAGGATGCATTGGTTAGGTCCATATGTGATCAAATATGTGACATAAGCATGTATTGTGTAGCTAGAGATGTTGAATCATGAAGTCTTAGGGGGGTTGGTGAATGGGAGTTGGCTGAAAACTTATAGGGATGAACAACCATCCATGCACTAGTATGACCTATGCATGAACCTATGTACCATAGTAGTGTAATATAGTAACAAAAATAAAAAGAAAAGAAAAAATGGAAAAATAAAAAGAAAAGAAAAGCAGATCAAGTAATAACATAAGTGAAGGAAAGAAACAAAAAGTTGAAGTGTTAGTCCAGGGTCAAGAAGTCAAGACAATTCAAAGAAAGAAACAAATAGGAGAATGGAACACATGAGAAAGAAGAGGAAGTAAGATACACAGACATAAGAAGTAAGTATGTCAAATAAGTGAGTTATGCGCTGATAAAGGATCACACAGAGAAAGAGAATTGTGCATAGAAGAAAAGGTTGTGCAGTGAGAAAATGAATAATACATAAAACTACATTGAAGAAGAAGCCTACAGACTTTTGAAATAATTAAAGTGTGGAAATGATGCATAAAAATAAGCAAGGATGAGATTTCATGGACACACATAGTCATAAATGGAAAGTGTTTGCGAATATCGTGATAGATTGCCAGATCAAGAAAAGAATCTGATGAAATATTTGGAATTAATGCAATGTCATAGAAAGCTTTGATTGGAAAACACTAGTAGATTAGGCAGTTAATTCGGGTGGGAAGGTAAAATGACAGTTGTCGAGGGGAAAAAATCCACTAGGGGGTCGATGGGATAACATTATTGTCAATTGGAGTTTGCAGTGAATAGAGAGAGCCGAGAGTAGCGTTACAAATCCCTAAGAAATTCCACATAGCTAAAGAAGTTTACATTGGTAACATGATTGCAGAGATGGCACAAACAAAGGAAGTAGCATTAGAACAAAATAAAGGAAGAACTAGAGCCACAAAAACACCACCAAAAGTTGAGGAGACTCCAGGAGCATCTTCGTCCGAGCCAATATTTCCAAGGGAATACATTCCACCGAGGAAGGACGATGCCAAACCAGTGAAAGTGAAGAAGGATTATAGGCATGAATTGGTGATTCCATAAATCCCATATGGGGTAATCATTGAGGAGGATATGTTAGGCAAGGTGTCGCAGCTGAAATACACCGACCATGACATCACATATGTAGCAAAGTTCCTTGACCTTGCACCGAACCACTACTTGCAGAGGAAGATAGATGTGAAGACGTACCTTCCTATAGCTGAGTTGCGGGTATGGGCCATAGGGTTGGAGAGAGATGGCCTATTGAACTTATTTGAAATCCCCCACTTTGGTAAGAGATATGAGATTAATGCATGTGTAAAGATGTTATTTTCCTGTGTGCACGATGGCTACTTGTGGCTAGATGGGCTGATTTACAAGGACACAAATATAATTGTGCATTTCACGGGATTACCAACACAGGGGAAATACCCTACGTTGTTGTTTAAAGACAGAAAGAATGAGAAGGCTCTATTGAAGTCTATGAAGGAGAAATTCCACATAATTATAGGTGTGCGCGGATTGGATCTGTCGAGTATAAGTGACCCAACAGTTTGATTTTTGACACAAGAGTTGGCATGCAAATTGTTGAGGAATTGCAGGAAATATCAGGTGCTCGTAGGCGTGATAGTTACGACAAAGAAATGTGTAGAAGGGGTAATGATGATTTGGGTGCCAGTTTTACTTAACTAGTTTCGGATAGATTTCGCGGAAGCTCGGGGCAAAGGAATGGAATTCCACTATTCTTGGTTGTTATTTTTTATCACGTTAGAAGCGTTGAAAGAACTGAAGGATGTGTTGTTTCTGGGTATGAGAGGAAAGTCATGTTTGGTCGCCAAATATCAAAACTTTTGGTACACAACACACAAGGGACTTCAACTAGACAACAACATTGAGTTCTATTTGTGTAAGGAAATGATTAGATAGTGTATAGAGGATACACCACGAATTTCACCACAACTTGTAGAAAAGTACAAACCAATTGTGTGGTTCATGGCAGGCCATCATCATATGTAAATACAAGCAAAGAAAGACCCGAGGGAGGAATGGGTCAAGACAAAGTACCGAATCACAGAGGAAAACATATAACTAATTATGCAGGAATGGGATGCAGAATGGAAGGTCCCCTGAGATGAAAAAGAAAAAAAAAACACAGGATCCTGAGATTGAGCAAGTACCAGGCATAGGGAATGGTGCTGGAAAGAAGAGGAAAGACATAGAGATAGAGACGGGTAAATCTGTATTGCATCAGAAGAAGTGTAAAGAGGAAAAGGACACAAGTCCACTGGAACTGAGAGAAGATGAATTTAAGAGGTTTGGGGAGAAATTTAAGGAGATCACTGACGATGTATTTCAATGCGTGGTGGAGAAGCAAGAAGGATTGAACATAAATATTTAGGAAGAAATGGTTTTGTTGTGCCAATTGATGGAAGCAACTAGGATAAAAACTATGTAGAAAACAACTGAAGCACCAACAACAAGCACAACAAGGCTAGTAGAAATAAGACCAATAGTTTCTCAGGAATTATAAGTAACGAGGGAGTGCAGAACAATCAAGTTTGCACCATGGGTTATTGCATTCCCATTAGTGGAAATGTAGGAGAAAGTGTTCACACTAATTCATTGTGACTTAGTCTTATCAAAGATACTGGGAGATGTGTTGCAGGGGTTACAGGAGAGCATAGCGCAAGAATTGAACCCACATGCGACAAAAACATCTAATGAGTTGGCTAAGGCCACAACATAGATTACAAGCATGTGCATGGATTAAAGCATAGTGGAACATGAAAGGGATGCATCCACGCAGAAGGAAGAAAAGGTGAAGCATGCATTTGACAAGGTTTGTAAGGAAATTCTATAGGTACAAATGGAGGTGGATACTCCATTAGATGACTAGGTAGCAAATATCAGTGAGGCCATCTAGGGATTCCAAACAAAAATTGTTGTGTTGGAAACATGAATGACACCAAGAACACCTCTATAAGAAAGAGACCAAAGGGTGAGGACAGTAAGTACCACAGTGGAAAGTATAGGGATGTTGGAATAATAATGTGCTAAGTTATACAAACACAACAAAGAAGTCTAGAATCAGTTGTCGGAGAATGCTGAATTACAAAGTGTTGAGCAGAAGATTGAAACTGTGCACGGGAAGGATCAAAATATTAAAGAAAGCATGAATAGTTTTCCACCAGCCAAGAAAATGACACTAATGCAAGAGATTAAGAAGCTATACACAGAGATGAACCAACTGAGGGCCGAAAAAGAAGCTCGCACACAACAGATAGATATGTTGTAGGAGGAAGCATTAAAAGTTGCAGAGAAAATATTAGAAGTGCAGCACAGGATCTAACATGTAGTGGAACAAACTGAAGAGAAATGATAGACTCATATCCATGTTGAAGTAGTAGAAACATTTTTTTTAAATGAAACAAGGGTCAAGAAGAAGACCAAGACGGTAAAGGATAATTTTGAAAAATTCAAAGAGAAATTGAAAAAGACTTAAGTGGCTCGGGATGAGCCACAGGTGAGTGTTGGGGGCCTATTGGACCGACATTTTGGATGAGAATAACGAAGTTTTGGAACTGCTCCATAACAGATGAAAGCAAAAAAGTCAAGACCAGAGTGCATGGTAAGGGCACATTTTGCAGCGCAAAAGAAGGAAAAACATCAGTTCAAGAGCTAAAGAAGGAAAAGAAACAGTTCAAGTGAAAAATTAATAAAAGCAGTAGTTCATGTGCAAAAGCAGGAAAATCAGCAGATCGATGCATAAGTAGAAAAATAAGGTTATAACCTACTAGGGTTTTTTGGATAAGTTGTGATTAGGGTTTTGAGCCCTACTTATATGTATAAATATGTAAGGGGTCGAGAGAGATGAGGTTGTCTTTTAGGTTGCTGAGAGTCAGAGATTAGGTTTCTCATGGGGGATGAAGAGATTAGGAGCATAGTGGAGGAGTTGCAAAGATAGGCTCACACTGCAAAGTGGCTAGGAAGGTTTGGGGATTACCATATGTTGTACCTTTTTGTAAGCATGGTGTGTAGGGCTAAGATGATTATTGAACAAAGATTAATATAAGAAGCTAGTTGTTATGGATGTAGCCCAAGGAGTGGGTGAACCACATTAAAATCCTGTGTCTCATGTGTCTGTTGATGCGATTATTCATGGATGTTATGTTTATGCATGATTAATATAGAGTTTCTTAACATATGGTTGATGCACAACAATAGTGAATGATTCATTGAGTTCGTTATGTCATGATCTATGTTATATTGTTTTTGCATACTAGGATTTAGGGTACTGAATGAATATTGGATAGGTTAATGTCACACTACTGTTACGGTAAAAGTAATGAACTTGTATTTAATAGGATTTGTTGACTGATAAAAGGATGCTAAATAAGAATAACACACATTAGGATGAATAAGTATTAAGGGTTATGTCGGTGGACTCACATCCCCTCGTCCCTCTAGGAACTTTGTTCCTGTAGCCCCAATAGATGCCTCAGGTGAGACTTCACCTACATGTAGATGATGTTGAAAGGGTCGGTATCTAAAGGGTTTGTCGGTTGAATAAATCAAACCTAGGGTATTAATACTACGTGCCAACAATAATCATGCCCACATGTCATTTTTCTCAGCAACAATGTGTGCACTTATGTATATATATTTCTGATATGAGATATCAATTGATTTTAATTTTTCTAAAGGCCAGTAGGATCCACCAAAATGACCGTGGATGAGGGAGGAGGAAAATACAGTTTATTTTCACCATAAATCCCAGGATGGAAGGTGGTGCATGGAAAATGCAAGCATGGATTAGGGTTTCAATTAGAGAGTGTTATGCACGTTGAAGAAAGACCAAAGACTAGATATGGAAATTGGTCATTTAGGAATCCATGGGCCTAGGTTTTCATAGTAAATTTTATGCAGAGATGAGAACGCAGATGGAAGGAAGATGGCATACCAGCACTCAGGGGGATAGACTGGAAGATGGATTTTATGGATACTGAAATTAACACAAATGGGAATGTTTTGCATAAGAAGGAAAATTAGCGAGCCAAACATGCATGCAAGGAATCATTTCTACGGACTGGAATGTGAACACCCAAGGGAGTGATGTGTTTCTAATACACTCAGATGCTATGGACAACTACTATATAAAATTCAATCCTAAGAACTATAGGCAGCTCTAATACCAATATTAGACTCACAAATTAGAATATAAATGAATTCATATTATTCATAAATATGATACATATATAAATACATCAATGTGACCATTGGATTCATCGTCCAATGTCTCTTGGACTTCTAATAATGTTTCCTATTGCTTGACGGTTCATATTCACTAAGTAACCTGAAAAGATTACGTTTCCAACATCCTCTAACTCCTTATGACACCACAATTTATCCTTAAATTTTTCTATAACAATATTTGTTATATTATCCTTGTTCTACAATATGATCTCTTATGTTAATCCCCAATGGTTTAGCCAAGACTAGGTATCCTTATGCCATCCGCTCTTGATCCGAAGTCAGTGTTGGCCACAGTTTGAAGCATTTTTAGTAAGATGATTTTCTTCTATGTTGTTTAACATTTCTTATACATTAGGTGCATATTCATAACCATGCTCTGGATGGGGGAAAGGCTCGCTTCTATGAGGAGGACAAGATAGGATACGGTGTATTTCCTTTAATTTTGAGAATGTAGGTTATAAAATTCTTTTGGATATGCTCTATTTTTCTCCACTACTCTCTAAATATATTGCATTCCCATGTCTTTCATCCATATAAAATAACCGGAGTATCAAGACTCTCAAAAAAGAGGTTTTTTTTTATCCCACGTCCAAAGATCTGTGCATTTACAATTGTTTTCAAATCCATAATTAGTTTTCCACCCTCTATTTATCATTTTCTTAATGTTATAATTCCAATTGAACTTGTAATGAATGTCTACTCTATAGATAAATATAAAAACTTTATTAATAATTTACACAATTTTTTAAATTTTTTTTATGAACATTTTTTTACATTATAATTGATTAGCTATAAATACATTATAATTCCTATCATAAATATAATTGAAAAAATTGGTAAATCATTTTCTTTAACTAACTTTTTTAATTTATATTTTTATCTTAATTATTTTGTAATGTTATTTTTTATTTATATTATTTTTTGATAATTTTAATTTTAATTTTATAATTTTCCTATCTAATTAATTAATAAAAATTCAATATTCCACTTAATATGTTAGAGGATCAATATTTTTTCCACGGGATATATGGAATAAGAATCATATTGTAACTCCTTTTCAATCACATTTTTAATTTCTTTTTTACTAATTTCTTATGCTCGGAAATACACATCAATTACTTTATAGTAATGATCACTCCATCATAAAAATAACTCAAATCACAAACCAATATTTTGTTTATTAATTTTTGAAGGACATCCATACATCCACTACATTAATAGAATTCTCTTTCGTGGTCCAACACTAAATTACATGATTAAAAATACCTACCTAAATAACATGATTAAAAATACCATCATCATCATGGTTGAGTGTATTTTTTTTAAATTTGCTATTTTAACATATAATTTGACTTAGACATATTATATTTATTTATTTTTTATTTTATTAAAAAAAAACTTACAATCTTATATGTTTTAACCCATTTTAACATATAATTTGAGTTAGACATATTTTATTTATTTTTAATTTTTAATTTTATTAAAAAAAAACTTACACTCTTATACGTTTTAACCCATTCAAAATGTAATTAGATAAAAAAAATTATATGCTTTATATATCAATAAACTGTATTAAAAAATATATAAATCTCCCTTGACGGAAAAGGATATTAATTACAGTTTTCAATATAAAAAACTAAAAATTTTCTAATTTTTAAAAATATTATTGTTCCATAACTTAAAAAAAGAAAAAAGAAAAAGAAAAAATACAAAAGAAAAATCTGTAATCTATCTCAAAAAATTAAACATATTATATGTTAATCGAAAATATAGATAGGTGTAAATTTTTAATTAATTTATATTGTGAGGGTTTTCAAATTTATGATGATGATTAAAGTCCACTAAGACTTAATTGGTCTATAGACTTTAAGAGGGTAAGTGATTACTTGTGATTCTTTAGAATTGTGTTTTTGTGCTCGAAAAGCATTAAGATAAGCTTTCCAAGATCACCATACTTTTGTTGAGTTAAAAGGTTAGGAAGGTTGGTAGTGTGATCAATATTTTGAAAATGAGATCTAATATGGGTATAGGCTGGACAATCTAAGGGAAAGTGCTTTTCATCTTCAACCTTCTTATTGTCACAAAGGTGACACACTCTTTCTTCCCATGGCGTTTTAGGAATTGACCAACACCCAGTTTCATTATAGAGCTCATGAGAATTTGTTCTTATCTTAGCAATGCTTATTTTTTTCTTTACACTTGGCAAAACAGATAGATAATTTTGATCTTCTAGATTAGGGTTGATTACATCTTTATAATACCTTAATTTTATTTTTTCCTCTAACTCTT
>SNQJ01S0004516.1:278766-297668 GCA_010110895.2 Picea sitchensis
AAGCTCCATTTCAAAGTTTTGGACATAATCTTAGGGAAGAAATATTTACTTTTGATTACTTTAATTCTTTAATCTTAGTCCTATTAGACAAGCTTCTTAATGTTAAAAATAAATATTTAACATTTAATATTATTTTTATAGAAATGGGTAAGAGGAAAGGGAGAATAGAAGTCTAACTACTTTATGTCTTCAAATTAATAATTAACGAAAAATTATATATTAAAATAATTAGTNACTTCCCCAAATTAATAAATTCCCTATTCCCCAAATTGTGTTCAATATTTGTAAGATAAGCTCCATTTCAAAGTTTTGGACATAATCTTAGGGAAGAAATATTTACTTTTGATTACTTTAATTCTTTAATCTTAGTCCTATTAGACCAGCTTCTTAATGTTAAAAATAAATATTTAACATTTAATATTATTTTTATAGAAATGGGTAAGAGGAAAGGGAGAATAGAAGTCTAACTACTTTATGTCTTCAAATTAATAATTAACGAAAAATTATATATTAAAATAATTAGTAAAATTTTAAACCTCATAGGTATTAGGTGTATTAGGTCTAGTTAGGTTTTTTTATATAAATTTTAAATGTACTTTAGGTTGGTGATAAATTGTATTTCAAACGAAATTTCAAATTTGATATTATGAATTAAAAACTAAGTTACAAAGTGATATCATACAAAATACTAAGTTAAATAAAGTAACAAAGTAGAACATACATATTAATGTTATCCTAGTTTGAAGATTTGAACATAAATATATAACCATAAAAGCATATTGACAAATATACTTTTAAATATAGAAAATTTATTTTCACCCTAATCATTAACTTTTGTTGTAATCCATTTATAAGGTTTTTTTAAGGTTATTTAAGAAATTAAAACAACATGAAATTGGATTTTATTTGTAATATTTTATAATGATAATATGAACATATAAAGAAAACCAATATTGCATTCATATTGAGAAAGAGAAATTTTTCTTATAAAGAGTTACAATTCAATCTACTTAATCCATTGTATGAATGCAAGATAGATTGAGAAGAACACTAAAGTGAAATATAGTATAAAATAACCTAAAGCCGAAGTGTAACATCCCTTTTGTAAGGACATCAAAATAAGTGAGTACAGTAGTTTTTTTTTTTTTTGAAAACAATTATTAAGACAAGTGATATGCGACAATGACATACATTAATAATTACATATTCAAAACTCATCTCATCACTACGCAACAAAAATACGAATACAACATCACTATTATTCAAGATCAACCATATCACAATAAGATAACCAAGATATCTACCCACCCAACCTATCCTGCAAGGTTAGGACCCCCAAGACACATAATCAACGCTCAAGTCCAGGATTCATCCGATTGATTTTGACCATTTAAAGTCTTAGGACCGGCGACTATTCTGAGGAACAAGGAGATATCTAGTTCCCTTAACCACCATCCTATTCTAAAATTCGTGACTAAATCAACAACATTGTTCATCTTAATTTCTTAAAGAATAAAGTATATTCTACTACGATTAACAATCTTTTAAGCAATATTCGCGTATATTGAGTAAGAAAATMTTATAATATTTATTGTGAAACATGACAAGAAATTCCATTAACATGTATGCAATAAGTCCACACATTATTTATTGTGAAGCATGACAAGAAATTCCATTAACATGTATGCAATAAATCCACACATAAATTCCTCTAGATAAAAAAATACTAAACCTTTCATACAATACAAATAATAATCTCATTGRAAAATAATCAATTTCATTTTAAATTAAACTCACAATTTCATTTAATTCATAACTCCCAACACAAAATTTGACAACTATTCTTAATTGGTAAAAGTGACAACTATTCTTAATTGGTAAAAGTTATTCTTAATTCGTAAAAATTAAAACATGATTCCAAAAATATAAAACAAACCTTACATACATACCTAAAATATTTAATCTCTTAAGGTCTCACTCTATAATTTATCATTAAAATATAACTTCATTTCCTTTAAGAGTATCCTAAGATATTATCTCTTTTACTATATTATATATTATAAAGATATCCTAATTTAAAATGACATTGAACTCATGAATATGATTCCTAAAAGAGTATCACTCGATTTATTATTAGATTTATAGTAACCTTCAATAATCCATGTAAAGGATCATCACTCATCACTAATATTTTTACTAATACCAAAACCCAAATGGGTACACTCTAAGCTTTTAATACAGAAGATATTGACATAAATGATATAGTTGTTCACTAATTATTTTTAAAATATCAACTATGCAATATACTAAATCGAGTTCCATCTTGGCATACCCATTTACCGCGAGCATGCAATTTCTAAAGACCTTGGTTGCAAGGTTAAATGGCAGTGAAGAAGTGGCATTCACTAAATCGGTTGAGTATGTTGAAACCGACAAAAATCAATGAATGTTGAGTTCATGAAATCAAAATTTAAATGATAGTAAACAGTGATTTCCAAATTCAGGGTTTAAAATGAGATTGACAGCGAAGACGAAACTTGGAATTGGGTTAGTATCTTAATTGGGTGATACAAAAGAAAGAGAGTTATCATGCCACTTGAACATACAATAAGAATTTAAGGCTTAGTTGCTATAGAAAAGGATAACTACCAGTGCACTTGACTCAATGGAAGTGTTGTTGTGATAGGGTCATAGTGATCACACCCAATAGAGTCGACTGTAATTCTTGACAGGGTTCAATAATCGCATTCAAAACTACTAATAATTGGGCATCGATATTCAATGTCAGAGAATAGGGTGTGCAATTAAATTGACGACGACCCTAAAATTTAAATTAGGAATGCAAGTAACTTCAAGCCGCGATTAAATGAAATCCAACTCGAATTGACCATAGATTTACAATGACCACAGGTATTTTCTAGATTTTTCCAAATGGAGATAAATGGTAGCAGTCAACTGTTAAATTATTATAGTTTAACTAACAGTGAAAAATCCATAACGGAGTTCAATTATAATTTACATATAATTTAGCATCGACTCAACAAAATTAAAATTCCAAAAAATAAAACTCTTCAGCGATCCGAAATTTCAAATCCAGATCTTCAATTGAAAATGATAGCGGTCATGATGAAGTTTATGGGATTCTATTTTTAAAGTAAAAGACAACGATTAATAGAAATTGTTCCAAGATGCAAACAATAAAGCAACAATTTAAAAATCGATCTCCCAAATTATGTAACAAGTTTGCAGAGAGCATACTGAAGTAAGGAAGTTTAAACGTGTAAATTTCAAGTGCATATTTAGTTGATTTCTGAACGCAGAGTAAGCAATTTAAAAAGAGAGTGAATATTAGGAATCAAATATTCGGGTTGTAAAATAATTTGACAATATGCAATTAAACAATAATTAACAAAATTCACTTGGCCAAAAATTTACATCACTCAACATCAAACATCAAGTTCTATAAATAATTGATAAATAAAAAGGGTTCGGATTCATGAATTGTCTTTTTAAATTTTTGTAGCTTTCAAAAAACTCTTAAATTCAATTTTTCCATTTAATTTGGTAGCACACAATTAATTATAAATCATGGTTTATAAAATAAGAATCACAGCAAAACAAGGTAAAATAATTCCTAGATTTCACAAAGGCTCTTCCAAGAGCTTGTGAATTCATTTCAGAAATTACAAATTGTTCTACAAATATTTTAAATAGTCATATATATACAATTCTACTCTTATTACAATGTAATAATCCAAGATTAAAATACTGAAACCGTGATGATGAAAATTTGAGGAAGTCTCTCAGTGCCTTGTGCTCCTTCTTTATTCCTGTTTGCTAATCACAAAGACTTCACCAGTACCTCCAAGACAATACTAGGGGTACTCTTCTTCTCCCTTATCCCCCCGAGCTATAAAGGGGCCACACACAAAAAACCAACAAACAATAGTTCCAAACATTTCCTTGCAAGGTAGAGCTTCCACTCTTTCTACAAGCTTGGTATCCCAACTCTCACAAGTAATAGTTCCAAACATTTCCTTGCAAGGTAGAGCTTCCACTCTTTCTACAAGCTTGGTATCCCAACTCTCACAAGTAAAACACGATCAAAACTATTTTGGAAGCATACCCTTACCAAGAATAATTGAGATCCATTTTCCTTCTTCACCATTTGTTTTATAGAAATTTCCTCACTCACACATGTCCTCATGCACACATAATTAACTTTTTAGATTAAATTAATTATCAATATTCATCCACACACTTGTCACACTCTTCCCAAGTTGCACAAGTAATTACCATTTTTATTTTATTTAAAAATCCAATTTTCCTCACATTCCCCAATGTGTTCCTATTTCCGCTCTTAGTTGTCTCTTTGTTCCCCAAATTCTCATTTAATGAGTGTCTCCTAACTAGATCTTAGTTAGAGTTGGATTAGAAGTCTTCTTCTAGTTAAACTAGTGGTAGATTGACTCTAGATACTATTCTATGTGTACACCTATTCTCTCATATTTTATTTCTTTCTATTTTAAAAATCCAATTTATTAATTTCATGCACACATGTGCATTTTATCCTAACTTTAGATTTTACTCATATTTTCCTAGAATTTAATTGATCTCAATTCTTTTAATTTATTTAATATTTTTATTTAGTACGCTAATTAAACTTATACTTAGGTTTAGTCTTAGAATTAGGATTAGACTTTTAATTGGATTTATAGTTAATAAATTCATTGTTTAATTAATTATTTTAACCCAACAAGGTCTAATCATTTCAATGTTTTCTAGGCTGCCTAGATTTATTAACTCAAGTTTTTTAATTATGTGACGTGCCCTTCAAGATGCACCTTCATGCTCCAAAGGTGCCACTCGTCTTTGACTGGTTTTGGAAGTTTGTTCAACCCTTGGATTCAACATTCCACTTGGTCAACCTTATGAGAGACTAAGGGCTTATAAGGAATAAGGAATCCACCTTATTGTGTGCCCCTTAGAATATTCATGAGTGAATATCTCAGTCCACCCTCACGACATTGTGGACCTATCGAACTAGGTAATCTTTAACCTACAGTTCATACCAGTGCGGGAGTTCTATTAGGCTATGACATGGACGTTTCCACACCTCTCCCTCAATGTCTGGTTTCTGTGCATGGCCCCTCTACTCCTTATGTGAGTCGGATTAGCAAGCATCGTCAACCCTGTATCCAATAACAAAAATAGTATCAATATTCTATATACATAATCATATATAAATCAATCATCTTTCATATATGTGTAAAATGAAATACTCGAACAAATACAATCCACTCCTTGACTCAATCTGAAGTCCAAGGAGGTCCATTGATGCCATCAACATCCATAACCTATCATGTGCCCTGCACACTCATGAAACTCATCAATCAAATCTTTCAATACATATACATCAATTTAACTACATGTCACAATACATCATCATCATCATATATAACCCATTATCGAAATGAAATCATAATGTACCATAACCGGATCACTTTCATGGAAGTTTCCTTAAAGAATATGTCAATAATAGTGTCCTCAGTAGAGAAGGATGTTACATGCACCCCTGCTTGTTTTAAACTTAGTCTCGGAGTTTGTACAATATATAAATGTAAGTAAATAAATGTATCAGGCATATACCTATATGTCTAATCTATCAAACATGTAAGGAAACTGTTGACGCATCTCATATGCGTCCTCCCAGGTAGTCGAGTGTGGACTACAGTTTTCCCACTGGACCTTGACCCGATCGACTATTCAACGACGTAGTTGTCGAATGCAATGGTCCAGAATGCGGATTGGATCTACCATGAGAGCACCCTCGTCTGACACTTGCAAAGAACTCATGTAAATAATATGTGACAAACCACTAACATAATGTCGTAAAATAGATAAATGAAAAACATCATGCATATGCATAAAGAATCAGGAAAGGCTATTCGATAAGCCATGATTCATTTCCTTTATACAACTTCGAAAGGTCCCACAAACCTAGGAGAGATTTTATCATCCTTTCCAAACTTGATCGAACTCTTGTGCAGTTTTAACCACAAGAAAACTCTGTCACCAACTTCATAATTGCGGTCAACATGATGTGCATCAACATAGCTCTTCTATCGGTCCTGCACTCCTTTAATCCTTTGTCTTATCGATTGTATCTATTCTTCCATTTCTTGGATTACCTCTGGTTCTACCAACACCCTATCTTCAAGTCTATCCCAACTCAACGCCATCCGACACGGTCATCTTTAAAGAAAATCAACAGGGCCATCTTAATCGTACTCTGGTAGATGTTGTTGTATGCAAACTCTACTAATGGAAATAAATCTTCCCAATGTTTTTGTTGGTTCATTACATACATACGCAACATATCCTCCAAAATCTGGTTCATTCTTTTTGTTTGTCCGTTTGTCTCTGGGTGATATGATGTACTAAAGTTCAATTGTGTTCCCAAAGCCTCTTGGAAACTAGTCCAAAATATTCCTGTAAACATCGATCCCCGATCAGATATCATCATTCTTGGTACTCCATATTGTGGCTATATTTGGCGCCTAATACATCATATGCACAATAATAATGTGTGCACTCTTCGTGAGAGAGTCAACTAACACAAAAATGGAGTTGTGTCTCCTTACCGTCAGTGGAAATCCAAAAATAAATTCTATTGAAATGACTTCCCATTTTGACTCAGGAATAACATGTGGTTGTAACAATCATGTTGGATGTCTATGTTCATCCTTCACTTGCTGGAATTCCCTTCATCTTTGTGACTCCCGGATAAGCCATGTACTCTTCTCTATGAGCTTCTCTCAAGATCAAACTTCTTAATTCATCATTAGGTGGTACGTAAATTATTTCGTTAAATCTCAACAATCCATCATTGTCTAAGGAATAACCTTCAAACTTCGGTACCATCATGGTATTTTGTCCAATTTTATCCTTAACTTTTTTATACAAGTGATGGCCGATATGAAAAGTTAGAATCTTTTCTCGAAGATTCATCTTAAGAGGTATTACCGAGAATATCCATGGTCTCTGACTCAATGCATATGCTACTCTATTCATCATTCCACTAATGTAAGTAATCCAAAATTCATATTCACTAAGTAATTCTGACCAATGCCTCTGTCGCACATTCAAGACACTTTGCGTAAATATATGTTGCAATCCACAGTGATCTGTCTTTAATTCAAATTTTCGTCCAATCAGATAATGTCTCAAAAATCTACGTAAAACTTCCTTGGATGCGTCAGTGCATGCCAAGAATTCATTTTCCATGTCTGGTACTTTCAGTATTGGTGTTGTCATCAACAACTCTTTAAGCTTTTGAAATGTTTCTGCACATTTCTCTGTCCAATTTTTATTTTTTTTTCTTTTGCAATTTCGTGATCGGATTTGGTATCTTCAAAAAAGATTCGACGAACCATTGGTAATATCCTGCTAAACCCATAAATCTATGTACTTCTTGTACTTTTTTCGATGTTTTCCATTCCATAATAGCATCTACTTTCATTGGATCCACAACGATACCTTCACCAAATATGATATGTCCTAAGTCATTAATCTTTGTTTGGTAAAAATAACATTTTGATAGTTTATCGTACAATTTGTTTTCTCGTAAACATTGTAGGACCAATCTTAAATGTTCGTCATGTTATTATTTTTTCTGAGAATAAATCAGTATGTCATCAATAAATACTTGAACAAACTTTTATAGGTATCCTCGGAACACCCCATTCATCAAACTCATGAATACCCCTGGGGCGTTCGTTAATCCAAACGGTAAAACTGTAAAATCATAGTGTATGAATCTCATCTTAAATGAGGTCTTAGGGATATATTCTTCATTAATCCGTAATTGAGGATATCCCAATCTCAAGTCAATATTCAAAAACATTGTCGCTCCCTTCATTTGGTGAAACAAATGATCTATTCTTGGCAACGCATACTGGTTCTTTATCATTGCTTTTTTCAATTGATGATAGTCAATACAAATTCTCCACAATCCATCCTTGTTTTTCACGAAAATAAATGGCGCACCCCAAGATGACACACTTGGACTTATAAGTCCCAAGTCCATCATCTCCTTCAATGGAATTTTCAACTCGTGTAATTCAGGCGTTGACATCTGATATGGCGTTCTCGCTATCGGTTCAGTTCCAGGATTCAAGTATATTGTAAAATCCAACTCTCTTTCGGGCGATACACCTAGTAAATATTCTAGAAACACATCTACAAACTCTTCCACCACAGGAAGGTTTTCTAATCCTTCCAACTCATTCTTTTTTTTAGCGCTAAGATGCATAAATCTTGCACCTCTTGCACATGCTCTTCTGTAGTTGTAGGGAACAAACAAATCTCAAGGACACCCCTTAGTTCCTTCCTAAAATTACTCTACTATGTCCCAAATCATCTTTCATATTTAGCCGTTTCATATTACAGTTAAGTATCGCATCATGCGATTCTAGCCAGTCCATACTAATCACTATGTCATAAGATCCTAAGATCATGATGTATAGGTTGGACTTTGTTACAAAATATACCAAGTTAATGCTATAGTATGTAACCTTCCCTCCAACCTTTTGTTTGGCACTAGATGTCATTTCTACGTATATGAACTCATCCTGCTCGACTACCTTTACCTAATCTCTTTAGTGCTACACTAGAGATAAAGCTCTTTGTAGCATCTGGATCTATAAAATTACTAAAATTTTGGTCATCAATTTTACATGATGTCTTGAGCATTGTGGAATGGTGCTCAACCTGGCGGTTGTTCACCTTTGCATGTATCCCGTGGGCCTTTCCCAAATATGTAACTGTAGTGGGTTTTAATGATCTGGTCGCTCTAGCCTTCTCAATCAAACAATCTCACTGGTAAAGTGGCTCTCCACATGTCCAACATCCAGTCTTCGGTCCAATACTCCTGGTCCTCGAAGCGGAAGTTGTTGGCCTAACATTCTGTGATCCATATCTATTTTGTTGAACATGACTAAAATGACGTTGTTTTTGTAAACGACGCTACTATTTCTACTGTAGACGATGCTACTACGACTACTGTAGACGACGCTATTGTTGCTACTATGATCCTCTGTAAGGAGTCCTTTGTTGAGGAGTTTGTCATTTTGGTGTCATGAACATAGGTCCTCTGGGCATATCTCGATGCCCTGAAGTTTGTCTAGATGGTGTCTGATGTTGTTGCGCTCCTAATGTTGTATGTCTAATCGATCTAGAAGGAGTCCTTCCCTGACCCCAATCGTTCAGTTCTTCCTCAGCTATGAGGGCCTTTGAACTGCATCGTGAAATGTCTGAGGCATTAGGATCCTCACCTTCGCATGAATGTTGAAGTTAAGGCTAAAAAGAAACGTGTTGACCTTTAATTTCTCCATGTTCATATGTGGAGGATACCTACGTAGTTCAATTAATCTAGCCTCATACTTTGGCACCGTACGACCACCCTGTCATAAGGTGTTGAATTCATTAATCTGGTTCTCAATGAATTCCTCAGACAAGTACCTCTCCCAGAACCATTCCTCGAACAACTCCCATGACACGTCTTCGACCACC
This sequence comes from Picea sitchensis, assembly GCA_010110895.2. Lineage (NCBI taxonomy): Eukaryota > Viridiplantae > Streptophyta > Pinopsida > Pinales > Pinaceae > Picea > Picea sitchensis. Next base: position 288,340 of record SNQJ01S0004516.1, read on the forward strand.
ATGTTTAGTTGAGGTAGGAGTGCTTTCCACCATAGAAGAGCACTCCCCTTCATCTGAAATACCGCGATGCAAAATTTCATGTTGGAGGTGTAATCATGAAGTGTGAAGCACATCGCCATGTTCTCCAACCATGCCTCGACGACTAAGTTGTCTGGGGCACCCCAAAACTCGGGAAAATTCATCTTCTCGAGTTCTCTATGTATACTACTACTACCAGTTGGAGTGCATTGTGAACCCTCACTGGGCACAAACATTATTCTTTCATCTCTATCCAGGCAGTTGATCTACGCCTCTGACATCCTCTTGAAGGATCTCATCATACCTACCACATCTTCCACAACAACCTTCTATTGCTCAGTGGCATGTTCTTCTCCCTAGGGGTTAGACCCCTCCAACATGGATACTATCAGAGGCATCACACCTCTTCCTCTAGCACCACGTCATCTACTTCCCCTGCGTCCTCTAACCATGATTACTTTCATGTCCAATTTCAAAATTTAATTAGCGATATATTTTTAATCATTTAGTTAACACGGTGGAAGGCGTAACAGTCCAATGTCACAGGGTTGAACCCACTCTAATACCATATGTAAGATCCCCTCCATTAAGAAATCCAAATAAGTGAGTACAGTAGAAAAAAAAATTAAAACAATTGTTAGGACAAGTGATATGCGACAATGACATACATTAATAATTACATATTCAAATCTCATCTCATCACTACACAACAAAAATACTAATACAACATCACTAGTATTCAATATCAACCATATCATAATAAGATAACCAAGATATCTACCTTCCCAACATATCTTGCAAGGTTAGGACCTCCAAGACACATAATCAACGCTCAAGTCCAGGATTCATCCGATTGATTTTGATCATTTAAGGTCTCAGGACTGGCAACTGTTCTGAGGAACAAGGAGATATATAGTTCCCTTAACCACCATCCTATTCTAAAATCCGTGACTAAATCAACAACATTACTCATCTTAATTTCTTAAAGCATAAAGTATAGTCTACTAGGATTAACAATATTTTAAGCAATATTCATGTATATTGAGTAAGAACATCTTATAAAATTTATCATGAAGCATGACAAGAAATTCCATTAACACGTATGCAATGAATCCACACATAAAATTATCTAGATAGAGGGTACTCAACCTTTCATACAATACACATAATAATCCCATCAGAAAACAATCAATTTCATTTCAAGTTAAACTCACAATTTCATTTAATTCATAACTCCCAACACAAAATTCAACAACTATTTTTAATTGGTAAAAGTTGAAACGCGATTCCGAAAATATAAAACAAACCTTACATGCATACCCATACCTAACATGAATATTTAATCTCTTAAGGTCTCACTCTATAATGTATCAATAAAGATATAACTTTATTTCCTTTAAGATTATCCTAAGATATGATCTATTTTACTATATTGTAAAGATATCCTAAGTTAAAATGATATTTAACTCATGAATATGATTCCTAAAAGGGTATCACTCTATATTATTAGTTTTATAGTAATCTTCAATAATCCCTTTAAAGCATCATCAATCCTTATCACTAAGAGGTTTACTAAAACCAAAACCCAACTGGGTACACTCTAACCTTTTAATATAGAATATCTTGACATAAATGATATAGTTGTTCACTAATTATTTTTAAAATATCAAGTGTGCAAAATCCTAAATTGAATTCCATCTTGGCATACTTATTTACCGCAACCATGAAATTTCTAAAGACCCTGGTCGCAAGGTTAAATGGAAGTGAACAAGTAGCATTCACCATATCGGTTGAGTATGTTGAAATCGGCAGAAATCAATGAATTCTGAGTTCAGGAAATCAAAATTTAAACGACAGTGAACAACGATTTCTGAATTCGGGGTTGGAAATGAGATTGACAACGAACATGGAACTTGGAATTGGGTTAGAATCTTAATTGGGTGATACAAAATAAACAGAGTTATCACTCCACTTGAACATACACTAAGAATTTAAGGCTTTGTTCCTACGGAAAAGGATAACTACCAGTGCGCTTTACTCAATGGAAGTCTTTCCGCGATAGGGTCACAGTGATCACACCAATAGATTCAACTGTAATTCTTGACAGGGTTCAACAATCACATTCAAAACTACCAATAATTGGGCAGAGATATTAAATGTCAGAGAATAGGGTCTGCAATTAAATTGACGGAAACCCTAAAATTTAAATTAGGAATGCAAGTTCAAGCCGCGATTAAATGAAATCCAACTCGAATTGACCTTAGATTTCCAATGACAACAAGAATTTTCTAGATTTTTTCAAATGCAGATAAATGGAAGCAGTCGACCGTTAAATTATTATAGTTTAACTAATAGTGTAAAACCCATAACAAAGTTCAATTCTAGTTTATGAGCAACTCGAAAAAAATAAAATTCCCAAAAGGTAAAACTCTTTAGCGATCGGGAAGTTCAAATCCAAATTTTTAGTTGAAAATGATAGTGGTCATGATAAAGCTTATGGGATTCAATTTTTAAAATAAAATCCAATGATTAACATAAATTGTTCCAGGATGCAAACAATGAAGCAACAGTTTAAAAATCAATCTCCTAAATTATGTAACAAGTTTGCAAAGATCATACTGAAGTAAGGAAGTTCAGACATGTAAATTTCAAGTGCACATTCAACTGATTTCTGAACGCAGAGTAAGCAATTTAAAAAGAGAGTGAATCTTAGGAATTAAATATCCAGGTTGTAAAATAATTTGACAACGTGAAATTAAACAATTATGAACAAAATTCACTTGGCAAAAAATTTACAATGATCAATATCAAACATCAAGGTCTGTAAATAATTGATAAATAAAAAGGGTTTGGATTCATGTATTGTGTTTTTAAATTTTGGCAGCTTTCAAAGAAACTCTTAAATTTGATTTTTCCATTTAATTTGGCAGCACACAATTGAATTATAAATCATGGTTTATAAAATAAGAATGACAACAAAATAGGGTAAAACAATTCCTAGATTTCAAAAGGGCTATTCCAAGAGCTTGTGAATTTATTTTAGAAATTACAAATTGTTCTACGAATATTTTAAACAATCATATATATACAATTCTAATATTATTACAATGTAATAATCCAAGAATAAAATACTGATATTGTGATGATGAAAATTTGAGGAAGCCCACCAGTGCCATGTGCTCCTTATTTATTCATGTTTGTTAATCACAAAGACTTTACCAGTACCTCCCAGCAAATGCTATGGGTACTCTTCTTCCCCCTCATCCCCCGGAGCCGCAAAGGGGCCACACACAAGAAACCAACAAACAATAGCTCCAAATTTTGCCTCGCAAGGTAGATATTCCACTCTTTCCACAAGCTTGGTATCCCAACTCTCGCAAGTAAAACACAGTAAAAACCATGTTGGCAACATATCCTTACCAAGAATAAGTGAGATCCCTTTTGCTTCTTCTCCATTTTTTTTATAGAAATTTCCTCACTCACACATGTCCTCATGCACAAATAATTAACTTTTTAGATTAAATTAATTATGATTATTCATCCACACACTTGTCACACTCTCTCCAATTTGCACAAGTAATTACCATTTTTATTTTATTTAAAAAGTCAATTTCCCTCACATTCTCCAATGTGTTCCTATTTTCGCTCTTAGTTGTCCCTTTGATCCCCAAATTATCAATTAATGAATGTCTCCTATCTAGATTTTAGTTAGAGTTGGATTAGGAGTCTTCTTCTAGTTATACTAGTGGTAGCTTGACTCTAGATAATATTCTATGTGTACACCTATTCTCTCATATTTTATTTCTTTCTATTTTAAAAATCGAATTTATTAATTTCATGCACACCTGTGCATTTTATCCTAATTTTAGATTTTACTCAAATTTTCCTAGAATTTGATTGATCTCAATTATTTTAATTTATTTAATATTTTTATTTAGTCCCCTAATTAAAATTAGACTCGGGTTTAGTCTTAGAATTAGGATTTTACTTTTATTGGGATTTATAATTAATAAATTCACTATTTAAGTAATTATTTTATCCCAACAAGGTCTAATCATTTCAATGTTTTATAGGCCACCTAGATTTATTGAATCAAGTTTTTTAATTATGCGACGTTCCCTTCAAGACCCACCTCCATGCTCCAAGGGTGCCAAATGCCTTTGACTAGTTTTGGAAGTTTGTCTGACCCTTGGAGTCAACACTCCACTCGGTCGACCTTGGGAGAGACTAAGGGATTCTAAGGAATAAGGACTCTACCTTATTGCACGCCCCTTAGAATATTCCTGAGCGACTGTCTCAGTCCACCCTCATGACATTGTGGACCTCTCGAACTAGGTAATTGTTAACCTACATTTCAGACCACGACGAGAGTACTAGTAGGTTGTGATAGGGAAACTTCCACACCTCTCCTTCAATGTCTAGTTTCTGTGCATGGCCTCTCTAATCCTTATGTGAGTTGGATTAGAAAGCATCATCAAGCCTGCATCCACTGACAAAAACAATATCAATAATCTATATACATAAGCATATAAAAATCAGTGGTCTGGAATGTGTGTAAAATGAAATACTCAAACAAATACAATCCACTCCCTGACTAAATCTAGAGTACAAATAGTTCCATCGATGTCGTCAACATCCATAACCTGTCATGTGCCCTGCACACTCAGGAAAATTGTCAATAGCATTTGTCAATACATATACATCAATTTAAAAACATGTCACAATACATCATCATCATCATCATCATCATATATAACCCATAATTGAAATGAAATCATAATGTACCATAACTGGATCACTTGCATGCAAGTGTCCTCAAAGAATATGTCAATAATAGTGTGCTTAATAGAGCGGGATGTTACATGAAGTGACTTTATTAATACCTATTTCTAATATATAATTGACCATTATAATTTCATATTTACTTTAACACCCTCCCTTAATGGTCAATCTAATAACTACACCAAGTTTATCCTATAACTATAGATATTTTTTAGAACCCAAAGACTTAGTGAAAATGTCTGTAGTTTGGTCCTCTATGGGACAGTAATGCAACTCAGTAGATCCATCCTCTTCATGTTGTCTAATGAAGTAGCAATGTATCTCAACATTCTCGGTACACTCATGGAAGAATGGATTCTTAGCTAGTTTTAGCACCCTTGGTTGTCACAAAACAAGGGTCTTGGCTCTATCTACTACGTCTTCATTTCCAGAGGAATTATCGTAATCCAAACTACCTCACACACTCATTTTGAATTATCCTTAATATTCCTGTTTTGTTAATGAAATGGCTATTGCATGTTTCTTCTTGTTGCTCCATGTGAGTGTAGCCATGTCAAGGCTTAATACATATCTAGAAGTTGATTTTATATCATCTAGATAACTTTCCCAATATGAATGCATATACACACACAACCAAGGGTCTTTGCTTCTACTTTATAGAATGCCAAATTCAAGTGTCCCTTTCACATATATCAACAATGTATTCACTACAGTATAATTCTCTACCTTTATTGGTGTCATGAATCATAAATGAAGCTAACAAAATAAATCAAATTAGTCCTAGTTTCTAGAATATATATCAACTCCCCACTAGCTAATTGTAGATTGAATCATTAAATACCTTAGAGTTGGTCTTCGGTAAAAGATTCATCTATTTCTCCATAGGTGTGGATGAGGTTTTGTAATATGTCATTTTGAACATGTCAAGCAAAATCTTGGCATATTTTGTTTGTGAAACAAAAATGTTGCTACATGTTTTCCAAAATTCTACAACTAGATAATAATTTAGGATCCTTGTATTAGTCATGTCAAATTATTTACTCATATTATATTTGGTCAATTAAATAGCACTAGCCTCATTAACTATATTAATTATGTCCTCTACATAAATGGTGAATATAAGTATATCATTACCAACAGTTTTGACATATAGATTGTAATCTAAACAACTCCATTAGGACCCATATCCATCAAAGTAATTTCCAATATTAATGTACCATGATCAAGGTGACTACTTCAGGCCATATAGATCCTTCTTTACATTTCAAACAAGATACTCCTTCCCTAGAGCCTGAAACCCTTATGGTTGATAAATGTAATACAATTACCATCTCTACCCTCTTAAATAAATGGGTATGATGGCCTCACTTCTAGAAGCCCTATAGAGCATAAAAGGGGACCCAGGATATAGAAGTCATAGACTGGATGAAATCTCAAAATGGAGGCTCAAAGACCTATTCTTCCAAATCTCCATTTAGGAAGGCACTCTTCATGTTCATGTGATGCACCTTCCACTCAAATTGTGTTGCCATGGCTAGATCTAATCGAATGGTGCTGATCTTTTCTATAGGAGAAAAGGTATACTCATAGTCAATTCCCTCACACTGAGAGAACTGTTTTGAAGTCAACCATGCCTTGTACTTTTCAAGTGTGCCATATACCTTGTACTCGATATTATATACCTATTTTCAACAAATGGGTTTCTTCCCTAGTGGAAGAGTTGTGATATCTAAAGTGTAATGTTTCATCAAAATTTCATGTTCAGTTGTCATGGCCTTCTCCCATTTAAGTCTCCCTTTTTCCTCCTTTAACCCCTATGGATCATATACTTCTAGAACATTGGCCATCATAGAAAATGTAACTATGTTTTCTTGTTGTTTTTATCTTACCTCTCCATGAGCACCCCTCAATAATTTCACTTACCCGAACATCTCCAATGGTTTTGTTGCACCACTTTGGTATCTTCTTGGTATATTACCCATTGAAGTTGTCACCATTATTTGGGATACCTATACCTATATTTATATCATAAAAATCATATCCTAAAAAATCCACATGAACATAATACTCCCCCTTTATACATGGAGCTACCTTAACCTTGATACTCAAATCCTTAGTTGAAACATGTTATTGTTCTATGATTTTGATCTCTAAAGAACTCTGGAAAGGTCTAGCTTCCTCATTAACCATGAGATCTCTATTGAATATCTATTTGTTAGTGTCAACATCAAATAATCAATTGATATTTAGCAGAGATTTCATAGTTGATGAGGAAGTTGGACCTTTCTAGGCTACTTTAGAGATTAAAATCACATAATAGTATATCGTTTCATCCAATGATTTAGATATCCAACTTCAAGAAGTTCCACTTGTAAGGGGGGGAATTTTTTTTCATGAGGATATTATACGATTGATCATTATGATATCGATACAGGTACAAGTATCCCAGATCACGGTAACAAATTTCGTGGGGAAGATCACAAAAAGATACCAAAGTGGTGGAATAACACCACTAGAGAGGTTAATATAGGTGAAATGATCAAGGGATGATCATCGATAGGTAACAACAAACAACAACCAAACAAAATTAACTTTTCTCTGATGGCCAATGTTTAGGGACTATATGAGCCACGTGTGTTTGAGGAGGAAAAAGGGAGACCTTAATGGGATAAGGAAATGTTAGCTAGACATAAAACAATGATGAAAATGAAAGCTTAGGATCTCACATCTCTTCCACCAGGGAAGAAATCCATTAGCTACAAATGGGTATACAAGGTCAAGTATAAGGAAAACGACACACGTGAAAAGTACAATCCATGATTGCTTCCAAAAGGGTTCTCTCAACAATATGGCATTGACTACGAGGAGACCTTTTGTCCTACAACAAAGATGAGCACCATATAAATAGTTATACACATGTCAACACAATTTCACTATAAGGTCCATCAGATGGATGTGAAGAGTGCTTTCCTAAATTGATATTTAGAGGAAGAGGTATAAATGTATCAACCACAAGGTTTTTAGGTTATAGGGATTGGTACATCAATTAAGGTGCATCACAACACTTTACAAATAGGAAAGATTGGTTCACGTAGTATACTTCTTATTCCTCCAAGGATTCAATGATCTCCCTGTTAATATTATGGTAGCTGCAGGAGGTATTTACCTCCACGTGTAAACCTGATGAGAATAGGAGACTCCAGAAAGCAAGAGAAAACCCTAATGAGTTGGCTAATAACCCTAGAAGTCTTGTCGGCTCAAGAAGATAATTTATATTAGGTTATTAACCTCCAAGAGAACAAGTTGGCCAGAATTAATAATAATATACTGAACAAACATGTACCCAGAAGGAGAAGTCAGCCCCAGCAAATCTGACAGAACCACTATAAATACAGGGCATCGGTTGTCATTTGACACATCTCATAATTGCAGAGCAACAACTGGTGCACACTACAGCTCCCAATTTGGTGCGCACATGTGGAGGAGAGTTGCAGGTGCAGTTGTTGCAACTAGTTTTTCTGTTTTGGCTTGGACTATCTCTTGGCTAGGGTTTGGACTATCTGATCAGCTATTGTTGGTGCGCTATCCTTGGAGGAAGATGTGCTACACCTTGTTTGGCTATCTAGCCTAGGGCTTTCTTCCGGAGTAATTCTCAGTCAAGGTTAAGGTGCTTGGAGGGTAGCTTCGGCCTATGCTTGGGTGACGAGGGTATCGTCAATGGTAAAACGAGCACACAATATTATATATTCTAACAGGTTATGGGCCCACGCCTCCTTCATTATGTCTAAATGCTGAAAGGAAACATAGCTGCTTGGATATTGAGCTTGTTGAAGAACTGTCGCTAGGGTTAGTAGCAGAAGCAGCTTCCAAGACACTGTCGCTCGGGTTACTAGTAGGAGCAGTTGCAGAAACCCTAAACCTCTTTTTAAGGCACCTTAAGTGAATGGATTGACCTAATCTCCAGATAGATTAGTGCACTCTATCCTAGCGCATCTTCTGACACTCTCAGCAAGCCAAGACGTGAAGTTTGAATTTCTGGTCAAATCTAGGGTTTGACCAAGTCAAGTAAGCCATGACTAACTCTATGAAGTCTGAGAACAAGTTAGATGGAGCCTCTAACTTCAGAGCATGTAAGACAAGGATTGACCTCATCCTTTCTAAGAATAAAGTGTTGGATATCATGAAAGGAAAGATCGTGAAGCCAGAGTTTGAAGAAGGAAAAGAGAAGGAACTGCAAAACGTTGTAGCTATGGAGAAGTTCAAAGATGTTGACATCAATGCCATGAGTATCATAGTGGATTATATAAAATACCACTTGATACCCTACATGGCCCATATTGACTCATCGAAGAAGATGTACGATGCCCTAACAAATCTCTTCTCGGTCAGAAACATTGGACAAGTTATGAGTCTGAAGAATGAGCTCCGTAACATGAAGATGAATGATGATGACAGCATAACATCATACTTTGTAAGGATCTCCCAGCTAAGAGGTCAACTACAAGCTATTGAAGAGATCACTTCAGAAA
>SNQJ01S0004516.1:356860-376574 GCA_010110895.2 Picea sitchensis
GTCTCACCCAACATGTTTTATGGGTGACTACAGGATGCAAGTGTATGCAATCATGGAAGGTATTGGGGTTGTTTTTATTAATTCTATTTCTACTTATCCATGCATTCTATCATACCAATCATCATATCTACTATTTCATTCATTCATAATATTTATTCTGCATACATATTTCTAGTGCACGTTGTAATTTAAGCCATTCATTCATCTAACCTTTTAACCATAATTGCATAAATAACAAAAAACATTCAAACACATTGCAACATAGAGTTTTATTGTGTTTCCCTTGAGATCATCAATTCCCATCTCAAGGGAACTTGTTGTGATGCCTTGGAACTTATATCATTGGCCCTTCTGGTTAAATTGCATGGTTAATTCCTTAAAATCCATGAGAATGGGACCCAGATTCCTTATCCATTCATCACCCAAGACAATTTCACAACCACCCATGTCAATATCAAACAGGTGATATTTCATGTGGTACTGACCAATTTGGAGATTCACATTTTCACAATGCCCCTCACATTTCATGGACCCTCCATTCGCAATCATGATTTGAAAGTTGTTGACTACTAAGATATAGAAATTAGTTTCTTGGGAAATGTGGCGATGAATACAATTATGGGTTCTTCCACTGTCAACAAGGATGATGACCTTCCGATGTTTAATGTAACCAATTAGCTTGAGGGTTTTGGGAGTAGAGAAGCCAGTGAGAGCATTCAAGGAAATGATGGGTTCAACTTTTGGAGGGTCAGAATGTGGAGTCATGTCAGTGGATTCATGTGACTCGACCATAGGGGGAGCCTCGACATATTCTTCAGAAACATCCTCAGAGATGGCCATAAAAATATTTTGTTCCTTACACTTGATCCTAGGAAAATATTTGTCATCACAATTATAACAAAGGCCCTTGATTTGGCATTCAACCATTTCTTCCCAGGTCAATTTATGGATCTTTAGTGGAGTGGAAGGAGGAGTGGGAGGGAATGGTTTAGGGAGAGGAATGAATGAGGGTTCTCTGGTTTGAGAAGAGACAACTTGTTGTGCTTCCTGAGCTCTTTTAGTATCTTCCACCCAAATTTTAGGGTGATCCATGAGGACATGGGCACGAATCTCATCCTTGAGGTCACTGATAAAGCATTCTCAGAAAAAAGCATTTGACATGCCCTCTGTGCAAAAATCCAGTCACTCAAAGGAAGCTATAATATCTTCCACTATGCCAGATTGTTTCAACTTTGTCAAATGACCTAAATGGTTGGTGTCAGTGTCAAACCATTCATAAATTTCTGCATCAAATTGTGTCCAAGACACATACCCTTGGCGGGCATTTTTTTCTCCATTTCCACCATTTATAACGTTCTGGATCTAGATGGAGAACACCATACCTTAGTTTTTCCAACTCATCAATAATGTCATACAAAGAGAAATAGTGTTCCATTTGAGTGACACATCTTGTGGGATCTGAGCCATAAAACTTGTTCACCTCCATGCGAGTCGAACACAGGGCCCACAGAAAGTGGTGGGGAGAAAAATAGGTGGATTCAGAGGATTCAAGACCTTCAAGGTTATAAGGTGTGGAATAAGAGAAAGGATCTAGGGTGGGATTAACTAAGGTAGTCAAAGTGTTCACTACATCCTGGAATTGTTGATAGGTGGGGGTCAATTGAGTGATGGGTGTGGGAAGTGATTCGAGCGGAGCAAGATGGGAGTTGAGGTTACCAATAATGGACATAATGGAAGAGATATGACTCTAGGTTTGTTCATGATCTTTATACAAGGTGGTGAGACATTGTTTCCAATCTTGGTTGGAAGTGTGGGCCATGGGGATGGGACAGGGGAAAAGTGGGACCATGTAGAAATGAGTTATTGTTGATTGGTACCACTATGATCAACGCAAAGAGAGGAAATCAATGGGATAGATACCCAATAGGGATGTCTGGAAGGGGTCAGTTCCATGAGAATTTTTTTTCCAGAAAAATGATAGGTATGACTGTGATTAAGGCGAAGAGAGGAATCCAATGGGATAGGTCTCAAATAATGGTGCCAACAAGATCCAAAATTCTTTTGTTTTTACTCCTGCAGACTTATACTCCGATCTGATTAATAGTACAGTGACGAAATGGCCAAATTCTTAATAGAAATAGATGTGTAGGAATTTTGCAACCAGAATGCAGAAGGCACAGTTGCATGACAATAGATTTTGTTTGTTCTATTTATGTTTCCATTCCAAGGGTTAGGGTATTCAGGGTTTCTACAGACAAGGGTTTTCCCTGTTCTATAGCTCTCTGATATACATGTGGGTTCCAATAGTAGTACTTGTTATAACCCTAAATTTCTCTACACATGCATACCTAGCATTTGGCCCTCTTACTTGCATATTTTGCCAAGCCATCACTGAGTTGCTCTTCTAAAAACCTAATTTTTTGAAGATGTACGCACCCTGCTCCACTACTTCCCACGTACATACACTTGTTTCACCACTACAGCCTATGTGCGTACACTTTCTAGTGGGAAAAGTACTTCTTTTATTTATAATACAATGATCACTTATAACTAAAGTCAACTACAGCTCCATGAACCTGGTCTGGGCTCCTCTTCACCAAGCTCCAAGTGAACCTTCATGTATCTTTCTCCTCTCAACCTTCTTCTTGGGAAATTAAATGGGTTATGATGGAGGAAAAAGGGAAAAATGAAGAATTCTAAGGCAATTCTCACAACAAGGCTGCAAATGCTTGGGGCAAGGAGGGGATGTAAAACGGGCATAGTTTCATTGTTCTTATGTCTAGATGTGGAATGAGACCCCAACACCTCATTTTATATGACAAAAGGATGGTTATTCGGTTGGGTGATGGTCTATATGTGGTGGATTAATTGGGAAACTACCCAACAACCTGTAATCTCAACAAATTCCTTACAACTTTTTAATTTTTGCAGCTTTTGCAAGCATATGTGAGTTGTAGTGGTGAAACAAGTATACGTACGCGGTCTGTAGTGGTGAAAAAATCATATGTACACAGGAAGTAGTGGAGCAGAGTGCGTACATCTTCAAAAATTTGGTTTTTTAGAAGAACAACTCAGTGATGGCTTGGCAAAAAATGCAAGTAAGAGGGCCAAATGACATGTATGCATGTGTAGAGAAATTTAGGGTTATAACATATGCCCCCTAATGTGTGAGGTCAAAAGAGCATCTGATGGTTGAAATACATTACAAAATCTTCACCAATGCACGATACGAGTGAGCCTAGGACCAGAGTTCAGGAGGTTCCATCTGCAAAAATAACAATTGTCTCTCTGAGGCGGGAATACCCATGCTCAGGATGAAATAAATCATGGATGCCAATCAAATACATTGCAGATCCATTTCATATAACTATATAAAGTGTATCCGCAAGCAATACACACAGGATCTACATCTCAAAATCAAATATATACAAGTGTAGTATCCATCTTTATGAAGCCAATAACGACCGATGGTTGGAGATGAGGTTTTCAGATCTCGAGAAATAACTTCAAGATCTTCTCAACTCGGGTAGGAGTGAAATATGAGTGTATGAATTCACTACCTAGAGGTCTTCAACGATTCGTCGGGAAAAGACAAGAGGATCTCGATGATAAGGCAGAGAACTTCATTTATTTCGAACAAGGACTTGATTGGACTTTTGGGATGGTCAGGCATGAGGTCAAAGACAAACTACAGAAAAGGCCGACTCAGGTTGGGTGAAACTTCCCTTGGACAATAGCAGGAAAGATGATCAAACTTAGCCAGCATGACATTGACATAAGTTCACAATGCAGGAGGCAACACAAACTCTCCATGTATTTGGAAGAGTAGCCAAATGGAGGAGGACACAACTCTATGTAGAGAGAACAACTCCCTAAGGTCATATTACATCCCAAAACTTGACGAACAAATGGAAGGATGTGCTTTGTCCAAGGGCAACTCATTGTGATACCAAAAAAGAATATATATTTCCCATCCCCTCTTTTTGGGTTTATTTTTATTTTTATTGTCTTTTTCAATTTTTTAAAGAGCTTGAAAAAGAATAAAAGAATGCTACGTTACAAAGGAGGAATGAGTGTCGCAAGCATACTAGTTCCAAGCACAAGGAACACACTAATTCTTAGAGCAATGAGACATGTGGAGGAAAAGGACACTCAGGGAAAATTCCTCCATGGGTCAAGGTGTCAGGTCGCAGAGGCAAAGTGTCACAGGGGTTGCATATAAGGCATGCTTCAAAGGTCCAGTTGATAGCAACATGGAGCCGACATTAGGCCAAAGATGCAGAGATGAAAATGCGATTAACAAGACACAATGAAACCCCCTTCAATGTAATTTTAATGAGCCCAGAGAAGGTAATATCGGTAGTTTTTTTCACGTTTAGAGAGTCTGAAAAAACGTAAAAGAAGACTCCACTAGGGTACCTTTTTATAAAAATAGTCTAGTCAGTTCAAAAAAGGGGTAAACTAGCACCGAAAAAGACATCTATTCAAAACAATTTTAATGAGTGTGACAAAGACAAGATCACTCGAAAATCTTTTCAATTTTAAGGAGTCTGAAAAGAGATTAACTATGGATACACTGTCATTTTCTAGATTTAGTCTCCTTAGCCCCCAAAATTATAAAATTTACTAAGGAGAACTCTCTCGGTGAGACAAAATTCCTGAGGTGTACCATTTTCCTCCATAATCCACAGGCCAGAAAAAGCAGTAAACTCATGCCAATAGATGTTCTTCTGGACCAACTTAAGTAGTGTGAAGGAATAAGATCACTTGACGATCTTTTCAATTTCAGGGAGTCTGAAAAGAGCTTAACTATGGACTCTGTGGGGGTTCCTTTTTCGTAAGTAATCTCCAATTCCCGAAAAAAGATGATAAACCAAAACCAAGGAGAATGTTCCTTTATCGTAAATATAGTCCCTCGGGCCCCAAAAAGAGTTAAATTTATACCTAATAATACTCTTCTAGCGAAACGAAGCTCCTAAAGTATAACTTTGTTCGTAAAATTGACCATCCGGACCGAAAAAGGGGTAAACTACCGTCGGACATATGTTCCTTCAAGTTTTAGTTTGGCGAGAGTGAAGGACAACAAGATCGCTCGACAATATTTTCATGTTTAGAGAGTCTGAAAAGGGCTTAAAGAAGACTCCAAGAGGTTACTTTTCTCAGTTAATCCAGACAAGATTGAAAAGCATAAATATAGTCTCATCGGATGTTGCTTTCGAATATCAAAGCGAGATTGAAAGTCAACAAAGTATGCTCATTTTTGGGATCCGCGAGGGTGAGGCCAAGAGTGAGGCTCATTCTTGTAATCATGACATGACTAGCAAGGACTCTCGAGCCTAAATTCATTAGAGACAACATGGACGCCAAAATGCAAAATGATCTATCTAGGGCATCCATGTAAAGGTAGGCTCTACCACCTAATCATGAAACTTCTAAAGCATAAATGATGGTTTTGTGTCATACTTCGATGGGATTGACCCTATGGCAAAGTGGAAAAGACAACTAGATGTAGAAAGAGGAGGTGAAATCCTAACTTATATGCAAAAAGTTGGAAAAAATGGCTTTGACCAAAGGACCTTTAAAAGTGACCCATATCCAAAAAAAGTTACCAAACCAAAATCAAAGTGCATCGTAACATCCAATAAGAAACTCAAGAACCAAATTAAATGATATCTAAGCTAGAGAAAACAAAAAAAGGGTTCAAAAAAGTGGCAAAAAAGGGCGAAAAAAC
This sequence comes from Picea sitchensis, assembly GCA_010110895.2. NCBI lineage: Eukaryota > Viridiplantae > Streptophyta > Pinopsida > Pinales > Pinaceae > Picea > Picea sitchensis. The sequence continues at coordinate 362,592 of SNQJ01S0004516.1, forward strand.
TCTATAAATAGAAGCTGACAGCTCATTTTCACCATTGCAATTTGAAAACTAACCAAAAGGAAAAAATGACCCCTTTGTTAAAATAGTTGATTCTGGGAGCTTCAGAGGATAAAACAAACTTTCGCTCGGACCAAGTAAGTATAAAATCACTCCACTTTCATTTCAATACTTCAATTATTCATAGTTTTTAGTTTTTTCGAGGTGGGGGGGGGCTCTTAAAAAAGGGTGTCCCCACGTGTATGCGGGTTGTCTAAGGACAACCCACATATGTATGTAGGCATAGAATATTCTGTCAGTGTACATACCCGACTGTGTCCAAGATAGCCTGCATACACCCTCAAAAGCATGGAAAAATCAAAATGCAAGAGTTAAAACCCCCTTGAACTTGTCAAGTAACAAGATGTATGTCCACTGGAGGGAGATGGAACATGAGGACATCGATATCTTGGTCGATGAGGACCCTGCTTCCATTTTCGCATTAAAATGATGCGGGCTATGGAAGTTCTATCAGTGTCCGCTTATGAGGGCACAACCCAGGCTATTGAATGCCCTGGTGGATTATTGGCACCCAGAAGCAGAGGCATTCATGATTGAGGGGTGGTCATTGAATCCAACGACCGAGGATATTTATTTCCTGAATGGCCTCTCGAGGAGAGGGGAACCCGTCAACCTGTGCACATTTCCTCCTAGGCCCTTCAACGTCGCCGACTACATTAGGATGCACTGTGAGGCAGGCACTAAGAAAGTAGGTTCTCAAGTGCCCATCAATAAGATCACCAACCTATCACTGAAGGTGATCTTACTACTCATTGGGCGGATCACTGGATCCCCATCCGTCCACCAGGCTTCTCAAGCGCACATGTATCGTGCTATGCAATGCCTTGATGCACGTATTTTTTACTAGAGCACGACCATGCTTACTTGCATGAAGAGGAAGCTTAAAAATTGTTGTGAGCACAGAAACAAGAACTTTGGGTTCCATACTGTTATGTGCTTGTTTTTCTTTGAGAGGCTACCCATCCTGAGTCCGAGAGAGACAGTGCGGGGGAATGTGGCCTCCTTCCCAGCAATGTGTAGATGGGAAACATTGTTGCCACGACAGGGGGGAGGAAGGACCATCGAGGCCTTCGATGACACATTCTTTGACTGGTGGGCATGGAAGAATTTAGCGATAGAAGACTACCCCTACACTGGAATCGACTTTTCTAGAGATCCATACATGCCCGTACCTCTTGGAGAGGAGTGAGGAGAGATAGGTACGTGTGTTTTTAAAGTTATTTAATATTTTAGTTTATTATATATATATATATAATTTTAATGTGCATCAAAGTATCTGACAACTATGTATCTATTATGTACAGATGTGGGACCTGTGCGCTCAACAGACTTCTTGAGAACTAGGCGATGTCCTCGACCAGAGGCAGTACCACCAATAGACAACGGACTAGCAGTCGCAGGGGGACCTCCATCCGAAGAGGCTGAGAGATTTTTGATACGGGTGGAGCCGAACCTCGCCGCACTCACTTGTGCAGTTCCCATAGACGAGATCGAGAATCTCACACCATCCATGCAGCCTCATGTGGTTGGGGTGCCACAGACTTGGGTCCAACTTTTCCAGCGTTTGGAAAATGTCATTGTTCACTATGGCAGGGCCAATAGGCCCCAAGCTTAGACAGGATGGATGAGTTATGTGCCGAGGGCACTCTTTTTGTAAATTTTTGAGGGCATAAGCCCAGTGATGTATACTAGATTATTATTTTTTAGGCATTCTCTCCCACCTATGTATTCTGACACTTTTCGATATATATATATATATATACATCTTTTATGTCTTATGGATCACATTTCTTTACAAATGTATGTACATGTGTATGTGTGTGCAATATGTAAATCTAATACTTGATTAGATAGAGTATCTGTCATTTGATCTAATCTCCTAGGAACATGGATATACATAATGTAATCAAAGCAATGTTCTAAGATACGTACCCTAAGGAATCATTGGTGTAAAGTAGGATCATAAATGAGGTAAAACCCATTTAGCTGGGACACAACCAACTGAGAATCTAAGTAGACCCGAAGGTGAGAGATACCATGCGACAAAGTGTCACGAAGAAACTCTATCATTGCACTATACTCGGCGACATTGTTTGTAGCATCACCTAGATAGATACCTCCAGAAGATAGAAACTGTCCTTGAGGCATGAAAATCACCCAAACTACGGAAGCAAGCCTCCAAGTGTGTCGGCTAGTGTCGTCCGTGAACCCAAAGAACACCTTCGATTCACTTGACATCTTCCATAGTAAAGATGACATAAATAACGACACATACATAAAACAAAAAGATAGAAAACAACTATATAAGAACTATACATATGTAAAAGAAGTCACCAAGGTGACCAACGTACGAGTAATACTTCTTGAGGTAGAGCCCATTTCTAGGCTCCTCCAAAGGATTTCCCTCAAATTCAACCAAATGATAAGCACCCTTCTTTAAGGCCTCTTTCATGATGAAAGGTCTGAATGACATGGGTTTGAACTTGCCTGCCCCCAGGGAATCCTTATCTTGGTCGTAGACCGGGACAAGGTCACCTTCGGCGAAAATCCGACAAACGAATCGATCATATTGACACTTGACTCATTTCTTGTGAGCCTCATTTGCCAAGGTTTCATCACAATGTTTCTCATCGAGCTGCTAGAGATATAATAGGTGTTCCCCAAGTGGTGAAGTGTCTGGAAATAACTCTACTTCCAACTTTAAAGAAGAGATCTGACACTCTATAGGCAAGACTTCTTCTAGCCCATAAACGAGTTGAAAAGGTGAGAAACCAGTGGCAGTCTTTACAGATGTTCGGTAGGCCCATAACATTGAGTACAACATCAAATTCTAATTTAACTTTACATAATTGATCATTCGTTGTAGAATAGTCTTGAGGGACTTATTCACAGCCTCCACCTGACCATTCACTTATGGGTAGTAGGGTGATGAATGTTCCTTCCTCAACCCAAGATTTGATGTTAACTCGGACATCATTTTGTTTTGGAAGCGACTTCCATGGTCAAGGAAAATCTCCTTCGGGATGTCAAACCTTGCTATTATCTGGTTAAATATGAAGAGAGTTGTTGTTTCTCCATCAATGTTAAACATTGGCATAGACTCAACCCACTTTGTGAAGTAGTCTACCGCTACGATGATATAACAATGCCCCCTGGCTGAAGTCGGGTGGCATGTAGTAAAATCAATCCCCCACTTGGTGAAGGGACCAACAACAATGATGGGAAACATGGGAGCAGGATGTGCCATCATCTTCTGAGAGAAGATCTGACACGGGTGGCACTTCTTAACCGACTTGACGCAATATTTTATTACTGTAGGAAAAAAGTAACCGAATTGTAGAATATTTTGGGTTGTTTCCAACCTAGAAAAATGACCACCACATACTTCGATGTGGCAGTGGTTAAGAACGAGTTCCGCTTCTTTGTGAATGAGGCATCGGGGAAGAATGCAATCTACACCTTGACGATACAAAGTGTCATCGAGTATGAGATAGTTTCGTGCCTGATGGCGTATATGTCGACACTCATCATGAGAAGAAGAGGAGGGGCACTTCAAAGTCTGGAGATAGACTAGTATATCTCCCTACCAGGGGTTCAAAGACACGATTAGAAAATATCTCCTTTAATAGGAGACTCTTTGAGCGTAACATCACTTGATTCGAACGAAAGTTTTGAAATAAGTTCCGCAAAGACCAATGACATTTTAGATTTCGCGGAAAAAAAATCCAAGTCAAATTCCTGTAGGATTACAATCCATCTACTGATATTTCCTCCAATGAAGCATCGTGTCAACACATATTGAAATGGATTCATAACGACAACGACGGTGGTCTTGCAAAGCAGGATATAATGACAGAACCGTTGGACAACGTGCACTTCTTCCAACGTGAGTTTCTCAACATGGAAATAGTTGAGTTCTGACCCAACCAATCCTCAACTCAGGTAATAAATCACATGCTCCTCGAGCATATTGTCCTCTTGAACCAAGACCATATCGATGTTCGACTTTGCGGTGACCAAGTACAATAAGAAATATTATTATAATTGGGTGGCTGGAGCAGAGGGGAAGATGTAAGGGCGTGTTTCAATGCTTCGAAAGAGCACTGAGTGGATTCGTCTCAACAGAAATGGACTTCCTTTTTCAATAGACGCATGAACCCTTTAGTGATCTTGGCATAGTTTTCGATAAAATGCCAAAGAAATTTTTCTTTCCCCTGTAAGCTCTGAAGCTGAGGGACTGTGCACAGGGGAGGAAAATGAAATATCACCTCAAACTTCAGAGGATCAACTATGATCCCTGTTGTCGAAACTATGAAACCTAAAAGACGACCCGACGTCATGCAGAAACTGCATTTGTTAGGATTCAATTGAATCTGATAGTAGCACCATCGTTCGAAGATTAGTCGAAGGTGTGTTGGATGATCATATCTCTTGCAAGAGCGTGATGTTAGATCATCGAGATAGGCCTCAACTATTTGTGTAAGATCGTGGAAAGGAAAAGACATGGCCTGTTGAAAAGTGTCTCCAACATTATTCAAGACAAAAGGCATCTTATGATAAGAAAATGTGCCCCATGGATAGATACAAGTTGTTTTATGTTGGTCTTCAAGTTTGATCTGAATCTGGTTATATCTCAAAAAACCATCCATGAATGAAAAGACCTCGTAGCCTGCGCATTCATCGACAATATGATCAATGAATGGGATGGGAAAATTATCCTTTAGACAAGCCTTATTCAAGTCACGGAAGTCCATGCATACTCGAATCGTACCCTGTTTTTTGTTAACTGGAATGATATTTGAAACCCATTGCGTCAATTGTATGGGGTAGATGAAACCAGCTTTGAGCAGTTTCTCTACTTCAGCCTTAATAGCTGCCGCTTTCTAAGGATTTACCAGACGAAGCTTCTGTCGGACTGGCTTGGCATGAGAATAAGTCGTTATCTCATGTTTGATGATTCTTGGATCAATGCCTGGAATTTCCTCGTAAGACCAGGCAAAAGCATCATGAAATTACTTAAATAAAACTGTGTAGATTCGAATCTCTTTGAGGGAGCAGTCCGCTCAGACGAAAACATTCTCCATGACACCATGGGTTCTGGAGATATCTATAGGTATCTTTTCAGCAATACTTTCCATATTACCCTCGGTGTAAACTGTGTGCGTAGCCAGAGGATTAATAGGACAAGACTTGTCTCTAGTCATAGTCAACGTGAATTCACCTACCTCTAATCTTCTTAACTCTGGGAGGAAATAAGATCTATGATGGAGATCATCCCAGGGTCTGTCTAGACCAGTCAATGCCTCTATAATCTCCTCATCATAGGGAAATACCAATTCTAAATAATCAGTAGTAGTGAGGGAACCTTGAGCCCAAATAGGCTCGAGAACTGGATCTAAATCATGTGCAGGAGTTAGATCGGGGTCGACTGAAGCTTGCTGGAAAATACTGTGCGCAACTTCATCGTGGAAAAGGGCATGGACATGCCAGGATTCCCTATCCCTTCCATCAAGGCCGATGGGGAAGGAAGAGTCCACAGATCATTAAAGTAACTTGTTCAGAATGATGACACTTGAAAAATTTCAGCCTTAAGCCAGTCAGGGGCAGTCGATATAAACTTGACATTGCCAAAAGGAGGCAGGTAATCAAAAGTACCCATCAACGATGGGAAAAAACCAACCCCCATTTTGACAACATCAGGTTGAGGGTTATCAATCATCGAGACTGTGGATGCCCTCAATGAAGGGTTAGGCCTAGAGAAGGACAGTTGGTCAATGGTTACGATTTCGCCCTCGTGTAGAAACAACAAGACCTATAAAACTTTGGCAGCCACTACATGCATTGCTTAGGTCCAACTCCTTCCTAACAGAAGGTTGTATTCGAGAGGCACATAAACCACTTCAACTTCGATGCACACGGTCTTCCCTCCTAACTGTACGGGGAAGGACAGAATGATTCCATGTGGTCTGAACAAACAACCATCGAAAGCAGTAAGAAGAGTAGGTGACAGAGACAAAATGGGTTGGCCAATGGCCTTACAACATGCCAACGACATCACGCAAGTCGAGGCACCCTCATCAACCACCATGTGGAAAATATTCCAGGTAAAAGTTTTTGTGGTGTAAGACACTACTATCAGAAACGCAACGTGGTAAGGGAGACAAGGTTTCAAGTCCGTTTTATTGAGAACAATTGTTCCTGGATTACAAGTCTTTGTAGATCCAAAAGCGGATAATAGAGCCTTTCTCTATGAAGGGTAGCCCTGTAGGACCTCCAAAGAAGACATCTTGCAAGGGGTTTGTGACAAATCCTCCACCACAGAGTAATTTTGGGCGGCCCTCGTGTTTGGATTGTGAGAAACTTTCTTGAATTCCCCTTTCGGGATGCGTGCCATTTTTTCTGCCATCGTCCTCTCAATATGGAGCAGAACATGTGGGTTTGTGGCTTCTTTACCTTTTTCGGAAGATTCTGACATTTCGTAATCATGTGCTCTAGTCGCTATATAAGAGTCACCTTTCATCATATAAACGTTCGGGACCAAGGGATTACTAGAAGACACGGGGGGTCCCAGACTACCCCCATCCGTGCTCGAAGAGGCTTGAGTCATATTTTTCCCATGTAGAAATGGGTTCTTTAACACAACAGGTTGTTTCTGCACCAATAACTTATGAGCCTCTACAAGTCGAGCGCACAGGTGAGTCCGATGGTCCTCCATGAAAGGTTACATAGATACTTCGACTTTCTCTTCTCTATGTTCCCCCCGCCAACATTGTTGTTGGGTTTCTTATCCCCGTTACGCTTCTTGTTTTGTTGTTTCTTCTTCCCTTCAAGCTGCTAGTTGGCATTTGGGTTAGTCGACTGCACATTATGTACGTCCAACGTTTGGGTAGGGGGAATAACCGAACCAGAGGTATGGCTAGTCGTTGTCTGTTGTATCGATAATTGTTGCAATTTATTTGACAACTGATCAGTGGAATTTCCTTGTGATGAACCAACTATACCATTGGCATGTGGTCAAGACTTTTGTTTGTCCTTGTCAAGGATGGACTGTGGTGCATATGGAAAAATATCATAGAGTAAGCTAGACTGAGAGTATATCAGTTCGAATTGTTTCACTCTCATTATCACCTCCTCCTCTAAAAAACACTCCAGAAGTTGGAATGTCCTTGTATAAATGAGGTACCAAAGAGTTTAGGAACCACTCCAACGGGAACGTCGGTGGGACATGCACCTTGATCAATTTCTTCTGACGTTTCCATTCTCAGATGTGATCTGAGATATGATCATCCTTAGTCTACTCAAAGTTGGCCAACAATTCAATGTCAGCATCATATCTCACGGGTAGTTGGAAATGGTTCAGGAAAACCATCGTCGAATTGCTAAAGTAAGAATATCTTGAGCGATCGAGCTCAATGCACAATTTCACGGCACCCTCGATAAGAGTGTGTTGAAACATGCGCAACTATACAGAGTTGTCTCACAGTGAGTTTGATGATCACCATAGGTGGAAAGTTGTCACATGATCACCCGGGTCTTCGCCAGGCTTACCTTTGAATTTCAAAATATCTGAGGGAAAATTGGTCGGCATGGAGGGCCAACGCGGATCATGACAAATTAGGTCATTAAGAAACCTTGACAATTCTGGCATATGTAATGTTTCCAGAAACAGTAGTTTGGGTTGGGTACTATGTATAGGAAAAAGGGAGCCCAAAGTTTGACTAGCACCAGGTTTCCAGGAAAAATTGGGTTGTTGGCCAGGGTTTTGGTAGATACCATGGCCTTGACCAGCGTACAAATTTTTTGTTTTTTGGGACATCATCAGTTGATTATTGTAATTGGACGTTGGGGGTTGGGAAAGGATTTCTCCCTGTGTTGTGTTCCAAAGATTTTGAAAAGGGTTTCCCCCTGTTGATCCGACGAGCATAGGTATTGAGTGTTGCCTGGGGTTCCATTGACCATGGAAGGGGTTTCCCCTGGTCAGCATCCCTGACGAGGGAACTAATCCCTGCCAAGGATTCTAAAGTCCTTGTGAGGAGAAAACTCGTGTACTTGCTCCCTGTGTAGGAATAGTATTCTGCACTGGATTATGTTGTCCAAAACCAGGGTTGCCCCCAGTCGAGACAGTAGCTAACGAAAAAGAGTTATTACCAAACACACCAAACAAAGAAAATGACATGGATCCCACCGACATGGTGTAATCAGAAGTTCCTATACTACCTGCTGCAAACAATCTGTAGTTTGTGTTCGACCCGACAGGTGACTAGAAATCACCGTCGAGCGAGGGGGACGGAGGAGGTATATGACCCCCACCGTAAGGGATCATGTTATAGGAGGCTAAGGTGCCCCCCATAGACCCTTGTAGGGGAGATTTTGAGCTCCCTGTCCCCAAACCTATGGTCTATAGGGTGGAGTAGGTAAGGATGAAGTTCGTATCAAAGTCGGGAATCCCATATGAAAATGGAGGGCCTGTCGCACTCTGTGTGAATGGAGCAATGGTCGCCGCCAATCACGGAATCATACCACTTCCTGAAGTAGAGGGGGTCGAAACCACTGTGCTCCAGATCGATGAAGGTGGGTTAGGAGGTAGAATAACCCTTGTGGTGGCAGGCGTTGAGGGAGTGTGAGGAATCCCTGACGAAGTAGAAGCATTTGCTTCCATAGTTTATTGTAAGACTATCTGACGCTTGTGAGGTGTTACCCTTGGAGGGACAACTTGTACCAATATTGGCACTAACAAGTTAGTGATCGAAGGGTTAACCGTCTCGAGAGATTCCACTCCAAGGTCCGAAACAATGAGTTCCTCTGAATTCGAGTTCTCTCCTCTTGGAGCTGGTTTGGGCATAGTTTCATGTGGCTCGATCACTTCGAATGACCCTTGTTGGTCAAGTATTTGTCGTAGCGGTGGCAGTGGTGGCTCCAATGTAACCGGCAGCATGCCCTGAAGCCTTCGAGACTGACGGAGCTCTTCATCTTCCACTTTGTGAAAATATCAATGACACAGTAAGGCTTTAACTATCGTGTAAACCAAGCACACACTAGAAAATCTCCTACAAGATAAACCAAGAAAACCACTATCTGGTTGGAAGAATAGTTACACCAACCAACATTAGAGAAACTTATCGGTGCAAGTGCAATTCAAACACGGAAGCACCCTCTAGGTATACTCTACAAAGTGTGACCCGACGTCTACCCTAGGTACCATGCTATACCCCCGCAATCACCTATGTAAGTCCCTAGAATAAAGGAAACTAAGTTGCCATCTCGCGACAATAGTCAGGTGGACCACAATGAGCAAGATAACAATTATGAAACCTACCGAGGGTATCGAAAGCAAGTGGTCTGGAAGAAAACTGAGGATCTTGAATGGATTCAAGGTCCACGAAGCTATGTACAAAAATGCGAGCGATAGTATCCCATGACATATCCTCAATATGTGTTCCCCACTATGCTTGGTCCGGCTTTGGAGGGGTTATCTTTGTTACCTTTCCTCACACGACCTCATGTTTATCCCTTGTGTTAGATGGGGGTCCCGAATAAATTTCACGTCACTGGAATTATACACTCCCTATATCTGACTCCAATGTTTGTTTATAAGCCTTGAAGAGTTTCCTCTCCAACCTAATTCAAGGCTCTACCCTAAACTAGTTGATTGACCCTACAAACATAAAAGTCTAATTAATTTTTAATTAGCATTCATTTTAAATGGCTTGTTTTAACTCAAAGGATATGGCACTAAAACTAGTGATGTGTATGAGAGACGAAAGAGGAGAAAATAAACGAAAATATGAAAGAAAAATTACTTCTAGAAAAATAAATATTTTCAACTAGCTCTTTGTAACCAACTTTTCATAACTAACTTTTTCAAGATCTTTTAAAAGAAGACCTAAAACGAAATTTCACTCGACTACAAGCTACTTAAGTTCTAAGAAATCATTAAAGAAGTTAAAAAATGAACTATTTTTCCTTTCAAGTAAAATAACTAACCCTAACTAGTTTACCAAACTAAGAAATGACAATCTTTTTTTCTTTTTTAATTTGAAAATGCTTTAAACAAAAAAAACTTGAAATAAATCATTGTCTTCTTTTCTTTAAAGCAAATGAAAGGGGAAAAATAAAATACTAGATAAGACTGAAACTGACCTCTGGCCCACTATGGATTGCAGGGAGTCACTAAAGACACCAAACATGCTGATCAACAAACTCAAAGACTCGCCTAAAACCCCTTCGAAGTAAACACAAGAAATCTTGAAAAAGACAAGAAAACTGACATCTAACCCAAGCTATGACTGTAAAAACAGAGACATTGGAATATATCAAGAAACCCTGAGAAGTAAAACCTCAATCAGGAAAGAGGATGGTTGCCTCGTTTTCAAAAACAGTTCCTTGAACCAGGTACGCTAATGTTGTTTCAACAACCTATGTATGTACGCGGGTTGTTTACTAGACAGGGCGTGTATGTACACGGGTTTTTTACTAGACAGGGCGTGTATGTACGCGGGTTGTTTACTATACAGGGTGTGTATGTACGTGGGTTGACCCACTGTAGGGTGCATAAACCTTTGTAATTTCTCAAAAAAGAAATAAGACAGACTGACTAACAGGGAACGGAGAACTGGTATGGCACCAAAAGGTGACCAGACCCCTTAAAAGACTTAGCAGATTCAACAGAAACTCAAAAGGTAATAAAACCAATCAAACACCCAAAAAATTCCCTAAAACCCTAGAGGCTCCCAAGTATGGTCGCTAGTTATGCTAGCGGGAAAAAAAAACCCTATGGATACACCAGGGTTTACAATGTATGCAAATCAATAACCGTTTAAAAGTATCCTACTTCTCTAACTACCCCAAACATATCCCAGACTCATACACAAATATCAAATTGAGAAGGATCAGGTAACTATAACTCTACTCCACATCTGGTGACAATCCTCTCACGCTTGATAACTTCGTTGACTGCAAACCTCCTCCCAAGGTTGACCTACATTCAAAGATAGAAAAACAGAAAGCTACAAGCATACATTTCATACATAAATAAGGGTTATATGTTAGAATAAAAAAATAAATCAAATGCAAACATTTAACACATCATGTTTTGGGACAGGAAAAGTACTTATTTTATTGATAATACAATGATCACTTACAACCTAAGTCAGCTACTGCTCCACAAACCTGGTCTGGGCCCCTCTTCACCAAGCTCCAAGTGCACCTCTGTGTATCTTTCTCCTCTCAACATTCTTCTTGGGAAATGAAATGGGTTCTAATGGAGGGAAAAGGGAAAAATGAGGATTTCTGAGGCAATTCTCACAACAAGGTTGCAAATGCTTGGGGCAAGGAGGGGATGTGAAATGTGCAAAGTTTCACTATTATTATGTCTAGATGTAGAATGAGACCCCAAAAACTCCTTTTATCTGACAAAAGGATGGTTATTTGGTTGGGTGATGGGCTATAGGCGGCGGATTAGTTGGGAAACTACCCAACAACCCGTAATCTCAACGAATTCCTTGCATCTTTCTAATTTTTGCAACTTTTGCAAGTATATGCGGGTTTTAGTGGTGCAACAAGTGTACATACACTGGTTGTAGTGATGTAGCAAGCGTATGTACGCGGGCAGTAGTGGAGCAGGGCGCGTACATCTTCAAAATTTTAGTTTTTTAGAAGAGCAACTCTATGATGTCTTGGCAAAAAATGGAAGTAAGAGGGCCAAATGTCAGGTATGCATGTGTAGAGAAATTTAGGGTTATAACAGTACTTATCCCAATATCTCAGGGAACCAACTAAGGAGGCTAGACTGTTCCCTTAGTTGTACTACCTGACTGCCCATGTACTAGAGAGTATCTTTATGAGTGTTGTTCTCGTTGTCATTATAGCAGTTAAGTGGTCGATTTGTTGATCTATGGAGGGTTGTAGGATAGATAGGACGATCCATATATAAGTGTTGTCTGATACGCTACCACTTGAAGGGGTATGAACATGGGTTACAAGGGTGTCCAACAATGTGCGCTTAAGTATCACTTGTATTTCCTGCGTGTATGCTTCCCCGACCACGGATTTATGCATTGAACGACATATATTTGTAGCTTTAAGACACTAGAATACATCTCTACCTTGAAAACAAATAACCCACAATTTTCTACCAAGGAAAGTGATCTGATACCATTTGTAAGGTACCAAATCTATTATAATAGCTGAAAATATAAATATTGCAAAAAATAACAACGAAACAACACAATATATGAATCCACAACACCAAAATAATACCTTTATTGATAGGAAATTATGTCCACTTGCCTCTTTGAGGGGACAACCTCTAGCAGAGCAATGCTCTATTATAATAATTCTCAAAATAAAACTTCTCATTCCCTCGACTCCTATTTTTATAAATCTATCTACCAAAAGAACATTCTATAGGAAGATCTTCTAGAAGCATAAGCTTATATTAGGTCTTTTTACAATTGACTTATTCTTCCTTATTACTAGGCCTTATTAATATTGGCCTTTATTACATGGAAAATATATTATTATACCTACGTGAGGGGTTAGGGAGGTTAGGTCCCTAACATTTATGGAATGTCTAACTATCCAACAAGAGGTTTCACCACAAGAACTTCTTCACCAGAATAATGTGCACTAGTTTCCTCTCTAATTTCATCCATTGTATAATCGGCTCCAAGCAAATCCTCCATCATCTGGTCATCCACAACAACTTGTCTTGGTGAGATATTGATTGGAGGTACAATACAATTTTGAACTGAATTGGTCTCAACTGAACTTATACGCTTTGCTTGCAGTGATGGAGGTGAAACAACAACAACATCTATTCCACTGAAATTGGATTCCCCTCTTCTAAAAGCTTATGTTTTGACATACGTAACTGTGTATTTTCTCCTTCTTCATTTACATTTTCAATGAATATTTATTTCGTCAAGGATTTTATACTTCAATTTCTTAGGTTCCCCATGTTTAAAGAGAAAAATTGGCTTTCAATCATACCACAACAAATTTGTATTGGTATTACACAAGAAGAGACAACTAACAATTCCAATTCCAATTGGACAAATTTGTCTTGGTATTACAAAAGAAGACACAACTAACAATTCCAATTCCAATTGGACAAATTTTTCTTGGTATTACACAAGAAGACACAACTACCAGTTTAAATTCCAATTTGACAAATTTCTCTCGGTATTACACAAGAAGACACAACTGACAGTTTCAATTGGACAAATTTGTCTTGGTATTACACAAGAAGACACAAATTACAATTCCAATTGGATAAATTTGTCTGGGTGTTACACAAGAAGACATAACTAACAATTCCAATTCCAATTGGACAAATTTGTCTTCCAATTCTCCCCGCAATTGTCTTCCAATAGCACAAAATTTTCTATAAACTAAACAACAAGACAAAAAGAACAAAAACCTGTTTGTTCTTGTTATTTTTGTGTACAAATGTCAGACTTGTTCATGTTTTTGATATAGATGAGGTTGAGGAGGGGGTTAAAGGTTGAGTATAGGTTATGTCTAGGATTCAATGGAGTGAGGGTGTATATATAACGGTCATGCTATAGGTCTAGCTCATGGTCTAGGTTTAGCTCTAGGTCTATGTTGTGTTCTAGGTCATGGTAGAGGTTGAGGTCTAGGTCTATGTCATGTTCTACATCATGGTCATCGTATAGGTCTAGGTCATGGTCTATTTTTTTTCATGCCTTCCATGTCTAGGTCTTGTTATGTCTAGGTGTAGGTGTAGGTCTTGAAATGTATAGGTCAAGGCCATTTCTTTCCTTGCAATGTAAGAAACTTTCAATAGTGTGTAAGAGTCTAAGAGGGAGAGAGAGGAATACATAGAGGGGGGTAGAGAGAGAGTGTATGAGAGTTTTAGGTTCATAAAGAGGAATATGGAGAGGGGGGATGGAGAGAAAGGAAGAA
>SNQJ01S0004516.1:396513-435956 GCA_010110895.2 Picea sitchensis
GAAGTTGTTGAGATATTCTCTCAACCTCTCCCTCCATGAGTGGAATCAGTTGGATCTGAATCCAACTATATATATGTGTACTGTGTTGTGTTTAATATAGGAATACAATCTATTTTTCTGTGTGTATTTCGTGTGTCTCACTACTCTCATGATTTCTATCAGCAACCACGGGCGCATGAGATAAAAATGCTACATTATCCAATAGCCTTTAGTAAGTCCTGGTATTCTACAAAAATTCGTAATAAAAATTTCAGAGCTCATGCTTCAGATTTTGAAATCAAAACAGTTCACTATTTATGGTTGAAAGTATTTTCTTTAAACTACAGAAGCATTACTATTAGCCCGTCAAAATCAAATCAGAAAGTCCAGAGCTCATGTCTGAGATTTTGAAATCCAACTAGTTAACTATTTTTTTTTTTTAAAGTGTTTTCTTTAAACTCCAAAAGACAAAATTAAAATCAGAAAGCCCAGAGCTCATCTCCAGGATTGAAATAAAAAGAGTTCACTAGTTTTGTTTACAAATGTGTTTCGTTTGAACTCCAAATGTGTTACAATTGGCCCAATCGCCCAGGACTTACACCTGCCCCAACTTCTTATCTGTGCTTTTTGGGAATCGAAGGTTAGTGGGTGGCCTGACGGGCCACTGTCTTCACTGCTCAACCACGACTCAATTCTACAAGTATAAGATAAAGACAAGTACACTATTCTACAAGAAGTTTTTAGCAAACAAACCTTTAGTATAACCCACCAACTTTCCATCTTGAGGAATATATTAACCTCAAATCGCACCAAGAATTGGACACTGGAAGCTTAGATGCAATTAAAATTTAATTAAATTTAAATATTAACTTTCAGTAATGGCCAAACTCGTCCAATGAAATTGTAAAATGTGTAGAAATGAGATAACATGAATACTAGAAATACTAAAGAATTTTCATGAATCAAGTTCATGCCATTCATGAGAAAAATAACCTGTTCATAGTATAGGGAAGGGAGGGTCCTTCCCTGGCCACGATCATCACAATGCTTATAGAGTTGGTCCAAAGACTGCATATGTGAAAAAAACCAAGAATATTTATATCTTTAAATTAATAATAGGAAAAGCCAAAAGCTATTAATCAACTATGATTTTCAAGGTGAATGAAAAAATAACTTCCATACGAATCATGCAATCACTTACAAACCTGAAACAGAATGGTAAGCCTAGGCAATGGAGCACTGCTGGTCTTTCTCACAGCAATTGCAGCCCCGCCTTCTAAAAGCTATGAAATTGTTTCAATCTACGAACGCTGCACTCATTGCCGCACATACCTTATCACACCTCTCTCTATATCACCATGTTGAAGCTAATCTGAGGTATTAAAGAACTCAAGTATCAACGGCCATTTCAATCTGCATTTCTACTCTCTTTAATGACTATCCAGGATTAAAATAAATGGATTAGTTATAGCTCAAAGTCCTTTTAAGAATGCTAAAACTGGAAAAAACACCCACGACACTGTTGTGTACAGCAAAGCCTTATAGGCTTATGCCAGTCACGAAAAAAAAAAGAGTGGAGTTCTCCAATCTTCAAATAAAACCCCTCAAATAATCAGAAAATGACCCTAAATTTAAAATTCCAACCCTAGATCCAAACCCAACACCCTATGCACAGTAAAAGACATTATTTTCTATGAATTCTTATGCTTGGAATAGATAAATCCATAGCCAAAGAGGACCTCTATTTACACCATAACTGCACCCAGATTTAGAATTGAACTTTGAATTGAATGATCTAAACAGTTTTCAGGGCTTCTCTATTGAATATGTGATAGATAAATCCACAGCCAAAGAGGACATTCTTTTCTATAAATTCAAATATGTGATCTAAACAGTTTTCATGGCTTCTCTATTGACCCAGATTTAGAATTGAAATTTGAACTGAATGATCTGAATACCAAACCGGAATACCATCCAAGGAAGTCGGAAATGTGGCGATTTAGTTGGTCATTAGATAGCTCCATTCATAACAGGTAACTCTAAAACTAGCCTTCGATTTCTCTCCATTACTATGAGATAAATTGAGTATTCAGATAATAATCATAATAATCAACAGTGGTGAGACCCGTGTGATTCTACAAAGCCGTCCTTGGAATCTAGTCCAGTGGACAAATATATGTAGACACATATTACACGACTAAGTTGATTATTATACATTTTAAGCTTACCCGGCAGAAACTGCGCTGCATTGCAGCACTTGTTTTGAATGCATTCAAGAACCAAGATTTAATACAAGTTCAATATTTACTTACTAGTAATGCAAGGTTCAAAGATTACCCTTATCTTTAAATAACATATTGTCACTTTTTGTACGATGACATAATAAAGAAAAAAACTCCCCATACATTCCAACATACATCAATGTTTAATTAATAAAAAAGAGAATTCGTCATCACTACCACTACCAAAACAACAAAATTACAACAAAATTAGAGATGTTATTATACTAGGACAGCCACATAATTGTGGTTGATCAACGCGAAAGGTTGATAAGATGAAAAGAATCCTTAAAAGAATATATTAAATTCTATTATTGATTAACAAATAAACGGTTGAGTTTCATTTATCTAGTGTTAATATTTTAATTTCTGTTAATCACTTACCTGGCAATCAGTTAGCTATCAAAGTAATTTTTAAACATGATTAGGTAAATGTAAAAAAGTAAACACATAAACGGATGTCTTTATACTAGCTAGGAAGTTAATGATTGAAATCACATCCATTTATTTTGTGTGACTACTAAGAATATTCCAGCCATATTTAATCATGTCCATAGAAAACTTATTAAGCACTAAATCCCTATTAAATCTGCCCATTGTCAATAGGTATACGCCTTTCGGCGTAATCAACTACATCTTTAAAAAGGGCCACTCCTATTGATAGGAGTCCATGGTTTTTCACTTGATTGACTATCACTACCACTACCAAAACAACAAAATTAGAAATGTTATTATATCAACTACATCTTTAAAAAGGGCCACTCCTATTGATAGGAGTCCATGGTTTTTCACTTGATTGACTATTAGCATGAAATTTTCTAATAGTTTTTTTCAAAGTATAATGTCATTAAAAAAATCCATATATACTACTTTCAAAGTAAATACTATTTAAATAACAAAATGAAGATAAAAAATATTAAATACGATATTTAAAAGAAAATTATAGTTTCACAATAACTATATGTCAAGTATTTCTATAAATTAATAAAATGGAGCTACAACATCACCGATGATAGTGACTAATGCATCCAAGGCAAGGCAAGAGTATTAGATTGTAACAATTGCATATTAAAAATAATTAGATATTTAAAATAACTATATATATATATATGATTTCATACTAATCTTATCCATGAAACTTTTTTTTATGGGAACCTCCATTAGAGCCATGTAAATCAAGCATCGATGAGGATCACATGAACTATGCTCAATTTTTCTAGTCTGTCCATATGACTCCATCTAACTAGACTTAGATCTGTCACCTAAAGGCTCATCCCTTACCCTTTCATCGTCAAGTTCCACATTATTTGAACATTCGTCTTATTGGGATAAAGCAATGGATGTGTTATGCTAACGTAAACTATGGCTTTGGATGGAAATATATATTTGGGTCTCACGAATGTTGTCTAAAATCCTAGGATATTGGGTAAAGGGTTTAGGAATCTACCTAGGGGGGAATAACCCTCTCTATGGGTAACACCTAGAATTTTTTTTCTCTTGAATAGCCCCATTACCTACCCCCTAGAATTCACCAATGTCAAAGTAGTAAATGTAAAGACTTAAAACAAATTCAATGCACAATTTTTTAAGAAAATTTAATGAGAACAAGCTCTATTATTACAAGGTGGTTTGTCAAAACCATGAACCACCTATCCATCTATTTTTCTATAAATGGTTAGTATATGCATTGGTCCATTCAAGTATGATTCTTTGTCAAAGAAGAGTGTTGGCAAGCTCTACAGTCAATAAACAAGGTCATGAGTTTTTGTTGTGAAAATTGTAAATCTCTCCACTTGTTTCTATCTATCATTGTCCTATAATATTCATACTTCATGTTCTTGTATTTGGAAGTATCAAATAATTTCCCTCGAGCATGGGAAATGGAAGATATAATGGCCTCTAGGGATGTGGCGAGCGAAGGCATGATGGATCTAGTTATTCTAAAAGAACTAATTAGGTTTCTAAATGTTTCAATTCCATTGACTATGTTAATGTTTTCTTCTCCACCTAGCAATTGGTGGTTAAGGTTGGGAATTCCTTCTCTCGGTGATGGAGGGATACTTCATGGAAACATAATTTAAACATTTTGTATTCCTTTCTTATTTTGTAGAGTTTAAAAAGCGTAAAAATAACCTACGTAGAATTCGAAAAAATGATATAGAAATACACTCTACTATTATTGCAAACAATAAATGATGGTGATGCCAACCTCCCTTGCCCTCACCATGCTCATATGCAATGTTCCACTACTCTAGAATGTGTCACTCTTTCTAGTAACATGTGTTGCAATTTAGAAGTAACGAACAAGGCATGTCCTATTTTTTTCCCTTCATAGACAGATGAATGTGCATGCATTCCTAAATCAAACACTTGTTCTTATAAATTCAATTTTATGGAGTGGTTGAAAAATATATATGGTTGTTCAAATGGGTCGTAGGCTAATGCATGAGAACATTCCTAAAATTCTAATTACTATTTTTTTTTATCAACTTAATTATAATATTAAAATAAAATTATTAGAAAAACAATTTGATTTTCTAATAAATGTTGAAATTTTATAAAAAAAATAAAAATAAATAAGTTGTTGCATTTTCATGCCCATAAAAATATTAAATAAAACATAAAAAAATTTGACATTAAAACATATTATTCATTTATATTTATTAATGCATTTGCATTTGAATCATTTCTACAATACATGTTCAATAAATAAGCAAGCACCATGCATAAGTTTTTATAGCATGGATTGATGCTTCTTACATGCATGTGCAAACAAGTGATTTGTATATAATTACAACAAAAACGTTATTTGTAAAATAAAATGATCCATGCAATGGAGATTTATAGATGCATTTTTTATTAGTTAAGAATTGGTGCTCATAGCTATACTAAGTGTAATGATGTTCATTATTACAACAATGACATTATCTTCAATGATACAGTGTCCATTGTATCTAACTCTTATCACGATTTTGTAGTCTTCAAGTAGATGTAATGTAGTAGTGCTTAACAATATTCTTATCACGATTTTGTAGTCTTCAAGTAGATGTAATGTAGTAGTGCTTAACAATATCCACTATAAGAAATATTTGTTAAATTATAGACAAAAACTTTTATTTTTTTTAACTAGGTTTCTTTTTTGGGTAATGTTACTTAATTATTTGTTAAAACATTTACTAATTGATGTTTTTTTTATAATTTTATTATTATTACTTTTTGTAATAATATGTTTTTGAAGTATAGGGTAGTTGGTTAAATTCTAGACAAAAACTTTTACTTTTTTTAACTAGGTTTCTTTTTTGGGTAATGTTACCTAATTATTTGCTAAAACATTTACTAATTGATGTTTTCCTTATAATTTTATTATTATTACTTTTTGTAATAATATGTTTGTAATAATATGTTTTTGAAATATAGGGTAGTTGGTGATTGAGTGTACTGTTAAGACATTAATATATTTGAAGTCATTTTTCAAGAGAATAATTTAGAACATTTACACTACATCATTTTGCTAGTGTTAAATTGACTTTTTCAAAATATGTACTTTGTGCTTTTATTAATTTTATTTTTATCATTAAAAAAAAACCTTATTTTTCCTAGAAAAAAACTTAGAACGTTTACACTACATCATTTTGTGTCAAATTGACTTTTTCAACATATGTACTTAGTGCTTTTATTGGTTTTATTTTTATTCCATGTTTTAAGGGGAGAACTATGCCCAAAACAGTTTCTGTGCAACAAACAAAAAACAAATATGGAATCGTAGAGTGTTTCAACATTGGACCCAAAAAGAGTGGACCAATTTCACCAACTGGTATTCAATGTGGCAACGATAAATTGCTTTCATGAATCAAACTTATGTAAATACCTCTTTAAAAATATTTATTATCATCTACCTTTAATCTTAATTGATTGTATTGAGAGGATTCAAAGCTATCCCATTTAGATGTTTGAAATTCACGAAACACGAATGAAGTGATTACATAAGCTGAACTGTATTTACAATTGACTGTGAACCTTTTTAAATGTACTCAATATTTTATTAATCAATCATTCTAAATGCACTAATTTTAATTAAATAATGATATAAAGTTAAAAGTAAATAGTTTAATATTTTATTAATCAATCATTCTAAATGCACTAATTTTAATTAAATAATGATATAAAGTTAAAAGTAAATAGTTTAAACTGACATTATTTATTACTTCAACCTTCAAATTACCCCTTCATAAAATTACAGTCAAATTTAGCAGCTTTTATTTCAAACCTTTGCAGGTCTCCCTACTAACTGTCACAACCTTCAAACTACCCATTCATAAAATTACGATTAAATATTTATTAATACAAATTACCCTTTCATAAAATCACAACCTTCAAACTACCCATTCATAAAATTACGATTAAATATTTATTAATACAAACTACCCTTTCATAAAATTACCGTTAAATTTAGCAGCTTTTATTTCAAACCTTTGCAGGTCTGCCCACTAACCGTCAGAGACGGCAGAAATCATAGTTTCTTCCGTCGGATGTCGTTCGTTCAGTATTGACATAAAATGATCGATAAACGCGTCCAACTCATTCCACGACGATCCTCCCTTTCCAACGGCGCAGCGAGCGGCATCTCGGAGTTCTCTGGCCCTCCTCCGCATTTCCAATCCCTCTCCTTCTTCCACCATTATTCGTCTGATCGCCAGCTCCACGTCCTCCGCCATGACCAACTCATTCTCGTCTGGCATCGTCCATTTCTTCACCTCCACACCCACCTTCAGCTCTCTCGACACAAATATCGAGTTCGCGAATTGGTCGCAGTGCAGAGGCCAAGCTACCATGGGAACACCTGCGCTGATGCTCTCCAACGTCGAATTCCACCCGCAGTGCGTTACGAACCCTCCGGTGGACTTATGCGATAAGATATCAAGTTGGGGCGCCCCGCGATTTGGCCCTCGTACCCTTCCGGAAGCAGCTCGCTTATCCAATCCATTTGCGCTTCATCCGACGCTCTGAAACGGGCTCTATCGGCAACCCTGACCACCCAAAGGAAGGGCTGCTGGCTCGCCTCCAGCCCTCGAGCCAATTCCTGGATTTGTTGCCGCGATAGAGAAGACATTGTACCAAAAGAAACATAAACAACAGAAGCCGGAGCTTGGCCGTCCAGCCATCTCAAGCAACTTTCCACTTCTGAATTACCGTTCCTACCAGTCCAAATGGATTGAGGAAGAAGAGGACCGACGGCCCACAGCGGCTTCTCATGACCATAATGTTCTCGTCGTATTTGTTGTAAGGCATTCATGAATTGAGATTCCAGAGCGCGAAAACTGTTGACGAGATGTCCTGCCGCGGGTCGCAGACATTCTTTTTGGCGAGACATCAAAGGAATAAATCTCTCTGGGAAGCACCGTTTGAAGGATACAACAGAATCTGTAAATTCAATCCCCTTCTCTAATATCGCGGTGGAATAGGCGTTGACGCAGTCGAAAACATAGGCAGGGACTAGATATTTGGCCGCCACAGTTTGAACCCACCCTAGCGACGGGTCATGCACAATCACAATTCTATTTGTATTGGAGAAGCAGAGGTCCTGGATGAGACGATCAAACGGCTCTCGGAGATCTTCCAAAGCTTCTATCAGAGGAATCAAATGCATGGGAAACGCATGCTCCTTATTTTCAAGATCCGGTTGCAGATCTGAGAAGGAGGGCATGGGCAATTCGTGGAAACGAATGGCGAAGTTATCAGGATTCCATCCCTGAACGCGACCCCGAGCTTGTTGGATATGAATAGAAGTGGTGACATAGAGGACATTTAATCCTCGTGTAGCGAGGGTCCTGCAAAGATGAAGCAATTGATTGAGGTGTCCCTGCGCGGGCAGTGGCACCACTACCACCTGTATCTTCTGTATGGAACTGTGAATCATTAGTGAAATCCATTAATTGTGCAGATTGACAAATGCTAGCAAACTATGAGAAGCCGTTCTTGACTTATGAACCGGAAGCTTCTAGAACTTCGGAACGTCTCTCTTGTTACGAAGTTGTGATGAACAGTAATCACTGAATTATAGGACCGTAAACTCTTTCAACTCTGGTCCCCCTGACTGTAACTCTTTGGGTCATCGTAGGGCCCAGCTATAAAGTCAACGATTTACTTTGTGGCCAAGGGCCTGAATCCACAATCGGGGGTTAAGGATGGTCCTCCGGTCCCACCCATGGATCACGCCGTTACTCCTCTAAGCTCAGGTTACTTTCTAGTTTCTTAAGGCTAAAAAAGTACGGCGCGTCTAGCGACAAAGCCTTCTCCATTTCACTAAAAAGTACGGCGCGTCTCCCGGCAAAGCGTTCCCCATTTCACAGAAACAAATGTTCACGGCTCTGTGCGTGCTGAAGACTCAACCTAGGTTATTATTTTTCCATAGAATAAGAACAATACCAACAATAGACGGAGCCATCACCGGAGCAGTTTATTTATGAAAGTATTTTAACGTCTACTATGCTAACAAAAGTCTATGGTACTGAGCTATCTTAAATTTTTTGGTTGAATAAATTATTCCAAGAGTTAGATGTCAAAATATTTACATAGTTGTTCTTAAGGTTTTTGAAAGCTTCACACTCTAAAATGAAATGTTTTTGTGTTTCCACTTTTCGGCATACACACTCTTTCTTCCCAAACTTTTTTTAATCTTTTTCAACGCCAAGTTTCACAAAGGAGTTGATGGGAATTGGTTCTTAGTTGGGCAATAATCTAATAATCACTTTCTATTAATCTAATTGACTTTTAAAATATAAATATAATTGATTTTTAGAATATATGAGTGTCGAATCATTTTTAATTCTCAAGTTTTGTATTAAAAAAATGTTTACATCTAAAAATATGTGATACCTCTAGTTCCATGATAAATCCTGAATTAAGATGATAAAATAGATCTATGCTGATATAAAATATGTATTAATTTATATTAACAAAATTTATACAATACTTTAAGAATAAAAATATATTTAGATTAATGATAAGAATTAACTTTGATTAAAATCAAATTTATATAATGTTCCAGCATTTATATATTTTTTTATATTAAAGTTATATTACATTAATTTATATTAATGTTTATATTAATAAAAAATATATATTAAGATATGTTAGCAAAGTTTATAAAAATATTTATTATTCATTAATAAACATCATTATATATCAATTTATATTAATATAATATATACATTAACTTATATATATTAACAAAGTCTATATATAATTTTATTATTAATGAATGGATATGTTAAGACTAATAATAATGATAGATGGATATTATAATATTTTATTTATGATCAATATTTAAATTATTTTTTTCTTATGAATACTTTTTTAAATGTGACATGTCTAATTTATATTAAGTATTGAAGGAATTACATATAGAAACAATCCATTAACAAAATAATAATTTTTTTACTTTCAATTGTTTTCTCTCTTTCTTTTGCTCCCTCTATATATAGATTTGATATAGAATTATTTTACTTAAGGTGGATATTGAAATATTTTATTTATGGCCCATACTAAAATATATAATGTTGTTGAGTGGTTACATCAATTTAATATACTTATTATTTAATTAATGTCATTTTTATAGTGTGTAAGGATTAAATCTATTATTAATTGATTATATAGATGATGATGGTGATGATTATTATTAACGTCCACTAAGACCGAATTGGGAGGGTAAGTGATTACTTGTGATTCTTTAGAATTTTGTTTCTGTGCTTGAAAAACATTAAGAGAAGCTTTCCAAGATCACCATACTTTTGTTGAGTTAAGATGTTAGGAAGGTTGGTAGTGTGATAAATATTTTGAAAATGAGATCTAATATGGATATAGGCTGGACAATCTAAGAGAAAGTTCTTTTCATCTTCAACCTGTCACAAATGTGACACATTCTTTCATCCCATGGCGTTTTAGGAATTGACCAATGTCTAGTTTCACTATGGAGCTCGTGAGAATTTGTTCTTATCTTAGCAATGCTTTTTTTTTCTTTACACTTGGCAAAACAAATAGATAATTTTGATCTTCTAGATTAGGGTTGATTACATCTTTATAATACCTTAATTTTATTTTTCCTCTAACTCTTTATCACACCACATCTTCTCTTTAAATTTTGATTTGACGTTTTTTTTAATAGTATATTTTTCTTGCAAAATGGTTTCTTCCATGATTCCCCAATAGTTTAGCCAAGACCGGGCATCTTTATGCCATCCTCGCTTGAGTCAATGGTGGTTATGACTTGATTTTGAAGCAATTTTAGGTAGCCTCTTGTCTTCCATGTTGTTTAACTTGTTCTTATACATTAGGTATCTAGTCATAGCCAGGCTCTCAATGGGGGAGAGGTTTGTTTCTAAGAGGAGGATGGGATAGGGCGTATTTCCTTTAATTTTGAGATTATAGGTTATAAAATTCTTTTGTATTTGCTCTATCTTTCTCCAGGATTCACGAGAGATACCACAACCCCAGACTTCACATCCATAAAAAATAATAGGTGTAAAAAGAGTCTCAAATAGGAGTTTCTTCTTATCCCAACTCCAAAGATCGACTGATTTACAATGGTTTTCAAGCCCATAATAAGCTTTCCATCCCCCAATAATCCTTTTCTCAATGCTATAATTCCAATTGAGCTTGTGGTGAATATCAATTTCAAGATATTTGTATGAATTCACTTCCTCCAAGTTGTTGTTGTCACATACAAAGGTATCATAAGAGATCTTATTGGATTTAATAATCATGACCTTAGTCTTATCAGTATTAACAGTCATACCCATATTGGAGAAAAAATCCTTGAGGATTCTTAGTTGGCTTTCAAGATCATGGGGACTCCTTGCCATAAGAATGATGTCATCGACATAAAGAAGAAGATTGATGACTATACCAGTGAGAGTAGGGCCGAAACAACCTGCTTTTTCCAAGCATTCTTCTAACTTGTCAATGTATATGCCAAAAAGGGTAGGGAACAAGGGACAACCTTGTTTGAATCTGATATTGCAGTTAATCTCTTTCGACCATCCCTCAGTGTTTTTAAACTTAGCAATAACGTTCTCATACATCCTTATTGCAGCAGCCCTCAACTCGAGAGGCACTTTTATCTCTTCCAACCTATTCCAAAGTTTTTTCCTAGGAACCATGTCAAAATCTTTTCTAAAGTCAACAAAACAACAAAAAATATTGGTTTTAGTATTGTAGAACTCCTCTGCAATGATCCTAAAGGCAGCAAGATGGTCCACAATTGAATGATATCTCTTAAACCCGACCTGGTATTTATCTCTTTTACCGTTACTTTCTAGCCAAAGGATAATCTTCTTTTCCAAAATAATTCCATAAAGCTTGGCTAAAATCGGGCTAATCATAATGGTCCTATAGTTAGAGGGAATGTTTCTATCCCCATTTTTAAAAATAAGAACAATGAAGCTTTGCGTCCATGGTTTAGGGAAGCCCTACTTGACTACTAAATTGAAGAGCTTGTGTATGTGAGGAATAAGGATTGGCCCTCCAATTTTAAATTTTTTATCTTGGTAGCCTTCAATGTCCTTAGCTTTCCCATTTGCGAGTCGCTTAACCCCGAACTCTATGTCATCTAAAGAAAAAACTTTTTCCTTTGTAGGGACAATAAGAATGGTGTCCATGGCATTAGGGAACTCATAAAGACTTTTAAGGTAGGACTTCCAGTCCCTTAAGGGAATCCTATTATTTTCTTTAATATTGCGTTTTAGAATTTGGCTCCAGAACTTCTTAGGATCCAACTTGTATAGTTGTGAAAGTTGCTTATAATTTGGTTGAAATTAATTGTTAACCATGATAATGGTCTTCACAATGAATTGTTATCAATAATGATGGCATGTGTAAAAATTAAAACAATTTAAATTCATGTTGGTAGGGAAAAGATTAATAGGATATTTTATATATTAATTGAAACTTATATTATATAAGTATTTTGGATTTGATCTTCACCACAAGTTGAGTAATGTTGGGATACAGATTAATAAAGGATGAAAAACATATTTTAAGTTTTGAGAATAATTGTAAAAGGACATATTTTATTGGTTCTTGCGAAAGAAAGAAAATTGTGTTTGATATACTTATTATTCCATATCTTATATGGATGTGAATTTTAGGTTTCATTATTTCAAGAGAAACGTGTGGTTAAACAAATCCAAAATAATTTTATAGTTCATAGTCTTAAAATTAAAAGCAATATACTCTATAATATAATCTTCTTCTTAGAAGTTGTGCTTCCACCCATTAAAGGTATGGTTATGATTATGTTCTTAATGTACAAGGACAAGATAATTAACATAAAGGATATGATGCTTCCTAGAATTACTTAAAACTCCAATAAAAAACACTAGGTACTTAAGACATTGTGGTATATAAATGTCGATTATTAGTTACACTATTATTGCATGGAGGGGGAGATCACATTACATATTATTGATATTGATTTGTAAACGATCGTGGATATTCCATTGGAACAATTCATCACAACAGATCTTATAGTATTCTTAAATCTTAGCTTATGAAAACTAATTTTCCTTAGATCCCAAAATAACTATTACTAGATTTGTGCTCGGGTTTATGAAAATAATTGAATATGAAAATGAAAGAAGAGGAAAATATACAAACCATCCAAACAAATGAACACGAGATGTATCCTAGGAAACCCAATACAGGAGAAAACCTAGCTAGAAGGTGAGGCATATTCTTTACTCTATTTTCTTCAGTAATGAAAAGAAAGTAAAAAGAATGGGGGACAGTCACTATGGAGTTGCCTATGACTCCATGGCCTAAATGGATACCACATACTCTTCTTCCTACCTCATTTATTCTCTCCCCACTCCTTGGATTCTCTACTCAACTATGGAAGAATCACAATACAAAAGAATGGAACACCTTCTCCTCCTAGTGGCTCGATATTTAACATAGCCTGATAATTGTCTAGGGTTAGGGTTTTGACTTCTTCAACCCTCAATTAGTGATCAAGTTTGGACCTTTTAGAATCTTCTTAAAATTCCACACACGACTAGCCCCATATGCATGATTAGTGGGGCATAAAATGGCATCCACTCATACCATGGTGGTCAACAACGTTGTTCAACTTGTGGGGGGCATAAATTTTTCATTCGAGCTCCAGTTGAGACGGTTTTTGCACCATTGGAAAGGTATTGGAATGTTGAACACCGTCAAGGGTATGGGCATAAGTTATGAACACTGTAACCCCAAAAATGTCATTTAATACCTCA
Organism: Picea sitchensis; assembly: GCA_010110895.2. NCBI lineage: Eukaryota > Viridiplantae > Streptophyta > Pinopsida > Pinales > Pinaceae > Picea > Picea sitchensis. The sequence goes on from SNQJ01S0004516.1 coordinate 410,042, forward strand.
AAATGAATCTAGAAGGTTATGGACCCCAATTTTCTAAACTAGTACCTACCATTAAAATGGCCTTGTTAATCAATTCCTCCAATTTTTCCACCCATACAGTTCTAAGATAGATGAAAATTTGTATTATGATCCAATCTGGATCATACCTCCCTATTTAGGGATGATTTTGGTTCCCAAAATATTTATTAAATGACATGAGGCAATGTTTCCTCTACCTTCTCCCTGGAGTACCATTTTTCTTTGCTTAGAAGTTTAACCCTCAACCTAGTCTTCCAAAGGTTAAGTTGTCCCTGTCTTCTAGTTATGGACTTACTCTACAAAATTGTGTCTTCTTCCAACTCTGCCAAAGCATCTATTTGTAAATCTTGTATGGTAGGTAGGACCTGCTCCACCTAATCTAACATGGAAGGCTCATAGAGTTTCAAATTCTCCACATTCCAGGGATGATTTTAAAGATAGAAATTTATTTTAAAATCTAGAAACCTTGACGAATCTTACTAATCCTTCATATGCCAACTCTAAATGTTTGGCGATATTTTTGTAAAAATATTTAAATTTATAAGGATTTTATATAGTTTTTATAAACTTTTGGCGATTTTTAAGGTAAAATAATTTTATGCTATAGAATTTGGGCAAATCATTTTTAAAATAATGAATCTCTTTTTTGGAAAAACCATGGAAAATTAGCCCATGAGTGAAATTTAGCCCCTAAAATCATCTCTGCCACATTCACTACTAAGTAAATGTGCATGTATGGAGGTAGACTAAGTATGTAGGCGTTATCTCCGACATTCTCCAATACCTCAAAAGGAACATACTGTATATCCTTGATCTTCTTACCAGGACCTTGTAGTGTTTCCTTGTTCAACTATAGCAAAACTCTATCTTCGAATTTAAATTACTTCTTATTTTTGTGTTGATCATGCATAGCCTTATACTTTTCTTGTGACTTTTTTAGTGTCTCTTGTACTTGTAAATGGATCTATCTAATCCTTTCAATGAATCTCTCTACTCTGAATGTTTCTCCTATGATTTCTTGCCTCACTCCTCCTTGTTGTCCATAAACAACATCCAAGGGTGAAGGAAGCAAATATCCAAAACAAGTTTCAAAAGGGGACTTACTAGTAGAAGTGTGGATTTCTCTATTATAAGAGTGATGAATATAGATTATATTTTCATCCCAAGTGTCCAAATGCTTATGATTGTAACCCCTCAAAATATGCACTAAATTCATGTTGACTACTTCTGTCTTCCCATCTATTTGTGGATGGAATATTATAGATTTCTTCAACTTAGTGCCCATCTTCTCCCAAAGTCTAGTCCAAAATACACTGAGAAATCGGGTATCCCTATCTGAGAGGATGCTCCTTGGTATATGAAAGTACACTCATAGTTGTTCAAAGAACAAGTTTGTTGCTTCTTGTCCTTTGGTGGTATTTTTACAAGGCATCAGAATGCACACCTTGTTGAACCTATCAACTACCACAAATAGATAGTCATGTCCCTTCCTATTTGTTGGTAAACCTCCCACAAAATCCATGGAAATAATTTCTAGAGGTCATGTGGGTATAAGCAAGGGATGGTATAGACATTGCTTTCTATTATTGGGCTTGCTAGTACAACAAAGTATGCATCTCCTTATATACATTGATACATATTCTTGCATTCTAGGGAAATACACATAGATTTGTAAGTTAGCAACTATCTTCCCAACACCAAAATGTATTGAAACCTTGGAGGTATGATCCTCTTTGACAAGCTAAAATATTTCACCTTTAGGAATGCAAAGCTTGTCTAGCTTGTAGAGTAACCAATTTTGAAGATGATAATCATCCTTACAATCACCTTCTTCTACATGAATTTTTCCTTGTAGTTGTTGAAACACCTCTTTAAATTCCTCATCTTCTGTGTATACATCTTTGTATGAATCACGGGTAAAAGGATCCATGTGCATAAGAGTTCCCAAAGTTGTAATAATGGATGTGGGTGGCCTTGAAAGCATGTCTACTAACGTATTAGTGTTTCCCTTATTATATTTGATGAGTAGATGAAATTGCTGCAAAAACTCCATCCACTTGTAATGTTTGGTTTGTTGAAGCTTATTCTGGGCCTGCAAATACTGTAGTGGTTGGTGATCATTGTGTAGAGTGGTTTCCTTTCCTATCAGATAATTCTTCCACTTCTTAACATCTTAAACCATGGAATATAGTGCTTCATTTTCACATGTAGGTTAGTTCTAAAATCCCCTATAAAACATCTCAGATTGATAGCAAAACAATTTAACTTGTTGCATAAAAAAAATTCCCATATCATACCCACTTGCATCTATATCAACTTCGAAGCGGGGTTAACTTTAAGGATATAAATTTATCTTAGAATGTAGAAACCTGGGAGAATCTTACTAGCCCTTAATATGCAAAGTATAGAATGTTTGGTGATATTTTTGTAAAAAATATTCAAAATTTTAAGGATTTTATATAGTTTCTATAAAATTTGGGCCAAAGATAAAATAATTTTATTCTATAGAATTTGGGCGAAACACTTTTAGAAAAAATTCAAATTGGTGATTCATTTTTTTGGAAAAAAGCATGGAAACTTATCCCATGGCTGATATATAGCCCCTAAAAATTTCCCTGCTTCAAAGGGTTACTGCAAGTTAGGCAATCCAAGAACTAGTGCTAGACTAATATTTCACTTTAGCTCGTCAAAATCTTTCTATTGATTATTTCCCCATTAGAAACTCTTGCCTCTTGCTATTATGGCATGGAGTGGTGTATTTATTGATGAAAATGATGCTATGAAATTTTGTAGGTATTGTGCTACGCCAAACAAGCTCTTAACTTCGGTGACATTAGTAGAAAATGGCCATTTTATGATGGACTCCATCTTTTCAAGATCTATCTTGAGCTCCCCTCTAGTGATCACATACCCCAAATACACTAATGACTACTGAGAAAACTCACATTTCTTGAGGTTAGCCAACAACTGGTGCTTTTTTAGAGTCTATAATATTTGCATGAGATGTGAGATGTGAGATGTGCTCCTCCTAGGTAGAGCTATAAAACAATATATCATCCAATACACTATAAAAAATGAATCTAAATATGGATGCAATACATCATTTATCAATATCATAAAGGTAGCTATTGCATTACACAAACCAAATGGCATGAGAAACCACTCATACAAACCTTTCCCCATATTAAAGAAAATATTCCAAGAGTCTTCTTCCTTGACACATACTCGATGGTGTTCTTATTTGAGATCCAACTTGGTGATGTACTTGGCATGCTGCAACTAGTCTAGAAAATCATCGATCTTGGGAAAAGGGTATCGATTCTTGAGTGTAATATTGTTCGAAGATTTTTAGATGATACACATTTCCCAAGTCACATCCTTCTTGGGTACTATGATGATAGGTGACCCACAAGGTGAGGTTATTGGTTGAATAACCCCCTACTCTAGTAGTTGCTAAAACTATTTTTTCACTTGGTCTACTTCCATAATAGACTATCTATACAACCCAATATTTATAATGGGGAGTTCGGAAAAAAATGTATCTCATGCTCCACTTCCCTCTTAGTTGGAATCCCTCTAGAGTCCTGGAACACTCCTTTGAATGCCTGCAACAAGTCCTTCAACTATTGTTTCTTCTTTTTAAAACATCCCTCCAGTTATTCCTTTACTCTTACTGATTCATCCCCCGACTAATTCTCTTGATGATGAAATTATTCCTATCCTTGATCAAGTGATATTGGTTTTCTCTCCTCATTAACATTGCATCCATCATATACATGTAGGGGATTCTAAAAACTACTACAAGCACATCAAAGGGTGCTACATTTAACTCTGCTTAATCAGTAAAATATGCACTTACAACAAATTTGATCTTACTTCAGTTCGTGACCTTCATCCTTCCATCCTTGTTTACACACCCCAATTGATATGGGCTAGAATGATCATAAACCTCCAACCCAATATTGCTCACTAGATCGACTACTATGAGAATAGCCTATGAACCAGAATCAAAGAGAGAATCTACCTTGGTCTTATTGACCTGTATCTTGATATGGAATACTTTTGTCACCTGCTTCTCTTCCTTGCGATGAAGGCTACTCAGATTCACCCCCTTATGCATTGAAGTGCAATAAATATTCTCATCCATGTCTGATCGACTCTCTACTTGATTTATTGAATATGTGGCTAGAAGGTTCTTCCTATTGGCATCCTTCTTACAGTTCTTAAGTTTTATCTATGGATGTAGATTCCAACACTTTTCTTTAATGTGACCATCAATGTTTCAATGGTTAAAGTGGTTACTTGGATCCTTGAAATAATGTGTAGTGGTTGTTTTGTTCTTGTCTTTCCCTTTCCACTTCTTCTTTCCTTCCTTGGAAGCATCCAAGTGCTCTTTTTGTTTGCAACCACTTGGTTTTCCTTCTTTGTGGCCTATATTTTCTAGATCCTATGCTTGCACATAGGTCTAATAAACATTTTTGGGCTCGAAGAGAACCACTTTCTTTCACAAATGATTGTGTAGACCCCCCAAATACTGGAGGAGTATGTTTGGGGCCTTGGGAGAGATACCCAACTTGATATCCATCTTCCTAAATTTGGTGGTGTACTCTTATACAATCTTCCAATTCCTTTTCCTAAACTAATGTTGATGGATCCATTGGTCCTCTACATACCCAATTGGGTAGAACTAGGATTATTTGAATCCTCCCACTTAGATACTAGCGGATCACCCTCCAGACTAAGTGTTTTCGAGTGACTTTCCCACAAGGTTAATGCACAACTCTTTAATTTTAATCAAGAAAAAGAAATATTTTGCTCCTGATCCATATTGTGAACAATAAAACATACCTCTAATTGCTACAACCAATGATTCAACTTTAATGCATCAATATCACCTTGGTATGCCTTGATATCCACTTTCTCTTCCATATCGAATAAGGATTGTGAAGGGGTAATGGAATTGGAACTTGGATGCTCTACCCAGGGCTCTTTCCTCAACTCCTTTTTTCGGTCTTCATTATCTCTTAGTTTCCCCTATGATCTGATATCTGAGTTAGAGACTCCAACCTTCTTGAATGGTATGAGATTTTTTGTTAGAGCCACCATGATGAGGGTCATATTGTGAGAGATATCAATGACTTGTTCTTCCAAACTTGCAAATATCTCTTTTGTTGGAATCGAGGTTTGTTGTGAACAAACACATTTTCCATGGCTAGGGTTCTATGACGTTCTTCTTAAGACAATTCTTGGATCCTACAAATTTCCACAAATACCCTAAAGAAAGTTGATTTGATACAAATATGATATGTAAATTGTCATGGATATTCCACTAGAACAATTCATCACAACAGATCTTAGAATTTTTTGAAACCTTAGATTATGCTAATTATTTTTTCTTAGATACCAAATTAGTTATTACTTGATTTTTTATTTGATTTATGAAAATAATTGAATAAGAAAATGAAATAACAATATAATATACACACCATCCACAAAAATGAACAAAATATATATCCTAGCAAACTCAATATGGGAGAAAACCCAGCTAGAAGGCGAGGCTTGTACTCTATTCTCTTTTCTTCAGTAATGAAAATAAAGTACAACAAATGTGGGACACTCACTATGGAGTTGCCTACAAATTTGTGGCCTTAATGGCTACCAAAAACTCTTATTCCTACCTTTGGTATTCTCTCAAATCCAACTCTGTGGATGCTCTACTCAACTATGGAACAAGTACAATACAAAATAATGGAACCCCTTCTCCTCATAGCACCCCAATATTTAACATAGTGCGATATCCATCTAATATTAGGTTTTGACTTCCTCAACCCTCAATTAGTGATCAAGTTTGGACCTTCAAGAATCTTATTGAATGTCAACATGTGGCTATCCCCATATGTGTGAGTAATGGAGGTTGGTGTGGCATACACTCGTACCGTGGTGGTAAACTAGGTAGGTCAACTTGTAGGAGGCATAAATCTTGCATGCAAGCTTTGAAGGGTGTAACATCTCCACTATAATACTCATTTTAATTATTTCATAATGTAGATATGAATGTGGCTATGGCCAAGCGATGTAATATGTGAAATGTATTTTCTGAATTTGAATAAATATAATGTTCTACCAAGAACTAGAGATATGGAAATATATGGGGGATGATTAATCCAAAAGATATAGGGAATTCCTAAGAGGGACCCAAGGGGGAAATGGTTTATGGGTATTAATCCAAACCCATTTTTTTGAATTTTTTTTATCATTTTGGGAAGCCTTCTATTTTCTGTTTGAGTGTATGAGAGCCCAATAATTAAACTCTTGTAAAAGGGTGGCTATGAGGGTCACATTCCATATTTATTGGAAAGCATGGGGCTGAAGAAATCAACATTGGGAAAAATGAGTAGTCAATTGTCTTGGGAAAATAGAGAAAATTTGTATGGGAGGATTAGGCATATTTTCACATTGAGTTTTGGGCATGAAAACCAAGTAGAGAGCACCAGATCTAGAACAAGAAGGAAGGGTGAATTTAGGATCATGTTGGAGCATATGTGTAGCATTTTGGAACTGGAAACTGAAGAGTCAGGTTGTCAGGCCTGAAGAGTGAACTCCTAAGTGAGTTTCACTATAACAACAATTGTTTTTGTTGGTTGTTGGTAGTTTTCCTGGAAGTATGTTCCCTTGATTTTCCAGAAGAGATATTCCTAGCTACCTGAGCCAAAAAGACATTGATAAATGAATGGGATGCATGATGGACTAATAAAAGTGAAGGGGTGCATTCCTTGGGTTGGGCAGGTCAAGAGGAAGAGAGTTGGAGGAAATTTGGTATAGTTGTAGGAGAATATGAATGGTTGTGTGATAGTGAGTTGGTAGTGGACTGTGAGAGGCACCCTTCTCTTGTGGATTCCTAGCCCCGTCTCCGAGGTGACTTGATGCTAAGATTTAGAATAGTAGGTCTATGGTTGGGTGGAACATCATTTCCAAGAAGCTAGTTGCACAAGTGTTTTAAAAGATAAGTCTTTATCTATTTATGAGATATTTCATGAGTTTAATTGTTGTCCTTAACTATGTGTATGTGAATGGTTTATTTTTTTTTGTGAATGAGTTATTAGTTCCACTCATGATCATTTAGAATGTTGTAGATGCATTTAATTATGGGTAGAAAAATCTAATTTAAAATGTGTATAAATTGTAGCTAGTAAGAAACAATAAACAAGCTAGCATAAAATTTTCATTTTTAATGTGTATTGCACAAGTAATGTTCACTGGTTAAGCTGGGGAACATTACATAATGGTATCAGAGAAAAATGTTGCAACACTATCCTACAAGAGCCTACTACATGACCACAAAAGTTGTTGGATGAGTTTTCGTAGAGTTGAAAATTAATTGCATGGAATGAAATGATAGCAGAAGTTCTTGAATGAAATAAATAAATTACCATGGGACAACATTGGAGGAGAGATTTTTTTTGTTAAACATAATCATTCAACCCTAAAAACCATGTCCAAGTTAACCTCTGTGACTATGGAATTCCAGCGAGCCCAATATACAAAATGACAGTCATTGCTTACACATTAACCACTACCACCCTCACGACCCTCAGAAGAATACTAGAAATCAATGCTTTTTCTCTTGCTCGAAGAAGCACCTCAAGTGGTTTTACGCTTGGTTGTGGTTTGTCACCTCAAAGACTGCACAAAGAAAATAAAAAAATTATAAGTTTTTTTCCACAATGAATTAAAACTTACAAAATGATACTTTGTAATTCAACATAAGAAAAATCACCACATATGGTACTAACAATTGTGAGGGTGTTACCCTCCTCTGTGACCCTAATCTCTCAGTGATGCCACCCTACGTCTGTTACAAGGATCAAATCATGAAATTTAAAAAAAGTATGCATAAAATCAATTCCATTCATGATACATAAAAATTGATCATCAACACATTATATCACCGTGAATATCTTGGTCATTGATGGAGAGTCACTGGTAGGTGGAGCGCTCGGCTTTAAAAGTTGCTCCAAGGAAACATCTACTATGGCAGCCTCGATGGATGACACTGATGGAAATGGTGGTGGGGGTGGGTGGCATACATGTGCATCTACTATGGATGGATGCAATGGAAAAGGTGGTGCGGATGGGTGGCCTACGAGCACATCCATTGATGATCCAAAATATTTTCATCGATGTGACTTATTAAAGAATTGTATTAAATGAGCATAAAATGAAGTACACCATAAAGAAGGAATAACTCAATAATGAAGAGATATATGCATCAGATATGAACACAAAAAAATTGATAATGGAGTTCGTCCCTAGTGGACTATGTCTACAAGTACTGCTCTAAAATGGGTAGGCCTTTTTATTAACTCAACAAAAAAATACATAAGTGTACCTCATTCTGGAGTTAAGTCGCAGAAACTTTGCTTAGATCAACAAAAAAAAATGCATTGAATTAGTGGCATCGAATTACCCAAAAATGACTCTCTCCACGCCTTGATACGAGTCTGGCACTTTCAGGCCCTTGAGAAATCTCGTCTTGGTTTCCATGCCTCAACCTGCAATAAATTCTTGGAAAATCTTCTCATTTTTCATGCCCTTGTCCGTACGGTTGCACTTCCTGGTCTGACCCTCATGCACTAGAGAATTCTAAAACTTAAGTAAATTCATGGGAGGATTGTACCAAGTCACATCCCAACCCAATTGGTTAGGAAAACATGGAAAAGGTGAAGTGGATAGGGGAGATCCCGGGGGCGAACCCACGCACTCTCATTTTGGTGTATTGTTGCATTGCTGTGTATATATGGCAGATTTTGTTTTCCGATTGGCTAATTCTGGTGGAGCCTTTGGCATATATGTTTTCTTTGGCAGGTATGGTTTCCATTTGGTCAGATTTGATGGAGTCTTCTACCAACTTGGTAGAATGGGGGTTGGCACCAGCCAACATCACCAACTTTTGGATTTTTCGGTTGTTGGGCATTCTTGTGCATTTGCACGGTGCCATGTGGAAGCCCATGAGTGGGCCACGTGGTGGCCTTTCATTGGCCCATGCCACCACATTGCACATACATCCACATCACCTATTCCATGTTAGCCTGCCACATCACCTATCGGGTGGTTGTACAGTCTTTTATGTGGTTGTACGACCTGCCACATGGTACTTTCCCATTGGTCCACGGATTGACCAGAAAATTACAAAATCAAGTTACACGTGGCAGCCTTTGGTGTTTCCACATCATCATGTTGACGTCAGCATGAAACATGTCACCCTTTGTGTGTGCCACGTACCCTATACGGATGTTGAATTCATCCATACTGATGCTGAAGTCAACAATACAAATGCTAACTCATCCCTGCTGATTGGGCTAGGTTGATCAAAACTTTGACCGCGAATATGTTTTGATCTGTAACTCCGTTTGATGAGTCATTTACACTGTTGGAAATATTGTGATATGCTCTTCGTGATGATTCCAACTTCACTGATTTTTAAGGACTTAATTTTTTTTTCCCTTTCTCTGTCTGTTGAGGCCATTATGAGATTCCTGAGGTGCTTCTACGAATTTTGAGTTATCCTTATACTTCTCTAGATCCTTTTTGGATCACGCCTTCCCATTGAGATCTTTTTGGACCACCAAAATCTTTCATCAATCAACAGATAAGTGAGGGAAGAGTTCCCTCACTTTTTCTTTATCAATCCACTTTGCCTTGCTTGGATGTGTGTCCTTTAATCCCACTCGAAGATAATCAACATCACCCTTTCGTGAATTACTCCTTCTTATATCTAGGATAATATATTCCTTCAACTTGTCCGAGTACTTAGGAGAAAACTCATCAGCTGAAGCTATTGAAACTTCGTCACCCTGATCCATGATCATGGGAGGCTCAAAAAGTTTCAAGTTTTCTACATTTACAACTAAGTATATTTGCATATAAGGTGGAAGATATATTCCTTCAATTTATCAGTCCACTTTGCCTTGCTTGGATGTGTGTCCTTTAATCCCACTCGAATATAATCAACATCACCCATGCGTGAATTCCTCCTTCTTATATCTAGGATAATATATTCCTTCAACTTGCCCAAGTACTTAGGAGAAAACTCATCAGCTAAAGCTATTGAAACTTCGTCACCCTGATCCATGATCATGGGAGGCTAAAAAAGTTTCAAGTTTTCTACATTTACAACTAAGTATATTTGCATATAAGGTGGAAGATATATTCCTTCAATTTATCAATCCACTTTGACTTTCTTGGATGTGTGTCCTTTAATCCCACTCGAAGATAATCAACATCACCCCTGCGTGAATTCCTCCTTCTTATATCTAGGATAATATATTCCTTCAACTTGTCCAATTACTTAGGAGAAAACTCATCAGCTGAAGCTATTGAAACTTCGTCACCCTGATCCATGATCATGGGAGGCTCAAAAAGTTTCAAGTTTTCTACATTTACAGCTAAGTATATTTGCATATAAGGTGGAAGATATATTCCTTCAATTTATCAATCCACTTTGCCTTGCTTGGATGTGTGTCCTTTAATCCCACTCGAAGATAATCAACATCACCCCTGTGTGAATTCCTCCTTCTTATATCTAGGATAATATATTCCTTCAACTTGTCCAAGTACTTAGGAGAAAACTCATTAGCTGAAGCTATTGAAACTTCGTCACCCTGATCCACGATCATGGGAGGTTCAAAAAGTTTCAAGTTTTCTACATTTACAGATAAGTATATCTGCATATAAGGTGGAAGATATAGACAAAAAGCATTAGTACCTCTTTTATCCAAAGCAATGAAGGGTCCATATTAGATGGGCTTGAGTTTCTTTTCTTCACCTTTCAACCGCTCCTTGTTGATGTGAAGCCATACCTAGTCTCCAACCTAGAATTGATGATCAACCCTGTGTTTTTCATGTCGATCTTTATACTGTGATTGAATCTTCTCCAAATTTTCTCTAACTGCTTGGTGTACCTACTGGATCCTTTGAATGAACTTGCGGGCCCTGTCTTCATTTATTTATTCATTGGAATCAATATCTTTCCCATACATCGAGTCCAAAGGGACCTTAGGCAAATACCCAAAACATGTCTCCAATGGCGACCACTGAGTGGAGGAATGTGAGGCTCGATTGTAAGCTTGATGTACATAGGATATATGTTCATCCCATAACTTGGGATGCTTGCCACAGTAGCCTTGAAGCAAAAGTACCATTGTTCGGTTAACAACCTCTATCTATTCGTCGGTCTGTGGATGGAAAGTAGTGCTCCTCTTCAACTTGGTATCCATCATTCTCCATAATCTTGTCCAAAAATCTCCAAGGAATCAAGTATCTCGATCCAATACAATGGATGTGGGTAACCCAAAGTGAACCCAAACATAGTGAAAGAACAGATTAGCAATCTGCTCAACAATGATCTTCTTTTTACATGGCATCAAGATACACATCTTGATGAACCTATCCACTACAACAGACAAATAGTCATGACCCCTTTTTGACATTGGTAAACTCCCTACAAAATCCATGGAGATACTCTCCCATGGATGGGATGGAAATGGAAGTGGTGAGTATAGCCCCAATTTTCTATTAGTGGGGTTACAAATAGAACACATCACACACCCCTTAACATATGTAGTTACAATTTCTTTCATCTGAGGCCAGTAACAAAACCTATGCATATGTGCCATGGTTTTTCCTACCCCAAAATGCCCAGACACAAGAGAAGTCTGAGCTTCTCATATTACATGGACTCGTTCACGTGTAGGAATACAAAACTTTCTAAGATGATAGAGCAGTTTTCCCTGCAAACAATAGTTCTCTACCTATGCACCATGGGTTATCTTTGCAAATACCTATTTAAAATATTCATCAACAACATATTGTTCCACATAGATATCATGAGATAAAGAATCATTCTTCAAAATAATAGAAGCAACAATATGAGGTCTATAAAGCATATCATCTACCTTATTATTTTTACCCTTTTTGTATTTGATCACCAAATGAAACTATTGCAGAAAACCCATCCACCTGTAATGTTGAGATTGTTGTAGCTTGGTTTGTGGTTGGAGATATTGTAAGGGATGATGATCTGTATGTATGATTGTTTCCTTCCCTAACAAGTAGTGCTTCCATTTCTTTACACTTTGAACTAATGCATACAACTATTTATCATTTGTAGGATAGTTAATAACAACTTTGTTAAAAGTTTCAGAGTAGTAACAGATAGGCTTATGATATTGCATCAATATTGCACCCATGGTGTATCTACTGGAATCTGTCTCGATATCGAAAGGATGTTGAAGATTCGGTAGTGCTAATACAGGCGAGGTACTGATCTTTTCCTTCAAATTGTTGAAGGCCTTGTGTTGCTTTCCTCCCCACTGAAAAGTGTTCTTCACATTGGTTAAGGCATGCAAATGAGCTATAATAAAAGAGAAGTTTGAAATGAATCTCCTCTAGTACTGGACTGCACCCAAGAAGCTTCACATTTCAGTTACATTTTTGGGATCGGGCCAATTTACAATTACATCAATTTTGGAAGGATCAATTTTCAATTGTCCTCCTCCTACAATATGACCTAAGTACACAAGTACAGTCTTTCCAAATTCACATTTGGACAATTTTACATACAACATTTCACTTTGCAAGGAATCTAATACTTGCTTTACATGCCTTACATGTTCATCCCAAGTCCCACTAAATATAAGAATGCCATCTAAATATACAATTAAAAAATCATCTAGAAATGGTCTGAATACATCATTCATCACAAACATGAAGGTTGACGGAGCATTACAAATCCCAAACAACATAACTAACCACTCAAACAATCCTTATTTGGTTTTAAAGGTAGTTTTCCATGCATCTTGTTCTACAACCTTGATCTAATGGTATCCACTATGCAAATCCAACTTAGTGAAATAAACAACATTCATTAATTGATCAAGTAAATCATCTATATGAGGAAGAGGGTATCGATTTTTCACCGTGATTTTATTTAAGGCTCGGTAATCGAATCATATTCTCCATGTTCCATCCTTCTTTGGCACCATCACAATCGGAGAGCCACAAGGAGATGAGATGAGTTTGACGACCCCTCGATACAACAAGTATTGTACCTGTTTCTTGATCTTTGTCATCTCTACAAATGACATCATGTACATTCCCACATTAGGAATAGGAGAATCCTGCTGAAGATCTATTTCATGCTAGATTTCCCTCTTAGGAGGTAATTCGTCTAGTTCCTGAAAAATACCATCATACTTGGAAAAAATATCAATTATTTTTTTCTTATGAGAAGGATCACATCCTTGGAAAGAGTCGGATGTTCCAACATCATTTTCCCTTATGAACATGAGTACATATCTCTTATTAGTGTTTATGAGTCTCTTCATTTGTCCTGCACTAATAAGTGTGGTGTTTACCCTCATGTTGTGTGCTCTAACAATATATTCCACTGCCCCTTTAGTAAGGTGATACGTGTTCTCATGACGAAAGAAGATTGATTTCATGTCATAAAGATAAGGAATCCCTAGAACTATGCCACATATATCAAGTGATACAACATCCTAATCAACTTCATCAATCAATTTTGAAGCAATAGCAAATCTGACCCTACACTGCTTGGTGACATTAAGTTTTTCTTTATCACATACCCAACCAAGAGGATAAGGCTTTGGATGTGGTTTAGTTTTAAGACCCATATTTTTGACAAGTGCTTCACATATCAAGTTTACTTGGGAACCTGGATCAAATAATGTATCTGTATTAGTGTGCTTAGATACAACCCTTATGTGAAATAATTCATTCCTCTTTATTTCATCATCACGAGATTCATTATTGTAATTTGAACTACCATGAAGGGAATATTTACCTTGTACTCCAACCGTTGTGATATTTCCTTCATCTCCTAAATCAGAACCAAGATCTTGTTGCATTGTAGAAACAATATTTGTCTTCTCCTTTCCATTGAATTGTTTTGGTCTTTTCTCTGGATGTAATTTCCAACAGTGCTCATCTTCATGTCCATCTTTCTTGCAATGAGTGGAAGATGAATTTCCTTCTCCCTTCTTCGTGGTGGTATTATTTTTGTCCTTCCTTTTAAACTTTTTAAACTGCTTATGTGGGAAATTGGAAGGTTTCTTTTTGGGATTTTCTTGAACATGTTTTCCCTTGTTCTCAAGGTGAGTGGATTGCACACAAACTTCATCAAGACTGGTGGGGTTAAACAGTAGTAAAGTATGACGAATATAATTGTCAAGTGTGCCAATATACTTCATTAAAGTTTCATAAGAATCTAAAGGAATGTTCAATGCAAGAGATTTCTTCCTAAATTATTCAGTGAAACTTTGTACATTTTGACCTTTACTTTGTCTTAAAGTTTTCCATTCCATCATTTCTTTATGTACATAACTCAATGGATAAAATTTCTTCCTTATTGCTGATTTAAATTCTGACCATGAGGAATAAAGATTACCACACTTACTTATGTCCTGAAGTTCTCTCTCCCACCATATGAGAGAGGTGCATTCCAACCAAAGAGAGGCCAATTTCACTTTAATTTCCTCTTCATCAATCTGTTGAACAGGACAATATACTTCAACCTGTCGGATCCAATTATCTAGCTTTCCAAAGTTAGCATCTCCATTAAACATAGGTAAATCAAATTTTACATCAAGCTTTAATAATAGTTTCTTAAAAGAATATTTATGGATAGAATGATGAGAATGATCAAAGGAAGAAGAGATAGAACTTGATGGCGAATATGGAGGCTCGGGAGGGTCTCCTCCAACCCCTTGATTCACTGAAGTATTATCATTTGTTTTTGCTTCATTTTTCTTCCCTTTATTCTTCATCCTCTTCTCGTAGTCTCCATACATTCACTTGACCATTTATGACATGCGATAGAAGACCATATGGAAGTTTTTATCATGTTCATCACAATTGTCCTCTTTGGCCATTTTCTTCCTTCGAGATGCATGGACAACTTCGGGATTGAAAGTCTTAAGAGTTCCTTCACCCTACTTATGCTTGGACCTAGTAAGCATTCACACTCAACAATTCAAGTCAAATATGACTACTCTAATACCAACATGATCTGGTATCTTTTCATCGATGTGACTTATTAAAGAATTGTATTAAATGAGCATAAAATGAAGTACACCATGAAGAAGGAATAACTCAATAACGAAGAGACATATGCATTAGATCTGAACACAAAAAACTTGATAACGATTTTTTTCCCTAGTGGACTATGTCTCTAGGTCCTGCTCTCAAATGGGTAGGCCTTTTTATTAACTCAACAAAAGAATTTGGAAAAATACACAAGTATACCTCATTCTGGAGTTAAGTTGCAAAAACTTTGCTCAGATCAGAAAACAAACAACACCACTGAATTCGTGGAATCTAATTACCCAAAAAATATTGTCTCCATGCCTCGATCTGAGTCTGGCACTTTTAGGCCCTTGAGAAATCTCGTCTTGTTTTCCGTGTGTGACCCTGCATTAAATTCTTGGAAAATCTTCTCTTTTTTTGTGCTCCCATCCGTACAACCACACACCCTAGTCTAACCCCCATGCACTGGAGAATTCCAAACTTAAGTAAATTCGTGGGAGGATTGTACCAAGTCACATCCCAACCCAATTAGTTGGGTGGACATGGAAAAGGAAGAGTGGATAGGGGAGATCCTAGGGTCGAACCCACAGACTCCCATTTTGGTGTATTGTTGCACTACTATGTATATACGATGGAGTTTTCTTGGTGGTTGGCTAATTCTAGCAGAGCCTTTGGAAGATATGTTTTCTTTGGAGGATATGGTTTCCATCTAGCCATATTTGGTGGAGTCTTCTACCAATTTGGTAGATTGGGGGTTGGCGCCAGCAAACCCTGTCAAATTTTGGATTTTTTGGTTGTTGGGCGTCCTTATGCATTTGCACGCTTCCATGTGGCATCCCATGACTAGGCCATGTGGTGACCTTTCATTGGCCCATGTCACCACATTGCATGGACAACCATGTCACCTCTACCACATCATTCTACCACGTCACTTGTCAGGTGCTTGTATGGTCTGCCATGTGGATATATGGACTATCACGTGGCACTTTCCCATTGGTCCATGGAATGACCGAAAAAGTCCAAAATCAAGTGACAGATGGAAACCTCTGGTACTACCACGTCATCATGCTAATGTCATCATGACACATGTCACCCTCTTCATGTGCCATGTACCCTGTACAGACGTTGATGTCATCCGTACTGATGCTGATGTCAACAGTACATATGCTGACTCATCCCTACTAACTGGGCTAGGTTGACCAAAACTTTGACCGTGGATATCTTTTCATCTGTAAATTTGTTTGATGAGCCATTTACATTGTTGGAAATCTTGCGACGCGCTCTTCACGATGATGCCAATTTCTCTAAGTTTTAGGGACTTTGAATTTTTTTCCCTTTCTCTATATGTTGAGGCCATTCTGAGCTTCCTAAGTTGCTTCTATGAATTCTAAGTTATCCTTAGACTTCTCTAGATCCTCTTTGGATCAATTGAGGATACACCGAATAAGAAAGATATTGGGGGCGGGGGGAGATGAATCCCCATGGGCTGTACAAGAGATGGAATAACGCTTAGCCTAGAAATAGGTAACCCAAAATCCGTGGTTAGTCGGTTTCCCGAGGACTGAACTAGTTTTGTAACTAGTGAAAATATCAACAAACTGCAAACATATTAATGATATTGTTATTAGTACCAAATACTAAAATACAACAACATAAATATGAAAAATTTGAGATTTAAATGAGATTAACTCAACACATGATACATGTGAAGTAGGTGACTTGTCCATCCCATGTGGACATTGCTCAACACCACCTGGTCCTGCAACTTGTAGAAAAACAATGACATTGTAAATTTGAGGATGCTAGAAAATAAAGAAATCACTATGGTGAATTTATCAAATGTGACACATACTTGTGTATGTTGAACCCTGAATGAGAATGTTTCCTCTACCATTGCATAGGTGATGGAGACAGACACCGATGCATCTATCAGCATAGAGAGTCTGCTATACAGGCATAGAAAATGTAAAACATCATACAATAAAATATAGAAATAAATACACATAATATTATATAAATATATAATGATGAAAAACATAGAGATGGTTAAGATACTAACCTCCTCCATGAAGATTGTTGTCCACTGGCCTCCATAGGCCCACAACAAGTCTTCTTGCAACTCAAGCATCTGTGAGGTACAAATGGATGTCTTCTAGATCCATGTTCCCTCTCCTTGTTGCACTCTGCTCTAGGGGTTGAAGGTTCGACCCCTCTATCAATGTCAACAGTACAAACCTCCTGTTGAGATAGTGCAACAAAGCTAAAATGTTTCACTACGCTCTGAGTCAAGGATGATAGAGCTACCTATACCTATTGCAATCCCTCTACAACTAGAGGATGTTGGGAAGGGGGTTTATGCCTTCACCTGGGGGGGAAGGACCTAACATGGGATCATGCCTAGAATGATCTCAGTCTTGTGTGGAAGCTCAAACCACCCCTTGGAAGTCACCAATGTCAAAGTAGTTCACACGATGACACAAAATAAATTCTTCCCATAATTTTCTCAAAAAATATAAAGGCACCTCCATTTTAATGTAGGGAGGTGCATCAAATACCATAAACCACCTATTCATCCATTTTTGAAGAATTTATGTTTGGATGCACCAATTAATACAAATGTGTTTCTTGGTGATAGGTGGTTGTTGTCAAGATCAAGAATCAATAAAAAGGGACATCATATCTTGTTTTGAAATACCCACATCCCTAACTTGGTTTCTATCTAGTCCAGTCCTACAAAACTAAAAAATTATATCCCTATATTAAAAAATAGAAGTTAATTTCCATTGGGCACTTGCAATGGACCTGAAAATGAAGTCCAATGAAGTGGCCAAGGACTCTCGACTAGGTTCTATGGTTCCCCTTAAATCATTGGCAAGTGATCTAAATGTAGCCAACTGTTGGATATGCATTTTGGTTAAGTTTTGGGATCTACACCATAATAAGTCAAAGAACAAAAGGTAGTTAGAAGATGGAACAGAGCATGCGATGGGAGCAGACTTTAAGGAGTCAAAGTGTGCAATAGAAGGAAGCACAGCGAAACAACACGAAAAGGGAAGAAAGTAGTTAGTATTTTGGGACATTTTGTCCACTTTGTAATGGGATTAGCCTATTTTGATGTATAAATATGTAAAGGGTTTTTTGGTAGAGGGGTTCGAGACATGAGAAGTTCTTAATGTTTTGGGGTAAGTTGAGTCGAGCATTGGAAGACGTTTTGAGGAATGACTGAGGAGTAAGGCTTGCAATGCAACATAACGACTATGCAGGTTTGGGTAATGTTATTGTTGCATATTTTGTAGTGAAATGCGCAGTTGTAAGAATATTATCAATGAATAATAAAAGAATCCAGCCTTTGTGGATGTAGCCCAAGTTGGGTGAACCACGTTAAACATGTGTGTTGTGATGTGTTTTTTTGCATGTATTATGTTTACCGTTATGGTGCAATAATGATAAATTCTTAAGTACGACGAATGTATTATTATGTATGATGATATAATGTTGCGTAATAGAGTAACCGGTAATTGAATGTGTTAGCACTCAATTTTTTCCCAAAATTTGAAGACATCTTTCGTGTCAAAATTGTCAGTCATTTGTCTTAGGTCATAACTTCCGAATTCATCACTGAATCATGATGAGTCTTAGTTACAAATTTTGTCCAAACTCCTATGATCTTTGATCTATCTTCTGACCTGCAAAACCAAAAAATGGATTTTTTATTAGTTTTCCTAAAAAACTTCATTTGTAAGTTTTCTCATATTTTCAAAAATAAATAAATCTTTATTTAATCCTTTTCCTAAATTCACAAGCCAACACAGGCTCAAGTCAAAGTCAAGTACAAATACCGAGTTTCACTTAAATCTCCTTATTGAACGCTCTGTCCACATACTTCTTTCGACTCGGCAAATGCATCCCTATTACAAGCGGTGCTGGTATTTACCAGACACATATGAAGGAGGCTCTTGATCTCATTAATAAAAGAGAATGGTTGCACACATTTCCTGAAGGCTAGGTATCAGGCCACGAGGAAAATCCATGAGCAGATCGATGCACAGGTGCCCTAAGAATGAAGATAGCTCGGTTTTTCAGTAGTTGACAGATGTAAGGAAAGATCTGCCAGATGTTCTCTTATGGCTATTCAAGGAAGAAGTTTGTCTGGTCTATAGCAGTGCGTATTGGTTTGAAAAGGCACTGCAATATTGATTTATATATATTGAAGATGCGGATGTTGATCAGGCCGTGGAGCTTGCACACTTTGCATTATTTTTCAATTAGGGTCAATGCTGYTGTGCTGGGTCGYGAACCTTTGTACATGAGAATATCCATTAGCCGTGTACAAGYTGGGGTTCRRAATCTTCGGGGCGAYRTTYGTGCTGAGCTTGTYRTGGTGGATTKTYRTCATTGCCCAGTTYATATATATCATTAAGTCCCCAAGATCGGCCAGTGTTAGAGTAAGCAATGAGCTTGGYGYTGGGAACCCTAGAGMARCATCTTTTTCAGTGAAAATTGTGACTCTGATGTCCTTCCTAATTTCAGTGATATTTGGCATTGTTGTTATTTTGCTACAAAACGTCATGAGTTATGCATTCACAGAAGGTCATCACAGCTGAACAGATCAACTGTATTCCTTCACGCAAAGGAGTTGAAAGCTTTGAAGAGTCCATTTGTTCCCTCACTTATCACTCTGACAAGGAGGTGAAGAATATTTCTCGTTTACTCAGAGAGGACTGGGGTATTTCATCTATTGTAAAGTCACAAGAAGGAAAGMAAATACAAGGTGGATCTCGGGTCATGAAAGGCTACAATTCTCACTGGAGAAAGGACAAGTTTCCTTTGAATGCAAGAGCATCAGTTGTAAATAGATTCAAAGTTCCAGGAAAACATGTGGAAGCTAGTACGACAGATTGTGGACAAGTTATGGTAGAAAAAGGGGATATCCAGCTCAAGAAATAAATAAAACACATGATTTGTTTGCTAAAAAGAATTTACTCTATAAGAGAGATAGCCGTGCAGTATTACATAACAACAGTGATAATCAGGATCTATCCCCAAATCTAAGTGCATAGGGTTCTGTTAATCTTAATTCAAATTGTGATATTGAAAGTTGGTTGTGGATGGCAAGCTCTCGTGGCTTATATTAATGTGGGTTGTTACTATGTTATTGGGATACCTTTAGGTTGTCTATTGGGTTTCAAATTTGACTTCGGTGTCAAGGGAATTTGGTCAGAAATATTAGGAGGGACATGTTTACAAACTATAATTTTGCTGATAATCACTTACAAAACAAATTGGAACAAACAAGTGGAAAAAGGTGCTGAGATAGCAGTCAGAGGAAAATATACATCTACTAATGTTCTTCCTGAAGATAAAACTTCAATGAACTTCTCAGACAACATACTATAGTCCATGTCCTTAAGGCTTTTATGGACTATAGTAATCTTGCTGCAACCTCATGAATCTGATCCAAGTCTGGAAATGATCCTAAAGGGACAGCAGTGCAATCAGAGTATAAACAAGCAGAGGAACAGGAGAGGAGCAGGAGATTGGATGAACAGCTATTGGTGACAGAAAGAAGGGAATTTCTTATAAGAATCCTTGAAACTAAATGCAATCATGCAGGTAAATAAAGTTTTGAGATTTTGATTTTTGACAGTGATTTGATTTTCAGTGGTTTAGGCGAGCCCAGGAGCACTCATTAACCACTGAAAGGGAGCCTTTTCGGTGGATAGGTCATTCAAAACTCAATACTCTTAACCACCGAAAGTCTGTAATAACCAGAATGCTTGAAATTTTGCCCAGATCAGAAATTTTCGAATCAGAATGAGACGAAACATCTTTGAATAGTCAGATATTGAATTATCAAGTCATATTTAAAGACTATTTATAAGGGATAAGGTAAGAAGAAGAATTTTAATCACATTTGGCATCTTTTCATAGGCAAAATTTCAGGGGTTTTTGGCCACACATCATCAGCTCGAATGTATCTTTAGAAGAACAGGTCGAAGAAGCCTTGGAAGATAATCTTCATGTCATCAACAGTCAACACATCTTAAGGACCAGCTCATAGAGATTATCCTCCTTTTGGGGTTTACCCCTATCTTCTTGTAAATATAATTTGAATTTCTATTTTTAGTATAGCAGATCCAGTTTTCTAAGATCTGGAAACTGTATGTAAAGGCTATAAATCCAGGAACGTTTGAGGAATAATGATTTCGATTTTGATTTCTAGATGCTACTGTTTTGTAACAAGACACTTTCTTTAATATAGCAGCCAACAAGCTTCTTTCTTTGTTACTGTCAGTCCTTATTTTATCTATATCTATGCTTATGAGTGGAATTAATTCTTTTGTCTCTGTTTAATGACCCTGGTAACTGTCATCTTACTTTTGGTTATTAAGAAAGAATCACAAGCATCCTTGGCTAGTTTTTTGACCCACCATATATATACGGTTTTATATATGTTTTGGTTGATTGATTAGTTTTCTCATCCACCTGTTATTCAAACCTATCTGAAAATAGCTCTTGAAGGCCTTGTGTAGCATGATTATAGTTAAGAGTGTCTTGAGAATATAACTCAGAGTTTCAGATATTCATCTTGATCCAAAACCCCAACACATTATTGAGAAAATAGTTCCTAAAAATATTGAGTTACCAAGCATCTCTGACTTACAACCTAGGAGAGTTTCCCGGAGTGATAACAAATTGGCGTCGTTGCCGGGGAGAGGAGATGAAGTAAGCTTCCCTGGGAGATGACATACTTTCAACTTTTGATTATAGACAAAGGCTGAGCATTACTTGGTTGTAATCTTCTATCTGGCGACTCCATGATTAAAGACTCCACTGGGGAGGATCTGGTTGACAAAAGATGTAGGAGTTAAATTTCAAATCCAGGTACCAGTTCATTAGTCTGCTTCGTGAACTGTTGTATTTATTTATCAACTCTTTTGTGCTTTTCCCTTCGCGCGTAAGGAGGATTATTTTCTGCTTTGTATATTCAGAAAATCATCATCCTTCTTGTATATATCCGTCTTTAGAAGAGGAAACCCAGCAGCCCTGCATTGTAGATGTAGATTCTATATCTTTACCTCAGCCTATTCCTAAAGATGAATCTGCATTCCAGATTCCCTCGAATCGAGAGCCTTCATACAACCTTAGCGGAGGTTAGAACTTGTTTCAAAAGAAACTGTCAGGATCTGACCCTCGGCCATGAGGCTAAGACGATCCAGCAACTTACCATCTCTCCGTCCATTACAAATTCCTCAAGTTAAGATCCGAATGAAGATGTTCAAATAACTACGTACCCATCTTCTTCACCATCCTTATCGATGACTATTATGAATAACTCCTTTTTTTGGAGAGAATCAAGCTTCAACCGAGGGACACGCAGAATCCTTTTTTGGATTTTTTTGATCGTTTTCAATTGTGCGCTTGAAGATGTGATCAGCAGTAATGTTTGAAATCTTTGATCAAATATATGTTGCTATATGGGTTTAAGAATTGAAGCCCGGATTCGATTGGCTCTTGGACTGAATTCTCTATTGTTTTCCTGAAGTATTGGGGCGAATATAAGTCTTTAGATTCTTACCTCGCTGATATCTATGCTTTGAAATGAGAATAGGATGAAGCCTTGCCCGTTTTCAATAGAAGGTTTTACCTGTTTATTATCACATCCATTAGAGATTCAGGTCTGAGATTGCTGCCATGGTATACTATCTTATGGCTCAACATAACATCCCATTAGAGATTCAGTCTACTGAGATTGCTGCCATGGTATACTATCTTATGGCTCAACATAATGAACTTGTCCTTCTCTTGCTCGAAAGGAAGTCTTCATCATTAGGGAACTTGTTTGAAGATGCTCAAGAGGTGGAGGAGAATATTCGTGCTTCTAGGAGGATCCAACAACAGGTTGACTTTGACAATCTGCTTGCACATGAGAAAAAACAATGTCAGTATGGTTCACATTTTGAGCAGGAAGGTAATGAGTGTGAAGCATATTTATAACAACCGAAAGCATACGAGCTTATTTCAGATTCAGATCTGAATTCGTCAACATTGGCAGAATGTTCTAGAGACAGGGAGCAAGAAGGTGATCTGTTTTCCAGCAAAGGAACAACCATGGTTGAGCAGGAGAGAAATGAGGTTGGAGCAGATTTGGGACAACAGCCAACATGTAAGTTCAATTCAGTTTCAGGGTCAGACTTTTTAGTGTTCGCTGAGTATTCCAGAGACAACTATGCATGTGAAGATTATGATCAGTCTGTAAATCAAGAAGAGCCTATGATGACTGATGATTTCGTAATAAATTATATGTTCTCAGCTGATTCTTATCCATGTGATGGAAATCCTATTTTGTTATCTTCTTGTGAGCATTATTCTGATAAGGAAATTATAGTTTTTAATGATCACAAATTAATCTCAAGAGGGCAAGAAGATGATTAGTCTTCTTGTAGAGGAACAGTCATGGATGAACAAGAGGCTGCCGTAGATGTGCAGTTGTTTCTCGAGGAGTAACATGTCTCTTATCTTCTTTACAAGGATCCAGTGGCAGCCTTCATGGAGTTATACTTTTCAGAGGGCTTGAAAGTTTCAAATTTCTTCAACTCGCCCATGTTTTCAGGTAAGTATGGTTTCTTGAAAAGCTCCTTGTCACTGCGGCTACGTGTTCAACATCATTTGTTGATCAGTGATAAAGACAAGATTTATTCAGTATTAAAATTGCTTGGATGGCTACTATGGAAATGAACATTCACTTAACCAGTGGCAGAGCTAGATAGAGTAGAGTAGGGTAGGAAATAAGTGCATTGCCCAAACATTTCTTTCTTTCAGTTTGCAACAGAAATAATATTTAACTTGGTTGAATAAAGGCAGGTTTTGAAGGCTTTCAAAGATCAGCAGAATAGACTACAGGTATACAGAGATCAGTTGCATAGGCTAGATGACTCCATAGCCCAATGGACTAGACACAAGAAGAATTTAAATGTTCGTAGAGATCAAGGTTGCAGGTTTTTTCAGGTTATATGGATAGGCACAGGTATGTTTGTTCTTGAAACCTCACAGGGAGGCTTTCATCCCCAGAAGGATCCAGATGTTAGCACTCAAATTTTTCCCAAAATTTGAAGACGTCTTTCGTGTCAAAATTGTCAAAATCATCAGTCATTTGTCGTAGGTCATAACTTCCGAATTCATCACTGAATCATGATGAGTCTTAGTTACAAATTTTTTCCAAACTCCTATGATCTTTGATCTATCTTCTGACCTGCAAAACCAAAAAATGGATTTTTTATTAGTTTTCCTAAAAAACTTCATTTGTAAGTTTTCTCATATTTTCAAAATTAAATAAATCTTTATTTAATCCTTTTCCTAAATTCACAAGCCAGCACAGGCTCAAGTCAAAGTCAAGTACAAATACCGAGTTTCACTTAAATCTCCTTATTGAACGCTCTATCCACATACTTCTTTCGACTCGGCAAATGCATCCCTATTACAAGCGGTGCTGGTATTTACCAGACACATATGAAGGAGGCTCTTGATCTCATTAATAAAGGAGAATGGTTGAACACATTTCCCGAAGGCTAGGTATCAGGACACGAGGAAAATCCATGAACAGATCGATGCACAGGTTCCCTAAGAATGAAGATAGCTTGGCTTTTCAGCAGTTGACAGATGTAAGGAAAGATCTGTCAGATGTTCTCTTATGGCTATTCAAGGAAGAAGTTTGTCTGGTCTATAGCAATGCGTATTGGTTTGAAAAGGCGCTGCAATATTGATTTATATATATTGAAGATGCGGATGTTGATCAGGCCGTGGAGCTTGCACACTTTGCATTATTTTTCAATTAGGGTCAATGTTGTTGTGTTGGGTCGTGAACCTTTGTACATGAGAGTATCCATTGGTCGTGTACAAGCTGGGGTTCGAAATCTTCGGGGCGACGTTCGTGCTGAGCTTGTCGTGGTGGATTGTCGTCATTGCCCTATTCATATATATCATTAAGTCCCCAAGATGTAAATACACATGGACGGGCTTCTCACTTCAGGCCTTCCACGATTTGTCGTCATTCTTGAATCTTTTTTAGGCTTCCGTCGTCATGTTGTGTTTGGAAACATGGTATTTCCAAATATTGGTTTTATTGACCGGACTTCTAGATGATCCAAAGATTCCAATGGACTCACTGTCTATATGTATGTCAGTTTTGAGATGGTTGTTCATGGTTTCAGTGGGCTTCAATGCAGCGGCCAGTGTTAGAGTAAGCAATTAGCTTGTCACTGGGAACCCTAGAGCAGCATCTTTTTAGTGAAAATTGTGACTCTGATGTCCTTCCTAATTTCAGTGATATTTGGCATTGTTGTTATTTTGCTACGAACCGTCATGAGTTATGCATTCACAGCAGGTCATCACAGCCGAACATATCAAATGTATTCCTTCATGCAAAGGAGTTGAAAGCTTTGAAGAGTCCATTTGTTCCCTCACTTATCACTCTGACAAGGAGGTGAAGAATATTTCTCATTTACTCAGAGAGGACTGGGGAATTTCATCTATTGGAAAGTCACAAGAAGGAAAGCAAATACAGGGTGGATCTTGGGTCATGAAAGGCTACAATTCTCACTGGAGAAAGGACAAGTTTCCTCTGAATGCAAGAGCATCAGCTGTAAACAGATTCAAAGTTCCAGGACAACATGTGGAAGCTAGTACGACAAATTGTGGACAAGTTATGGTAGAAAAAGGGGATATCCAGCTGAAGAAATAAGTAAAACACATGATTTGTTTGCTAAAAAGAATTTACTCTATCAGAGAGATA
>SNQJ01S0004517.1:4753-35590 GCA_010110895.2 Picea sitchensis
TCTATTTATTATTGATGTATTATTCATTAGATCAATCCCCTTTTGTGGATTGATCATGTCGGGCATTGTAAATGACCAAATCCCCTTTTGCGGATTGGTCAAATCCTAATTGTAATATGCAAATTGAGAAGTCGGCCCCCAGTCAAATTAAAGTGGTTCTAACCACCCAGAAAGAGAAGTCGGCCCTGCCAATGAAGAGACACCTCCTTTCAGCACTTGCCAGTTTGTATAAATAAAGGAAGCCAACGCCTCATTTGTTCACTCACTCATTTGATCATCCAGAGCGGAAGTTTGGAGCTGCAGTTGGAGAAGAAGGAAGAGAGAGAGGTGCATTACTTGGGAGAGGATATTCTCTAGTGTTTGGTTTATTCTCTTGGCATTGTATTGGCTATCTATATTAAGGAAGTTTTTGCTGGGTTTCTTCCCCATGAGGGTTTCCTAGGATAAATGCTGTGTATCTTGTGATTGTGTTTTTCTCAGTGATCCTATCTATGCTATGGTTATCTAGTAAATTGAAAAGAAACCTAATAATAACTTAAACTCTAACAAAAAAGTTGAAATAAGGAAGGCTTCGACAACATGGCCATTATGATCGGAGTGGAGGATTGAAGATTGTTGAGTTGAAAGGGACATTTGCTCATGCACAAAATTCTGCATACCTCTCACCACGATGAAGGTACATTTCCATCTAATCTCTTATGGCATGCTATATTTGAACACATTAATTATGACAACCTTCGTTTGTTGAAAAATAATGGTGTTTCTGGTTTGCCTACTATTCCTAGGAATTTGAAGCAATGTGATGCTTGTATCCTTGGAAAACATAGCAAACAACCATTTCATGATTCACTTCCAAAGCACATAGAAAACTTGGATTGATTCATTCTGATTTGTGTGACCCCATGCATGTTCCATCTACTAATGGAAATAAATATGTCATGTCTTTTATTGATGATTACACCAGGATGTGTTGGGTGTAGTTGTTGAAGGAAAAATCACAAGCTTTTGAAACTTTTAAAAATTTTCATGTATGGATCCAAAATGAAGCACAATCACATATTGGCTCTCTTCACACTGATAATGGAGAGAATATACATCTATTGATTTTGAAAACTATCTTCACAAATATGGGATTCAACATCAAAGCACAATTCCATACAATCCTCAACATAATGGTGTAGCTAAAAGAATCAACCAGACTCTCTTAAATATGGTTTGCTCCATGATGTTTTTCAAAAATGTGAAATTAATGTTTTGGGTTGATGCAATTTTATGTGCAATATATGCGAAAAACATGAGTCCATCTCATGCTCTTGAAGAGAATTCAGCACCATCTCAATCAACTGAGCAACTTGGGTCCTGGACCATCTTGGAAATGTCCACCAAAGTGTCTCATAAAGACACTTAAAAGTGTTCATTCTAATAAGGCCGGAAAGACAGGAACCGTAGTTCTACAAGACAAGATGGAGGTGATGTAGATGATATGGAAATTTCATATGATTGCGATTGAATTTACCTACTAACTTTGAACCAACTTTGTTTGAAGAGGCTACTTCTCATGATGAGTGGAAAGAAGCTATGCAGAAGGAGTATGATGCTCTCATCAAGAATGGGATGTGGAAGTTGGTGGACCCTCCATTTAGAACCAAACCAATCGTCTGCAAGTGGTTCTTCAAAAATAAGTACAAATCAGATGGCTCACTTGACAAGCACAAAGTGAGGCTCGAGGCAAAAGGATTTGCACATAAAGAAGGTATTGGTTATGAGGAGACTTTTCCCCCACAACAAAATGGGCTACCACTCATACTCTATTTTCCTTGGCAGCACTAAATGGATAGAAAGTTCATCAAGTGGATGTGAAGACTGCTTTCTTTAATAGAGACTTGAAAGAGAATGTCTTCATGTCTCAACCAAAAGGTTTTGTAGTGAAGGGACATGAACAAAAAGTATGCAAACTCATCAAATCCGTATATGGCCTAAAACAAGCACTGTGAGCCTGGTATGAAAAGCTAATTGAGCATATTCTAAAATTGACTTTCAAGCACTATAATCTTGATGATGCAAATCTGTTTGTCAAGAAAGTTGGAAAAACTATGGTATATCTTGTAGTGTATGTAGATGATCTGTTGATAACAGGGAACAATGAAATCTATATTGCATCCATAATGAAAGAGTTGAAGAAAAACTTTGAGATGACAAATTTGGTACACTTCTACTTGGGCATTGAAGTGACTCAAAATCCAAAGTACATATTCATCTCCCAAAAGAAGTACATTGGAAAATTGTTGAACAAGTTTGGCATGGTTGATTGTAACCCTCTCTCTACTCCAATGGAACAAAATTTAAAGCTCACATCGAAAAAAGAGAATGAATTTGAGGATGCAACCAACTATAGACAACTTGTGGGAAGTGTTATCTACCTTACCACCACCAGACCAGATATTTCATTTGTTGTTGGGATTCTTTCCATGTTCATGCAAAAACCTTGTGAAGGACATTGGTCTATTGCAAAAAGAGTTATAAAATACTTGAAGGGAACTCAAGTATTCTAAGGTGGATGAATTCAACTTGATTGAATATTCTGATTCAAACTTTGATGGGGATAAAGAAAATGGAGTGTCAACTTGTTAACCCCTGGATTTTTCACTCTTGCAAATCCTGAGGGTTAAGAGCCAACATAGTCCATTTTGGCTGGCATTCAGAGATTTACTCAGGTTCAACACTTATGTGACCCAGAGCTTGCTTCCCATCGAAGACAGGTACAAGACTGGTTTGTGTGTGTTTTTGCTTCATAGATAGAGCTAGCATAGTTTCACATGGATTTGAGAGAGATTGCTATTTTTAGCAGGTACCCTACTTTTTAGGAGACAATGATCAGAGACTCATATCACATGCTTAAAAATATAGTATTGATTCTTGCAAGATTCTGAGCCCGATGACACTTTTTTCGGGGATCATGCAAGTACTTTCTATTTTTAGCAGGTTGAGCTCCAGTCCTCAAATTCGAATTCTGAGTGTAAAGTATTGATCCTTAGGATATGTTATATGTATGACATATAACATATGTTATATGTAATACATATAACATATTCTGAGTCTATTGGACCTTTTCCGGGATGACTTGTCAGTACTTTCTATTTTTAGCAGGTGGAGCACTGGAGCTCACATGTCAATTCCGATTGCATATTTGGAATCCTCATTGAAAATTGAATCTGAGTATGATATCATTGACATGCAACAAGATTCTATTTTTATACATTTGACTCATGGCAGTGGTCTCTTAGTCATGTTGGACATATTTGGCAGTTTCCTATTTTTTAGGTCGAACCCCTATTTTTAGAAATTCCCATTTATAGTAGGGGTGGTCGCCTCCAAAGGTGACAAGTGGCAGGGCCAAATTCCTTCATTTGGAAGTGATGCAGTGACATGTGGTGACTGGGTGGCTTAATTAATGAAGGGGGCACACTTTCCAAGGATTAAAGCAATAAATAGGTGAGTGGATGTATGGATGAGGTGGCACATCTTCATGGGTGTGTTTGGGCTAATTAAAGCCTAACTTTATGCCCCTTCACTCATCATATATACCACTTTCCGTGCATTAAAACCTTTCTCACTCATGCACATTAACTCCCTATTTAGTAGGGCGCATTCGCTCTATTACCCATTCACATGACTCCCTCCTCCATACTTAGGCTCCTTCATGCGCTATCCCTTCTATTTTCTCCCTCCATGCGTCTAGCATCCTCTTTAAACCCTAAAGTGCGCCCTTGTTTCCTCTCTTTCTCTCACACGTGGGGCGCATTATCTAGCTCACTCCTCTCTCTCTCTCCATGCGTGAGCCATTTGCTTACCCTATTCTTGTTCCTAGTGCATCTCTTCCATCTAGATGCCTCCCTAACCTCCTCAAACCTCCACACGTGTCCTCAATTCTCCCTCACTCATTCTCTAGTGTACCTTCTCCCTATTATCTAGGGCGCAATTCCCTTATTACTTCCTTCATGTGCCTCCATTCCTCTCACTTAACCACTCCTTCCTACCATGCGTTGATTCTCATCCTTCTAGTTTCCACATGTGCCATTCCCCTATCCTAATCCCTTCTATTTCCTTCTTCCCATTCGTTATCTTCCTCCCATGCGCCCTCTTCCCTAAAAATTAGGGCCCACTCACCTCTTTTCTTCATTTGACTATGTCTATCCTCCCTTCAAACCCTCACACGTGGGAGTTAACTCTTTCTCTCACTCACCGTCCCTTCCCATGTGCATTATTTACTCATGCTTGAGCTCTCATGCACCTTACCCTCCATATTTACCCTCATGTGTGCCCTCATAGTCTTTATTTGGAAGTGTGCCCCTCAATTCCTATGTCTTGGAGTGGTGGCTTTAGTGTTCAGGGTCGGATTTTTGCAGCAGCAACATGCATACTCTCTCTCCCTCTTCTATCATTCTTCTTCTCTAGTTTCTAGCTTCTAGTTCTTTGTGCGAGGATAAATCATTGTATTGGTTTTTGTGCTTGTCTACTGTGGTGCAATCAGCCCTCTGGAGAACCATTAATAAAGAAGTGTTGTGCTTGTATCGAGCTTTCATTCTTGTCGGTATTGTGTCCTTACTTTGTGCATTGAATTAGTAGCTCATAGCCATTTATTGTGATTAATCTCGATCTTTTAAGTCGTTTTCTTTCCTCTTTTCTTCATCTTTCTCATGCTAACATTGCAGGGATCCTTCCAAGTGATTATACTATCCTTTTTCCTAACATCTTGGGCGGTCTTACATGCTGTCCAAGACAAATTGGCTGCTGTTTTTTGTGTTTCTTTTGCAGAAAATCAGATCCAAATCAGCAGCAAGGTACCTAGGGACTCCCCCTTGAGGTTGGCATGCACTAGCTCGAACAAAGAGGAGGTTTTCTTGTGACAATTGGGGCATTCTCTCCTTGAATTAGCCACTTTTCCATCGCTGATTTTACATTTATATCAGATCTGATTGGAGGGTGAAAAAGTGTGCTAACACATCTTCAAGCTATCTCATGAGTCTTGGATCAGCAGTTATCTCCTGAAGATCACACAAACAGTCAGTTCCAGCAAATTCCACAACAAAGACAAAATATGTGGCAGCTGCAAAAGCAACAAAGGAGATTGTGTGGCTCAAGAAAATACTTGAAGATTTGCAGGAGAAACAGGTGAGTTCTACTCCTCTTCTAGTTGATAATACTTCTATGATCAAGTTTCCCAAGAATCCTAAATTCCATGATTGAACTAAGCACATCAACACAAAGTACCATCTGATTCGATATCATGTAGAGGCCAAGACTATTCACGTGAGACATTGTTCCACAAATGAGCAAATTGTGGACATCTTCACCAAAGTGCTTGGAAGAGAAAATTTTGAAAAATTTAGAATGATGCTTGGACTCACAAACACCCCTTCAAATTAAAGAGGGGGGGGTGTTGGATACCTAATCCTCGGGATTATGGTATTTTGTAAATGGTGTTTAGGAGAAATATGAAGAGTCGTAGGTGAATAGGAAGAGTCATTCAGACCTCTTGGAAGATGAAACCAAAGGTCACTTTATATTGTATTTATGAATGTCTCACGTTAATGGAAATCATCCATGGAGTTACTCATTCTCTGCCCATACCTGGCCTGACACATTTTTCAAGCATAAGGGATCTTTCTTTTTGCTGTTGATAGATCTGGAAATTATCACTAAGAATCCTTAAATCTAGATGTCATCTCCCTACCCAAAGATTCTTTATTTGCTATCCAAAAATCTGAATAATATAATCTTCAAAATCCAATTTCAGATTTCCCTCCCTAAGTTAAAATACCATACTTTGTCAACATCTGTATTGGACTTAAAGAATTGTTTAGGGATTCCCCCCTTAAGTTGAAGAGGAACCAACCTAAAGAATGGGAGAGGGTATTGAGGTAACATTGGATAACCTCTGCAAGTTGCCTTTAGGTCTTCACCTTCTGAATTGGGACTTTAACACCTTGGGTGAGGGTTTGAGAGGTAACACCATGCATCAACTATTAATTCCCACTGACTTGTGATTAATTTGAATTATTCCCAATTTTTTGAAATATTCCTATTCTTGAATTTTGGAAATAATTGCAATTATTAGAGGGTGATTAATCATTTTGAAATGTAATTGAGATCAATTTGATTGGTTGTTGATTTTTTCATCTACGATTGGGACATGAGCAAGCAAGAGCTTTGCAAGTACGCTAATGGAACCCTTAGATATGTTTACTGAACAAATCTTTGATCAACATATTTGTTGAGGTAAAAGTGGAGAAGGAAATTCTTGAGCAATAGAGTTTGAGAACTTTCTGGACTGTGTTTGCTTTGGACAATAAAGATACCCCTGAGGGCCTGACATACTTGTTTTGTTCCCTTGGTCTCAATGGAAGACAGTGTGCCTCCCAACCACAGATATCCATACTCTTTTAGGGATGTGCATCCACCCAAAGTCCCTCCTTTTCTGTCCCCTTCAGCACCGCTTTCCACAGCAGCTCCTATCACCAAGACTCATCCTCAACCAGTTTCAATTGCCTCATATACCGCAGAAACACAATAAGGAGTGCATGTGTGATCACTGTCATTCTAGTGTCAACAATAGCTTCCAGCGTGATGACAGCAATATGCATAGATCTCTGGTTTTTGGAAACAAAGATCAAATTCAAACAAGTGTAGCACCTTTCTTAAACTGGGAGAACAGTGGGGACACTGTCCAATTACACCAGGAGGAATTGATATGCCCCAAAACAAATGGATTGTAATTATTGAGCATATGGATTGTATTTAATAGGTTGTTAGGGTTTTCTCCTTTTATTATAACTTTAATAAGCAAGTTGTTAAGTTGTCACAGAGGAGACAGTGAACTTTAACCACTCCTAGCTTTGTAAACTATTATATATATAGCAAATGAATGTATAGATGTGTATATTTCAGCAAGTTATCTTCTCGTGTTATTTTACTGTTTGGTTTCAAACTAAGCCTCTTTGGCTGAATCAACATATGAGAAACATGTCAAGTTTCAACATGTTTTTTACTTTTCCAGAAATGGGATTATTAAATGATTTTCAGGAGTTCCTTTTTAGCAATATACTCTTTTTAAGCAATTATGTTTTTGCTATTTGAAGGAACCTTATCCCATTTATCTTATAATCCTTACTTGAAGCTCTCTCTCCCTGGAGAGTATTATTTAAAGGACCCCTCCATGGTACTCCCACAGGTTAATGCAAATCCTTATACATCTTTGTCCTTCGTAATTCTGAGAGTAGATAGAGGCCAGATGTTCCATGAGTTACCCTGTAAACAAGCACTGGTACTGAATTCCCTGTAAATTACTACTTAAGTATCCAGAAAATAATGAAGATCACATAACTTCCTTTTATCTGTATGATTGACAAGCGTTATGGATTTTCCTTGTGCAGGAATGAGAATTGGTGCTAAAGCTGTGGATTCTCTGCCATCCCTAATCGAGGGGAAGGCCATTAGTTTCTATCGTGATTATCAACAGGTATAAAGTGCTGCTTGTTAGAAGGAATGAACTTTATGTTTTCTATTGCAGGTTCTGATAGGAAACCTTTATGTAAGTAGAGTTAGAGTAGAATATCTTTTGTTTCAAGTCTCAAGAGTGGCATGGACCAGTGTGACATA
This sequence comes from Picea sitchensis, assembly GCA_010110895.2. NCBI lineage: Eukaryota > Viridiplantae > Streptophyta > Pinopsida > Pinales > Pinaceae > Picea > Picea sitchensis. The sequence continues at coordinate 12,413 of SNQJ01S0004517.1, forward strand.
TCTTGTGGTAGTCTTGGGAGACTCTATAAGAAAACGGACAAGCCCATAATGTCCACAAGGACAGAACTAATAAATAATAAATGTGCATGACACAATAGATAATTGATGGGCGGTCAAAGAGACTGTCTTTTATAGCATCTAAGAAACTAAACTACAAGAGACACAGTTCCTCATAAAGAATATTAACTAGGTATATTACAACCAATGTGAGCAAATGTAGTTTAATCTCTATAACTGTGCACATTCTTGAGATCTAAACCTAGGATGGTGACTCCTCTTTTAATTTTGAAAACACCAGACCATAAATATTTCTGTATTTGGGTGAATTCTTGCTTATTGATGATGTTACAATAATAAGAAATTTCTTGAGGCCTTAATATTTGCAATTTCTTATTTAGTGCTCATCTGGTCAGTAAGCTGTAGATCTTCGTGAAATGTTCAGCAACCTTGCACTCTTGTTTCTCTGTTTTGTTACTTTAACAATCAAATTTGCAAGGCTTTAATATTTGCGAGTTCTTAATATTTCTGTGATCAGCAAGTTAACGATCCTCTTAAAGTGTTCATGACGGCTATAAACAAAGCTGGGGACTTCATAAATTCAGAGGATGATCGTGAACAGGTACATCTGGAAGTTGAATTTCCTTTTAAGGTTATCTTAAACTGTAGAGTCCCAATGGCACTTTTTCTTGAACATGCAGATGTTTTTTTATTTTTTACTTTTAATGTTATCCATTGCCGTTTGAATTAATACTTGATAATGTTTTTATGTTGACTGGAAAATCAGGTTATGACAGAACTTCCTAAAGCCATTCAAAAAACGAGCTTGCTTCTAGCAGTTCTGGCAGTGGACTAATATGTGATATGCAAAGCTATGACCTTGGTAGTAATTTCTAGGAGGTTCCTGTGTTTATAATTTTATCTTATGTAAAACATAAAATATTATTATTGCCACAACATTTTAGAAGAATGAGATGTGCTTTAAGAGTATTCGGCCCACCGAATACGTTTCGCTGTATTTACGGAACTATACCCCGTATCAAAAGCAATAACTGCCTCCTTTGAAGTTCTTGGAGGTTTGTGAGAAATCCCCTTTTGCTTTTAAAGTTGAGGAATATTGTAGAAGTACAAATATCTCCTTTCAAGTTCTTGGAGGTTTGTGAGAAGTCCCCTTTTGCATTTAAAGTTGAGGAATATTATAGAAGTACAAATGCATTTTAAGTCTTGCAATATGTGCATCAACTCACATATATATTTTCTGCTAGGATTTGCTCGGGCTGTTCCAATATAACTTGTTCAAGTTACTATCAGAAACATTTTGGATGATTAGTCCTTTGCATTTAATGACCAGGAGTACCTCTTTCCTAGGCATGCTAAAAAATTAAAGATAAGTCCTCTGCTCTTGCAATCACACTGGTTAGTAACAAATATTAGATAAATAAGCAATGCATATCTACTTAATCAAAGCATGGCCGGGATCATTGCCAAAATATTTGCTCTTCTTCTCCCTTGTCCGATGAGAAAATTAATGGTAAGGGTCCCAGAATTAATGGTAATACTCTTCTTCTGCTTTGTCCATTTGAAAAGGTAAAAACTCTTGGAAGCTCCTTAGATTGGATGAAGTAAATGTGGATGTGTTTGGGTGATGCATGATGGTAAGTCCCCTCGTGACAATGGACTCTCACTGAAATTCTACAAAAACATGTGGAATATAGTAGGTTTGGATGTGTTTAAAATGGGTGAGGATGCTCTTGCCTCCTAGTCTTGTTGATATTATGGTAGTTGTGGGAGGTATTAACCTCTACGTATAACCTTTGACGAGACTAGAATATCCCGGGAAGCAAGAGAAACCCTAAACAGATGTGTAGAAACCCTAGAAGACATGTCAGCTCAATAAAATAATTAATATTTAAGTGTTAACCTCTAAAAGAAGAAGTCAGCCTGGACAAGTGACAAAGAGCACTATAAATAAGAGGGCGCTAGAGCTCATTTGTCACTCTTACTCTCACAATTGCAGAAGACTAGTGGTATGCAAGTTTGGAGAGGGAGTGTAGGTGCAGCTACTGCAACTGAGATTTTGGCTTTTGGTTGGACTTTCTCTTGGTTATGGTTTATACTTTCTGCTTGGTCTTTGGTTATTCTTGCTTAGTGCACTAGCCTTGGAGAAAGGTGCACTACCTTGGTTGGCTATTGGTTTGCTTTTGATATTATTCTATTTGTCAAGGTTAAGGTGCTTGGGGGTGGCTTCAGCCTATGGTTGGGTAACAATATTGCTATATTGTCTATGGAAAAACGAGCACATCCCTTTATTTCCAACAGTTTATGGGCCCACACTATCTTCAGACAATCTAACCACTGGAAGATAGATTGGGAAGTTATTTGTTAAGGTCGTTGTGGCACCAGTTATAGCTGCAACTAGGTTTTCTGATTATGCAGCTGCAACAAACCCTAACCCTTGTTCGAGCACTTATGATGAAACGTTTGACCTAATTCTTTGAAATCCTAGTGCCCCTAGCCTAGCACACCTCTTGGTACTCTCAACTAGTAAAAACGTCAGGTTTGAATCTTTGGTCAAAGTCAAATCAAAGGTTGACTTTTGGTCAAATTGATTTTGTGGTCAAAGTTGAAATTTTAGAGTTTCTAGCTTGTTCTAATCATTGAATCTTCTGATTGAGTTTCTAATCTCCTCTTGTCAAGATGGTATCTAGTTTCATATTGAAAGACAAGTTGGACGATGCTACCAGACTTCAAAGGTATGCACTTGTATATGCTATCTAAATTATATCATTTAGCAAAACATGAGTGTGTTTGCAGGGAAAGTACTAGAGATCTTGTCCAAGTTGTAATCTTGGATTCAATGCATTCAGAAGAACAAGCACACCCTTCATAGCAGTTGAGGCTTCAGGTTTCAGGTTTGATTAAATTGTTAAGCTTCAAATTTGTGTATATCAAGGGTGATAGTTGCTACATTACAAATTGTGAAAGCAGTGTTTGAAAGATTCTATTATTGCTAGGTGCAATGAATACTCAACTGCATATAAATACTATTGATATAAATGCTTATTGTACTTGTTCACAAGTTGAACTAACATTTCCTCCAGATAGATATTTCTTGTTCTCTTGTTGTTCTTGTTCTGAGCAGGTACCCTTGTGAAATATGTTTGATGAACAATCCTTGCAGAAGTTTTCATAGAAGAAGTTTATAAGGATGACACAACTTCCAGATGGGCAACAATTAGAACATATAGAAACAAAATTAAAGAGACTCAGAGAAGTTAGACTCGAAGGAAGTCAAAAATCAAAAGGAAACCATAATAGGCTTGTGAAACTTTGTAGAAAACAAAGAGAGATGCATCATACAGAAGCATGGACTCTCTCAGATATAGGGAGGTGATCACATAATTCCAAAAGAAGAGCATGCATATTGCTCATTTAGGCATGAAGTCAGGATTAGGAGGGAGCTAATCCCCAACGATATGATCCATTGAAGAAGAATCCGTAAAGACTATGAAATATCTATCCATGTTCTTCATTGGAAGTAGCATCCATGATAAGCAACACATGTTCAGTTTGGCTCTAAAAGAAGCCTTGAATATCCTTGGTTGTCCATCTACATTTATGTTCCTATAGCAGAAGGTTGGAGCCTTCAAGAAAGAAGGGCATGTAATCTATAGAAGATTCCATGGACTCCAACATTGAAGAGAAACATGAGGAAGAACATGAAGATTCCAAGAAATAAAGAAAAGTTAGAACAACAAATTGAACCAAGCTTGAACCCACTAGAAGCAGTCAAGCAAAAGGAATGGAAGGAAGCTGTGATGAAGAATAATGTATGTGAGAAATTGTGAAAAAGACTTAAGCATTGATAGATCCAAGGCAAGACTCAGGGCTAGAAGGGTTCTCCCAGAAAGAGGGAGAAGACTATGATGATAGCTTTTTCTAGTAACCAGACATACCTCTACCTGAGCCATTATATCTCTTGCAGTATCCATGGGTTGGAGTTTACATTAGATGAATGTAAAGATTGTTCTTCTCAACAGAGTAGTTGAAGAAGAAGCGTATGTAGAGCAATCTCAAGGTTTTGAGGTATACTAAAAAGAGACCCTTGTATACAGATGGAAGAAGACCTTGTATGGATTCAAGAAAATGTGGTGCAAATCCTCTCATGTACATCAGAAGCGTGGTGAAAACTTCCTATGACAGAGGAAAGGTATTGAAATGATTCTTCAGAAGTTCGGGATGATGGATTGCAAATCTATGGAAAACTCCCATTATGATAGATCTGAAGAAGATGAGAAACTTTGATCCAGTAGACCCGTCTCTATATCGACAATTGATTGGCTCGTTAATGTATTTGGAGAATACTCAACCAGATATTTTCTTTGTAAGACGTTTGAGTTATGATATACAACTGCATGGATTTATCGATTCAGATTGGGCAGGGAGTGCAAATGATAGAAGAAATGCTACTTGGATATGTTTCAGTTTGAGCTTTGCCACGATGTCATGGGATAGCAGGAAACATAAGTCTATTGCACTCAAGCACTACAGAAGCAGAGTATATTGCAGCTTGTGATGCTTGTACGGAGGCAGTGTGGCTCTGTAAGCTGGTTTTTGGACTGTTTGATCAGGTGTTGGATTCGACCATGATATATTGTGATAATAAGAGATGTGCAAAGCTTTCAGAGAACCCGATGTTCCATGATAGGTCAAAGCACATTGATATTGAGTATTATTTTCTCCATGATAGAGTCCAGAGGGGAGAAGTGGTTCTCCAGTATATCTTCACAGTTGAGCAGATAACATATATTTTGGTAAATCCTCTATCCAAGATGAAAAGTTTGTGTACTTAAGGGACAAGATGGTACTCATGGAGATGACTTTCTTATTGGAAAAGGAAGATAGTACTCCCAGGTTGGGTGGGAGCACCGATATGTTATTGATTTATGGGCAGTCATTTTCCAGTTCGGAAAATGGTCCAGGTTGGGCAATCACCTTCTAGTCCAGAAAGTGGCCCAAGATTTCTGACGAACAAACATTTTCTAGTTCGAAAAATGGTTTAGATCGGACAATCATTTTCGTAATGAAAATGGTCCGATAGATTGTTGATGTACCATAGACAATCCCCTTGTGGCCAGTGTGGGGGAATGGTCTAGGACAATCATTCTTCTTGGAAGTTACTCTGAGTAGTGGTCAAGTAGAATGGTTTGCCTCTCCGGGCAGTCATTCTTTCGAAGTTCACAGTTGTGAGCAGTTTCGAAGAATGATTTGTTATAGGAGGTTGGTGTAGGACAATCATTTCCATTAGGAAGTGGTCCGGACAGTCATTCCCTAGGGCAGACTCATTCTCTCCAGGTTGCACAGTTATTAGTGCTGGAAGAATGGCCCAGTTAGGTGAATGGTCTAGGTTCAACAATTAGGGACTGACATTCCCTAGGGCAAACTCATTCTCTCCAGGTTGCACTGTGATTTGTGTTGGAGGAATGATCCAATTAGGTGAATGGTCCAGGCTCAGAAATCAAGGATAATTATTCTTCTATGGTTGGGAAGAATAGTCCAGATATCCCATGGATGATATTTTTAATTTTCGAGGGCATATGCTCTTCCAAATCTCACATATGTGAGTGGAGGAATGACCCATATGACTCAGTTTGTATCATGATATTGTTTATGCAGGTTGATATCAAATGATATGATTGTTGTGGATATTGTATGTCTATGGACAATAATTGTATGCTATTGTGGTGGATGTGATCCATTGATAGTGACTATGTGTCACTGGTTAGTAGTCGTGTGCTACTAGGAGTGGTTGTGTACCATTGGGTAGTAGTTGTGTAGTACTATGGATAGACACATTTGTGTTCTATTGGATGGCATTGTTTTGATTGCCATGGAGACTACCACTAGTGTTGGAGATGATTTCTAGCTAGATAGATAGTCAGTGTGTTGATGGACAAACATTCTCCAGGCGAAGAATGGTCCAGGCATGACATATTACTGGTGGATAGACATTCTCCCTGTAGAGAATGGTCTAGGTTGACAGATTGTTGATGTACCATGGACAACTATTCTTCTAGGATGTATGCTTGGATTAGAAGAATGGTTTGTCTCCCTGAGTTCACAGTAGTGACCAGAGTGGAGAGATTGGTACAAGACATACATTTTCCCTAAGTTCACAATAGCGGTCGAAGGGAAAATGGTCCAGGACTATCATTCTTCTAGGACATATGTCTGGATTAGAAGAATAGTCCTTGTATCCCATGGCGTGGCTTCCAACATCTGTTGGAACAATTATTCTTCTAGGACATATGTCCGGATTAGAAGAATGTTTCTTGTATCGCTCTTTGGAGTGAGTGACTTATTCAACATCATGCTCGATTACTCAGATGGAGTATGGCTTCGAGAGATGATGCAGTTGATGCTATCAGATGATACTGATAGTGATGATGTTGCTTGTGAGTTGATCTACTTGATCATGAGATAGCCTGCGTGGCTATCATGATGCTACTAGTTGAATGGTTTGTTTGTGCTCAATACCATTGCCTTTAATACCTCCCTAGCTAGGAGGGAGTGTTGATATTATGGTACCTGCGAGAGGTATTAACCTCTATGTATAACCTTTGATGAGACTAGAATATTCCGGGAAGCAAGAGAAACCTTAAACAAATGTGTAGAAACCCTAGAATATATGTCGGCTCAATAAAAGAATTAATGTTTAAGTGTTAACCTCTAAAATAAGAAGTCAACTTGTACATGTGACAAAGAGCACTATAAATAAGAGGGCGCTAGAGCTCATTTGTCACTCTTACTGTCACAACTGCATAAGACTATTGGTGCACAAGTTTGGAGAGGGAGTGCAGCTGCAACTGTTACAACTGGGATTTTGGATTTTGGTTGGAATTTCTCTTGGTTATGGTTTGGAATTTCTGTCTTGGTTATGGTTTGGACTCTTTGCTTGGTGTGCTAGCTTTGGAGAGACGTATGCTACCTTGATTGGATATTGGTTCTAAGGGTTTGCTTCTGAAATTATTTTATCTGTCATGGTTAAGGTGCTCGGGGGTGGCTTCGGCCTATGGTTGGGTGACAATATTGCTATATTGTCTACGGAAAAACGAGCACATCTCTTTATTTCTAACAAGCCTTTGGGTGAACAAATCCATGCAAGAATTATCAATCTAATCACAAAAAGGGGTAAACAAAGACTGGATGGGAAAATGGAGACCAATTACCTTGTTGAATGTGGCTTATTAAAGGTGATCATTGATGCTTTAGTAAGAAGTTGTAAAGTCACCCATTACCCTCCCTTGGGTGCAAGGTACATATTTGAATATTATATATTGACAAGTTAATCATGGCAACAAAACGTTACTCTTTAAACAAAAATTCTCTACCACAATGAAAATGGATGAAAACCCATGAATCTAACATGCAAAACAAAAATGCTAAAAGGAATTGCATGCAAACAACCACATCCGCATATAAAATAAATCTGCAGATCTAACAACCCATAAATTCACATCATAGTACATGATACTTATCATAAAAGAAAGAAGCAAACATATTACTTGAGGAAGATTAACTACCCAACCATAAGTGCTTCCTCAAGCAGAGCCACCCTCGAGTTTAGGGTCGTAGCGTGACAAGGATATTGTTTGAATGGTAAATGCCACTTTATAGGTTTGAACATTGCAGGCAATAACGATCTCAAAACCCTAGCTAGCCACAACTAGATCAAGGAAAAGGAAATTTAGCTCGAATAACCATATTGGCCCCAACTAAATCAAAGTAGAGAAACCATTTGTAAGAGAATATTCCTACCAACAATATCAGGTAGTCTATGTCAGTCCCAATAAGATCAGAGCTAGATCCTTCCCTGTTGACCAATACTAAATCAAAGACTAGGACTAATATTTTCTACCAATGTTGCACAAGTTTCTGGAATGAGGATGTTGATATTATGGTAGCTACGGGAGGTATTAACCTCCACGTGTAACCTTTGACAAGACTAGAATATACCAGGAAGCAATAGAAACCCTAAAACGTTGGATAATAACCCTAGGAGACACGTCAACTCAAGAGAATATTTAATATTGAGTTATTATCCTCCAGAAAGAGAAGTCGGCCCAGTCAAGTGAGATAGAGCAGTATAAATAGAGGGTGCTAGAGCTCATTTTTCATACACACTCTCACAACTGCATAAGACCAGTGGTGTGCAAGTTTGGAGAGGAACTGCAGCTGCAGCTGCAGCTGCAGCTGCAGCTGCAACTGGCATTTCGGTTTTGGCTTGGACTTTCTCTTGGTTACGGTTTCAAATTTCTACTTGGCCTTTGATTATTCTTTTTTGGTGCACTAGCCTTGGAGAAAGGTGCACTACCTTGGTTGGCTATTGGATTGCTTCCTGAATTATTCTGTCTATCAAGGTTAAGGTGCTCGGGGGTGGCTTTGTGCCTATGGTCGGGTGACAATATTGATATATTGTCTACGGTGAAACGAGCACACCTATTTTTCTAACAGGTTATGGGCCCACACTATCTTTAGATAGTATAACCGCTAGAAGATAGGTTGGGAGGATTTGCTCAGTTACAGTTGTAGTTGTTGTCAAAGTTTTGTTGCAACAATGAAATCCTAACCCTCTTGTTAAGAAACCTTAAGTGAAGAGCTTGACCTAATTTTTAGATAGCCTAGTGCTCCCTAGTGTAGCGCACCTCCTGGTACTCTCAGCAAGCCAAGGCGTCAAGTTTGAGTTTTTGGTCAAAGTCAAAGGTTGACCAAGTCAAAGAAGTCATGACTTACTCTATGAAGTCAGAAATCAAGTTAGAAGGGGCTTCTAACTTCAGAGCATGGAAGACAAGGATTGACCTCATCCTTGCTAAGAATAAAGTGTTGAATATCGTGAAAGGCAAGATCATGGAACCACAATTTGAAGCAGGAAAAGAGAAGGAACCTCATAATGTTGCAATTTTGGAGAAGTTCAAGGATAGTGACATCAACGCTATGAGTATCATAATGGACTTGTAAAAGACCACTTGATACCCTACATCTCTCATCTCGACTCATCTAAGAAGATGTATGATGCAATCAACACCCTCCAGTATTAGCCGGGATTAGGAGGGAGTTAATACTAAATGATATGACCCATTGAAGAATCCGTGAAGATTATAAAGTATCTGTCCATGTTCCCCATTGAAAGTAGCAGCCATGAAAAGTAGCATGTGTTAAGTTTGACTCTAGAAGAAGTTTTCTTCGAAAAGAAGCCTTAAGTATCCTTGGTTGTCCATCTACATCCATGTTCCTATGATGAAAGGAAGAAGTTGGAATCTTCAGGAAGGAAGGGAATGGAATCTATAGAAGACTCCATGGACCCAAGAGCTAAAGAGGAACATGAGGAAGAACATGAAGATTCCAAGAAAGAAAGAAAAACCAGAACAACCGGTTATTATACCGAGAATCATAAGACTACCAACTTGGCTTGAACCCACTAGAAGCAATCAAGTAGAAAGAATGGAAGTTGTGATGAAGAACAATGTATGTAAGAAAATGTGAAAAGACTTATGAATGGAAGCATTGCCAGATTCAAAACTAGAGGTTCTTCCAGAAGAAGGGAAAAGACTGACGACAACTTGTTCCAGTAAACCAGATATACCTCTTGTAGTATCCATGGATTGAAATTTACATGTAAAAGATTGTTCTTTATAATAAAGCAAATTGAGAAAGAAATGTATAATAGAAAGATACCCATGTATGCAAATGGAAGAAGACCTTGTATGGATTCAAGGAACTTGATGCAGAGTATCTCATATACAGCAGAAGCATGGAAAAAAATTCCTATGACAAATAAAGTGTATCAGAATGGTTACTCAGAAGACCAGGATGATGGATTGCAAATCTATGGCAAACTCTCAGATCTGAAGAAGTTGAAGAGACTCTAATCCAGTAGACCTATCTTTGTATTGACAATTGATTGGCTCGTTAATGTATTTAATAATCAGTCGGATGCTTGTTTTGTGGGACGTTTAAACTATGACATACAATTGCATGAATTTATCGATTTAGATTGAACATGGAGTGCAAACAACAAAAGAAGTGCTACTTGGATATGTTTCAGTTTGAGCTTTTCCACGATGTCATGGGCTAGCAGGAAACAAAAATTTGTTACACTCAGCACTACAAAAGCATAGTATATTGCAGCTTGTGATGCTTGTACATAAGCAATGTGGCTCCGTAAGTTGGTTTCTGGACCGTCTGATCAGGTGTTGAATTCGACCATGATATATTGTAAAGAGCTATGGGAAGCTTTCAGTGAAAACGATGTTCCATGACAGGTCGAAGTACATTAATATCAAGCATTATATTCTCCGTGATAAAGTCCATAAGAGATAAGTGGTTCTCCAATGTATCTCCACAGATGAGCAGATAGTAGATATTTTGGTAAAGCCTTTGTCCAAGATGAAAAGTTTACGTATTTAAGAGACAAGTTGGGGATCATGGAGAAGACTTCCTTATTGGAAAAGAAAGTGATTACTCCCAGGTTGGGAGGGAGCACTGATATGTTATTGATTTATGGACAATCATTTTCCAATGGTCCAAGATGGGCAGCTCTTTTCCAGTTCGTAAAGTGGTTAGAGATTTTTGACAAACAATGGTCCGATAGATTGTTGATGTACCATAGACAACGATTCCCCTTGTGGGCAGTGTGGGGTAATGGTCTAGGACAATGATTCTCCTTGGCAGTCACTATGAGTAGTGGTCAAGTAGAATGGTCCGCCTCGCCCTACAATCATTCTTTCGAAGTTCACAGTTGTGAGAAGTTTTGAAGAATGGTTCGTTTTGGAGGTTGGTGCAGGACAGTCATTTCCATAGGAAATGGTCTGGACATTCATTCCCTAGGGAAGACTCATCCTCTTCAGGTTGAACTGTGATTAGTGCAGGAGGAATGGCCCAGTTAGGTGAATGGTTCAGGTTCAACAATAAGGGACATGCATTCCCTAGGGAAGACTCATTCTCTCCAGGTTTCATTGTGATTAGTGCCGAAGGAAAGGCCCAGTTAGGTGAATGGTCTAGGCTCAGAAATCAGGACAATTATTCGTCTATGCTTGGGAAGAATAGTCCAGATCGCCCATGGATGATGTTTTACTTTATGAGGGAAGATGCTCTTTGAGATCTCACAGATGTTAGTGGAAGAATGGCCCAGATGACTTAGTTTGTATCATGATATTGTTATGCAGGTTGATATAAGATGATATGATTATTGTAGAGACTGTATTTCTTTGGACAATAGTTGTATGCCACTGTGGTGGATGTGTTCTAGTGGTTGCGACTATGTGCCACTGGCTAGTAGTCGTGTGCTACTAGGAGTGGTTGTGTACCACCAGATGGTAGTTGTATACTACTATGTATAGACATGGTTGTGTTCTATTGGATGGCATTGTTCTGATTGCCATGGAGACTATCTAGTTGGATAAGTGTTGATGGTGCTCGTGATTTGATCATGAGATAACATGTGTGCTTTGATGATGCTACCGTTTGAATGGTTTGCTTGTGCTTAAGATCATTACCTTTAATACCTCCCTAGCTAGGAGGGAGTGTTGATATTATGGTAGCCGCGGGAGGTATTAACCTCCACGTGTAACCTTTGACAAGACTAGAATGTTCCAGGAAGCAAGAGAAACCCTAAAACATTGGATAATAACCCTAGGAGACACGTCAACTCAAGAGAATATTTAATATTGAGTTATTATCCTCCAGAAAGAGAAGTCGGCCCAGTCAAGTGAGATAGAGCAGTATAACTAGAGGGCACTAGAGCTCATTTGTCATACACACTCTCACAACTCCATAAGACCAATGGTGCGCAAGTTTGGAGAGTAACTGCAGTTGCAGCTGCAGCTGCTGGAATTGACATTTCGGTTTTGGATTGGACTTTCTCTTGGTTATGGTTTGGACTTTCTGCTTGGCCTTTGGTTATTCTTGCTTGGCGTGCTAGCCTTGGAGAAAGGTGCACTACCTTGGTTGGCTATTGGATTGCTTCTGGAATTATTCTCTCTCAAGGTTAAGGTGCTCGGGGGTGGCTTTGTGCCTATGGTTGGGTGACAATATTGCTATATTGTCTATGGTGAAACGAGCACACCTATTTTTCTAATAAATGAAACGTTGGGAATGTGGATACTAGCATCCAACATTGTTGGAAGCTTCTCCCAAATTTGTAGGAAGTAACAAGTTAGGAGCAACAATAATATATATTAAAAATATATAAAAAAAATTATGAAAAAATAAAATAATTTAAAAATCTTGAAGATAAAATAATAATAAAATCTTGAAGATGAAAAATAAAATAATTAAAAATGAAAATATTAAAAATAAAAGTTTATACTTTTAAATTATTAAAGAGATAATAATTTAATTTAAGAAACACAAATCACCCACATCATATTGGAAAAATACTAAAATTCCCAAAGTAATACATAGTTCAAAAATTGGCAAAATTCCCAAATTACGACATTGTCCAATAGTTGGAAAAATAACCAAAGTAATACATAGGCCAAAACTGCCCAAAAGCCAATGCCAAAAATATATCATTAACAATGAAATTTATCATAAAGTGTGATATTTAGTGGAAACACTATCCATATAAGCTTGAGCCTCCATCATCACCATTGTTATCACACAATCTTGCACCCTAGTTGAAAACCTTCACAAGGTACAAAATGAGTGGAACATTATAAGATGTTACCATTGTAACCTAGGCAACAAATTCCCTTGTTTTAGTAAGGGATAAATCCAACACAAGGAAGGCTTCCCTAGTAACTTCAAGGAATCCCAAGGCAAGGCAATCAAATCTAAGGCCTCTTATATAATTACCCAATTTACTTGATTGAAGCTCCAGAGTCTCGAACTGGGAGCTCACATGGGGGTTTGCGGCTAGGTTTTCATTAGCTGCAGACCCCTCTCTTCCTCGTCGTCCCTTTGTTATCATTTGTTGGGTGTACTCCTTCCCAGTTGTCGTGCTTATCCTTTCTCGGTTCCGGATTTTCCTATGCTCGCGGGCTGAGTAATGGCGCGACTGTTTTTTCCGTGAGCTGAGTTCGATGTGAGATTTTTTTTGGATCTGGATTGTTTGTGGGACGTGTGTTCTTCCTGGCATTCGTCTTGTTCGTGGTGGTCGTGTGTGCAGGTGGGTTTTCTTTGCATTAGTGAGGTCGTCTGGATTTGGTCTTCGATGCTCGTTTTTTCTACCTTGATGGTTTGGGGTCTTCATGGCCTCCTTTCGCCGTTGGTTTCTATGGGGAGATCCCCTCTCTTTGTGGCCTTTTGGTATTTTTTCTATTGTTTTCCCTTTCAAGAATCGAGGTCGTTCAGGGTTTGATGGATACCCTTTTTCTTCGTAGCCTTGGATTCAATGATTTTGGTGCCAAGTTCAGATTTTTTTGAATTTGGGGCTTGGGGATTGGATTTGTTATTGCACAATTTGTACGTGTCCCAAAGAGAAAGGCTAAGGGAGGAAGATTGGCGTAATAGGAGATTATCCTATATTGCCACCTTAATAAGATACCTCTTTCTATTTAGGGTTGATGGCGTAGGGGAGACATCCTCGGTGACTTGGGGGTTTGAGGAGGAAAAGGTTAAAGTGTCTATAAAGGTATCTCCTCTCACAAGTCACATTGATTAGAAAGTCCCAAGGTTTTAACCAATGAAGTAGTGATGTGCTTATATGTACCTGCCCAGAACAAAGCAATGATAAAACAATATCTATTGCAAGTACAATTTGATGTTAGTGCTTCATAAAACCATAGACTTGTCAATACAAGCAATAGTTGATGGAAGCTGAAGCAAACATAAATTTATAACATCAATGTTTATAAGATAATAGCTTCACAATAAATCCCTTAAAGAAGCTTTACAATGACCACAAATAATAACTTAATGATAGCAATGTACTAGCATTGGTCAGAAACTAATTAGGCAGTGTATAAATCAACTTTATAATTGCTTTTAAGTGCTTTTATTGCTGCAATAGATGGTTGCAGATTACTTTTGCAACAACAACAAGTAGGTTAACAAATTAGTCTACTCTAGGGTTAGGAAAGGTTAGTAGATAGCTTGAGGTAAAAGTTTTGAGAGTTGTTTTCATCATTCAATCAAGTGCAAGGCCTAGATCAATGCCTTTAGGGTTAATGTAGTCACTTTTAGTAGTGACAATCTTGAAGGAACAACTGATAATGTGAGAGATAGAGACAAGAAAGTCAATGATTGAGGTGTTGGTAACCTCAATCACTAAACCCTAGGGGGAAAATGGCCGCTAGGAAGTAGGTAACCCTAGGCCCTAGCGGGTTTTCTCCTTCTTAAGCTAGCAATTTCATAATCTTGGAAGAAATGCAAAATAAATGTACCATAACCATTCAAAATGAAGAAGAATTGCATAAATTTACTTACATTCACCAAGAGTAATCTAGCAATATGCCTAGTTGAAGACTTTCCACTAAGAAAAATAACAAAATACACCAAAACTAGCCTCCTTCAAGAAGTGCGCACCAAATTTCAGCCAATAAACCCTAAGTAGGGCGCAAATTTCAGACCTCGCTAAGTGTGAGTGAAAGATGATGAAAAATACAAGGGAAAAAACCCTTATTTATATAGTGAAAATGACCTTTAATTTACAAAATTAGGTCAAAAAGGCCTACATGGTCAGTTTACATGTAATATCCAGTTTTTTACATAAAATGACAAATTAAACCATAAATCAAGCAGAAGAGGTGACGTCATGCCCTTCTAGGGTGACATTGGTCTTCTTAGGTGAAACGTTGGCCTCCAGGAGCAAAACGTTAGGCCTCACAAGGCCTCTGGATCAAGCCACACGTGCCACTTGGCACACAACTTCCTCCAAAGTGTCCATCAACGTTGGGTGACGTCAAGGGTCACAGAGGTGACGTCATGGGATTTCTAAGGCCAACATCATAGTGGGAGGGCAAGACCCGCCCTGGGTCTAGGCTTGCCAGACTGAATCTAGTGGAACGTCCTCTTCTCTCTCTAGTGCAAGCCTCTGATATGTGTCTACCCTTGGCTGGGGTCTCAACATCCATCTGGTGGGATTTTATCCCTATGGAGGTACGAACTAATCATCTCCCCATGTGTACCTGTTTGTCGGGTGTGGCCTTGCAACAACAACAAGTATGCCCTCCATGGGCTCATAAGTCACAAGAATCATAGCAATGCCAATCACATCTAATAATCAAGTTATCTAAACATGTGCATAAAACCCCCCTTTCCCAGACAAGTGCTCAAAGACGTTATGCTATTGTATAAGCTAGGTTTGGAGAGGGTTCTAGGAGGTCCTATTGGGATAATTCTCATTGGATGTGGGATGTTTCTAGGTGAAAGAAAATCTAGTTCATGCAAGTGGATGAGGTGGTATGGGGATGTTTGAGAAATGGGTGCAATGATGGCAGGGAAATGTATGACTTATATGTGGGTGCCTCTGAAGAGGGTGATCTGCACCTTGTCATGGATGCAAATGTTTCCAAGCCCATTCAATTCCTTTTATATTTTTGTCTTATTGTTTTTTTCTTTCAAGAGACTAGTTAGGGGACACTGCCCTGGCGTGGTGACAATGTTACCAAGAAGCATTTCATAGAGATGAGAAGGTTGACTCGTGATGAGACCCCCTTTCTCTTGGCTATGCCACCAAGAGCCACTACCTTGGCGTGGTGACCAGCTGAATGGTAGTGCCATACTACCACATGCCCATGGACCTAATGGGCTGGCTCGTGATGAGACCGCCTATCCTCCAACCAGGTCTTGATTTTATTATTTTATGGGTCCCTCCATTTCTTGTTGAGAATCCATTTATTGCTTTCTCGGGGATCCCTAGGCGAAGCATCTGAAGGTTTTTTTCTTTTGGATTTTCTCTTTTTCCAACTACTTTTACCCTCTGGGCCTTTAGCCCCTTCTTCCCACAAGGCAAGGTACAACCCTTTGCTAGCTTGGCAAACCCAGTGCCCAAACCAATGCAGGGGAGGGATGAAAGGGAAAATGATGAAAAGTGATAAGTATGGTGGGAATGGACGATGACCTTTCATGAACCCACCAGTGGCAACTCAAATCCTAAGGGAACCAACTTGCTAGGGCATCTTATTATTCCCCCCTAGTGTGGAAAAATGGAAAGGCATAAATTCCAAGCACATGTAAGAAGAAAAAATAATCAAATGCACAATTCAAATGTTTTGAGAATCAGAGTGACACATACCATGATACCTGGACTCATTAACTCATGGAGCAAGACTCACTGCTGATGAAGTACCAGGCCGATGGGATGGATGTTGTTGTTGCTGACAAGGTGGAGGCACTGAAGAAGAAAGATGGGCCCTCCAGGGCCAGGCTCAAGTCAATATGGCTCTCAGTACTCCATGTCTAGGATCTGTGGGCCTCAAGACATAATCTCCTTAGTTATCCTTAGGCTAGGGGATAACATTTGGCTCCAACTCGGGGACATGTGCTCACCGTAGAGCGCATGAGAACCTCAACATCTCTGGTATTACCTGTGACCTTCTAGATCTCAACAAAATTTATTAGTAATCATTTGGGGTGGTGATATCACCCCTGGCTCATATATGGTACATAAAATGAAAGTAAGCAAGCATATATACAAATGGAAATACAACTACTCTAGCATGAAATGTAATTGGTATGTACAATGAATGCAAATGCCTACCTACTTACCTGTACTTACCTGTGAAGTCAAGTCTCTGCCCCCTGATGGGGTTTGAGGAGGTGTCCACTAACTGGTAATGGGCACCTTCTTCCTTCCAATGTAGACAAATAGTAGGCATCATTGACTGAATTTATTCCAATTCTGAAGGGTCCAAGCCAAAGTTGTGCACTTCCCTTGACATTAGTAGGTTCTCGCTTCTTTGTATCCCACATCCAGACTGTATCTCCTTCTTTTTAATCCCTGGTCTTGAATTTGGTTGTCTCTTGTACAAACCTGGTGTATTGTCTTGAGGGAGGAGGGTGGGATTCTGCTGTAAAAACTTCTTGCTGAGACGGTTGGATCAATATGTCATCTTCTCCTTTCTTCAATAGCTTGACAACCCCAACTTCTTTGTCTTTGTATTTGTTCAATAGTTGTTGATATTCCTCCTTCTTTGGCCATTGTATCTGATCAAAGTCTTATTCTGTAGAAAAAGGCATGTCATCAGGGGAAAATGCAGGAGGAGTCTCTTTGACCGGTTCATGTGTTTCGCTAGTTCCATTGTCATCACCAATTTCTTGCACATGGATTTTGGTCATTGGCACATTCGGGAGGTGTGTTATTATTTTTCCATTCATAGGCACATTAATATAAGTGAGATCCATCTCTAGGGTGCCTCCCAGCATGGCAACAAACTTCCTGGACAATAGGATTCCCCACACATCTGGGATATCCACCACTACAATGTCCATGTGGATCACCCTCTCAGGGTATCTTCCAAAGCATACTTCTACATTATGAACTACCCCATGAGTGGGTATGACTCTAGACTCAAAGCCACACACATTCCTGTAAGGTCATGTGACCTTTAGGCCCAATTTTTCCATGACGTTCAAATACATCATGTTAGCACCTACCCCTGAATCAAGCATACCGTTGTTAAGGCATTTGTTAGTGATCAATAAATTCATGAAGAAAGGTCGATGCCCATCATACTAAACCCTAAAGTGATCGACTTGTAGCATAATAGGAGGCTCCATTGGTCCATGTGAACCTTTGAAAAAAATTTCAAACCTTTCTTTGACAGATGGGACCTTGATGACTTCTCTCAAGGGAATGGTCACATGCATTTTTGTTATTGCGCCTTCAAAATCAAAATTTAAGTCCACCTTGTCAGTCTTGGGAGGATTCTTAGGAAGGAGTATGTTCATGGGTGGAGGTCTGGTTTGTGATGGTACATGACCAATAGAGAGAGGTTGGTTCATTCTCTTTTGTCTAGTATACACTTGGAGTTATTGTTTCTTCAACTTTTCTCTTGATTCTTGGTCAAGGTTATTTATCACCTCCATCCTAGCCTTCCTGACTGCTTCCTTTATGCCTTCTTGATGTTCCTCAAGTGTAACATTAAGGCAATATTGAGGATTCTCAATGGTATGGTCAACTATGTTCACTTGGTCATGATTACCATTGTTGAAAGGACACTCATGCTCCCAGTGTGACTAACTGCATTCCATGCACCAAGGGTTTTCATCCACTATATTTGCAGGGGCTAAAGTATTGGGAACCTCTTGATCATTCTTTAGTCTAAAAACTTGGTTCCCCTTTTGGAATTTCCCTTTGTAAGGAACCTTAGAGGCTTGTTGTTGAGTCCTTTCTAGGTTGACAATCCTATTCATCATCAACTCTTGGGTTTTTACGATACCATCTACAATCAGTTGTAACTTCTCCAGGCTAGTGCTAATGTTTGAGGTAGGTTCAACATTGTGGACTATCCTAAGTTTAGTGTCCATTCTGACTCTTGGGGTTGAGAAAGGATCGACTCTAGATGATGAAAGGTTGTCCTCAATCCTTGTAGCTAGCTCTTGGGCTTCTTGGATTGTCTGAGGGTTTTTATCTTTGAGGAGATACCCTAGTCGATTTCTAAAGGCTTTGGTATAAAGGAAAAGAAGGAAACTGTCAGAAGGATGATGGCTCACTGGGATATTTTGCATCAAGGTTTCAAACTTGTCATGGAACTCTCAAACGGTTTCATTCTCTTGTTTCACGAGGTTATTCAACCTTATCAACATCA
Organism: Picea sitchensis; assembly: GCA_010110895.2. NCBI lineage: Eukaryota > Viridiplantae > Streptophyta > Pinopsida > Pinales > Pinaceae > Picea > Picea sitchensis. The sequence continues at coordinate 31,162 of SNQJ01S0004517.1, forward strand.
TGTTGGGGTCTTCCTTGAAACTCCATCATTTGAGGAATACTTCCTCTAACCTATCCATGGTTTTAATACTAGCATCAGGGAGACCATTGCACCAACGTTTAGCGCCATCATGGAGGGCAACAGAGAACAATTTCATAGCTAAATATTCAACATCATCACTGATGGGATAAGTTGGAAGAAGGCCCAAAAATTTCTCATGTGATCTTCAATACTGACCACATTATTTTCGGTGAATTTGGGCAACCACTTTTCATACTTAGGGGCATTTTCCTAGGGTAGCCCGATATAACTGTCATGTATAGCGGTTTGAAAAGCTTGGATGACCACTGTCTTTGGTTATTGGATTGGTTTGAAATGACGGTCTGAGTTCCTGTGCTAGACATTGTGTTTAAGGGAAGATTTTTTCCAAACAATGATTTTACTACAGGAGAGTTTCAATGAGGCTTTCTTCTAAAGGACTGGGGAGGGTTGGTGTATCTCCCTGAAGTTTGTGGAGTTTCCAGATAGTTTTCTTGAAAATATCAAAGGGAAGAGGGGATCACCCTGTTGATGATTGCAGCTACGTGAGACATTCTCTAGGACACAAACCTGAGAGAGAGCCCATGACAGGGGTGTGTGGTTCCTATTTGAGATAGATCTGGAACGTAGAGATGGCCTCCTCCTTACAAAGAGTTGAGAATAACTCTAGACGATTCTCCCATGTAACATAGTGAGAAAGGAGATCTACAGAGTTGGACGTGCTTGTGGCTGAACACAAGGTGAGCGTGTGAAATCCCAAAGTGTTGGGTGCATTGTCATAAGATAAAAATGAAGATGATGTATTAGCCTCCTCCGAGCAAAGAGTTGATGAGAAACTCCATATAACTCTCCTGTGTAATGTAGTGGGAAAGAAGATCTGTTGAGTGGATGTGCATGTGGACGAGCACAGGTGAACGTGATCCTAGTGGCTGAGCACTAGTGAGAGTGGTTCTTCTGTGTAATGCAGTGAGCCAGAGATATGGACATCCCTATAGATGTGCCCCTAGTGGCTGAGCACTAATGGGTGTATGAGATCCCTTGCTATATTGTTCAAGAGTCATACCTACTTGTAACCCTAATTGTAATGCAAAGGGTACAGGTCAGCCCCACCTTAATGTAATTGATAATTAATGTAAAAGATAATTAATCTGGTTAACATTAATTATATTATGAGATAGAGAGGTCAGCCCTGTTGTGACAATAGACACTTCTATTGACAGGTCAAGTCTAATATAAGTAAAGGTAAATTCCCCATTGAGGAATCATATCTTGTGTGTGAGTTTGGAAATTTCAACAGGTACATCTTCTTGGGAAAAGTGCCCACCTCTCTTGGTCGCTAGTCTTCTAGGGTTTGCAATCACCCTCTTGTGTGCTAGGTTTTCTTGGTGGTGAAGGTCTTTCTCTTGAAGAATATATAAAAGGATTTGGCTGGGTTTTATTCCCTTGTTGAGAAGGGTTTCCTAGGATACTTCTTGTGCTCTTGTGCATGGTGTTTCTTCTTATGATCTTGGTTGCTGCAACATAATAGGTTATGGTTTAAGTAAAAGGTTAAAAATGGAATGAACTTCATGCTTATTCTTACCTATTGAAAAATCAACATGGTATCAAAGCATAGGTCTTGAAGAATCCCTACACAAGCATTCAAAAAGGCTAAATTGTCCTCCTTCTGCAGTTCCGTACGACCTCTAGGGTTTTTTGGCAGAAATCCGTACGACCCTCATTTGATCAACAATTTCACCCCTTTACACGTGGATGTTGGAGATAAAACTTGGACCAAGCTGTACGACCCTCCTCAATGCATCTTCAGAAACCTTCAAAATAAAATTCCAAGGATTTTGAGTTTTTGGCCCTAGGGTTTCTAGGGTGCCGAGATTTTCTGCAGAATCCTGATCTTAGGATTTCTGCAACTTCTTGAAGAAACGTTTTCAATTCAACAAGAATTCTCGTGACACTCTCAAAGTTGATTGTTGGAAGTCATAATCCCAACAAAATCCAAGGTTACTAATCCAACCTAATCATTAGGTTTTCTAAATCTATTTGGCGAGAGTTTGAAGAATTCGAACAAATGAAGAACAAAACCTTAGTAGAAGATAGGCTTGATGGAGAAAGCAACTTCAACTCCTAGAAATCAAGGCTTCAGGTCACCCTTGAAGAACATGACCTTTTTGGATGTGGTAACTAAAACTTTACCAGATATAACTACCGATGAAGAGAAGAAGATAAGAAAGGAAGAAGATGTCAACGCAAGAAAATTAATCATCTACTCAGTAAGAGATCATCTCTTACCTCGTATTTCCAACCTAAAGACAACTTATGAAATGTATGAAGCATTAAAAGAAATGTTTGAAAGTGAAAACACCCTCAAAGATCTTACCTTGAAGAGCCAACTTCAAAGTACCAAGATGAGGAAAGGTGACACAATTTCTATCTTCTTTATGAAGATATCAGAGATTAAAGAACAACTAGAATCCATTGGAGAAATCATGTCCAATAGAGAACTTATCTTATCCACTCTCAACAACCTTCCAAAACATTGGGAGCCTTTTCTTCAAAGTATCAGTGGAAGAGAAAGTCTACCAACCTTTGATCGTCTATGGACATATTGTACTCAAGAAGAACTTAGACTTAGAAATAGAGGAGTGGAAGACTCCCCAAAATAAAATCACACTCTTGCAATTCATACAAAGAAAGGAGGAAGATTCAAAAGAAACTTCATACAAACATTCAAAGATGAAAAGTCTTCATCAAACCCAGGTTATAATAAGAGAAGAGATGTTTCATAAATCCAGTGCTTCAGATGTGACAAATATGGGCACTATGCAAAAAATTGCCCAACCAGGAAGAAGGGAAGACAATATGCTTCTATTGCTGACATTGATCCAGATCCACCTCAAAAGAATGAAGATACGAGAGAGGAGAAGTACTTCCTCTAAACTAAACATGACTAAAAACCCAGGTAAATCAACTGATCTCTAATTTTATAGTTGATTGCATTCTTAATAAATGAAGGGTATTATCCCTAGTATGGGAGCCCTCAAAGACTTGGACCATTATCCCTCCTACGGGAGTCCAAATCTTATTTGATTGATTATTATGATGGACAAGAAGACAAAAAATACCTAACACACAACAAAACAAGATTCCCTTCCTTCAGACTTCAGAGAGATTTACTTGACTCAGAGGGAGTCAAAACAAAATAAAAGGAAGAAAGAATTAATATCCTCAGCAGTTCAGAGGAAGACATATAGTATTCCAGCAAATTCATCTACTCCAGTTGATATGACCAAAGATATTACAGTAGGGAATAAAAGGCATGCCCAGGGTCGACAAAACTCTACTAGAAGACAAAGAAACATACAAGTCCCTCACAGGACACCATGCGAAAGAAAAATAATTTTTCAAAAACTACCCTTCAGTCATGAGCCACTTCATTTATTTTGAACCTCCTTGAAGAAGCAACAAGAGAACAAGTATGGCAAGATACCATAACAGAAGAATACCAGTATATCTTAAAGAATGATGTATAAGATATTGTTCAGAGACCAAAAGAGAAGTATGTGGTGAATTCCAAGTGTATCAATAAGATCAAGCATGCAACTGATGGAAGTGTCAAGAAATACAAAGCAAGATCTATAGGTAGAAGATTCTCACAAACAAAGGGAGTTGTCTATGATGTGACACTTATCGAGTAATCCCGATACACTTCCATCCGTACTACCATCCATGAGTTGGAAATTATATCAGATGGATGGATTCTTGATGAGTTTGGGTTTTAGCAAGAGTGTTGCTGATCCAAACCTATATTATTACAGTGTTGGTGACAAGAGCCTGATTTTGATGACTTATTCAGAAAGCCTTATTGTTGGATACAAGTAAGCCTTGAATTTTGATGAAGGATCTAAGTACAATGCACTACTTCTTGGAAGTATGACAAAGAACCAATGATATTTTTCCTGAGCCAAGGGAAATATACAATGGGAATATTAAAGAAGTCCAATATGACAGAATGGAAAACCATCGTGATGGATTTGAAGAAAAATGAATGATGATGATTCAGACGAGATTGATCCACAACTGAATGGATCATTGATGTATCTGGTTAACACTAGACTTGATTCATGCTATGCAGTGAATATGCTTAGTCAATGCATGAGCCAACCAAGATAGATTCACAGGATAACAGTAAAGCATGTATTGAGATACACACGAGACACAGTTAGATATGGCCTGAGATATGTCTCCAATTGTGAAAATGAGTTTACAGGGATATGTAAGGTAGCTAGAGAGGTAGTGGGGGGGCCTAGAGGGCCCATAGTGATAATAGTGGAGGTCATTCAATGTAAAGTGGACTAGGTCCACTATATTATTAAATAAGGCCCACTATGGTAGTTAGATATAATAAATGGGTAAT
>SNQJ01S0004517.1:35600-52803 GCA_010110895.2 Picea sitchensis
CCCACTATAGTAGTTAGATATAATAAATGTAAGATGACTTCTTAGAAGGTTCTACTTCTAGAAGATTCCTCCTCTAGAATGTTCTTAGGTGATGGTAGCAATATATAAAGGGGTTCAAGCAATGTAATGAGACATGAAGAGAATTATTGTATTTGGAGCTGAAGCTCAATAGGAGGATGCCCCCTCAAAGAGGCAAGTGAACATGAGAGGATCCCTTCCATAATAGGATCCATTGTATGGTGTTGCCCTACCCTAAGGGTTTGATAGTAATAAAGAAGATTTTGCATATTGTTCTTGTATATTTGTTGTGGTGTTTTTGTATTCAGTATTGGATTCTTAACAGTTACTCAGGTAAGGATATATGTTTACCCCTTGTGAAGGGGTTCCGTAAAGAGGGTAGCCTAAACCGTAAAACTAAATATCCCTATATGAAATACCCGGGGATACATGAGGACCTATCATGGGAAAAGTGTTCAAAGGAATCGACATGGTGGTAGAAGGATACATGGATGGAGTGTAATAAGTAGAATAAGCACCCATTTGAGTATTGGCTCCTGAAAGAGCATAACTAGGACTGGATCCATAAGAGGGGAGGTTCCAACCTCCCATCGTGAAAGATGGTTGAGGGACATGACTTATATAACTAAGACGTAGGCATTGTGGCCATGGTTCCCCCAGATCCAAAGATAGGATTCATATAAGTGGACTAGGGAGAGGATTGCACGGGTGAGGGCATATCAACAGAAAAATGGCTAGAGGCCCAAGGTGTGGACTGAGTATCATAGTTATGCATACCATTATGAAAAGAGGAAGGATTCGTCCCCATGAAATGAGTAGGCATCATAGGGTGGGTAGCGGTAAACGAGGGAGAAAAAGGAACTCCACTATCCATGATAATGAAAACTCAGTATAGACTCCTAAGGTTGACTAGTAGTCAAAGAGAAAACCAAAATTCAAACGTCCAAAATGCATGCAAACAGGGTAAAGTGGCTGAGTGGACTCCCTCCCTAAAGAAGGTATGTCTCTCCCAAGAGGGGCCTGAGACTCCCTGCTAAAGATAGGAGGTAACAAAATCAGTTATAAGGGCCCTCGTGGGATTAAAAACTAGTCGATCAGATCCCCTGGGAGAGGTAATCCTCCATAACGGTTGTGTGTTCTCTGACCCTTATCTGACCCAGGATACCTATAGAATAACCCATGCAAGTAACCTATGAGATACCTAAGTCAAGAAACTAATAAACCATTGTATGTGAGCAGTCGTAAGTCAGGTCCACCATATTGGCAGGGTAGCAAAGCTCGAAACCTTCAAAGCACCGCCTCTCATAGAGATAAGGGCACCAAAAATATCCTTAGATACGAATAGATCCCCAGAAATATCTCTGACGCTAGGAAGGTATCGGGGGGATATCCCTTCAACCAACTTCACGCGACCTCGTGATTAACTCCGGTGTGAGCGGAGCCTCCTGATCTTACCAATTATACAATGGATTTCTCCACTCCCTGACTCAGATACATATGTTGATTTAATTTCCTTGGATAAGTCTACTCACAAAATCCTATTCCAAGGCACTAAATCCTACGCTAGTTTGTGCACCCTAGAAAATAAAATCGTTACTAATAAATTTTAAATTATAGCATTGATTTTATGGTCGTGGTTACTCAAAAAGGTATGGTAGTGAAACTCATGGTGTTATGACTTTGCAAGAAAAGTAAATATAAAAATAATGCAAAGTCCTAACTTTAACTTTCGATGAATGATATGCTTCTAAAAACCAATGCAATTTTCAAATTCAACTCTACAATTCAGAAGTAAAATTGCAATCTTTCACTATATGCACTAAGCATGGTATAGATTCAAAATACAAAAATTCCAAGCAATGCAAAATGGCTATTTTTTGTATTTTCAATATATCAAAACTAAAAATGCATGGACTGATAAGTAACTTGATATATAACCCTACTGTGAATAAAAGAGATAAATCAAGCAGGATACCAAGCAACAAAACACCCAGTCCAATGTGAAAGGACAATAAAAAATGAAAAGATGAAGAGAAAGACTTTGCCCAGAAATTCAACCAAAAGAGGGTTTCATGTCATCCCACAAGCACTCAACAGACCCTATAGAGACCTAAGAAGGCTCTGCAAGCATCAAAACCCACCCAGCAAACACCAGACTAGCAAAAAAGGAAAGGAAAATCGATGTACGCGACTGTTTAGGCAAACAAAGCATATATACGTAGCTTGTAGTGAGACAAATCGCGTGTATACACGACTTTCAAGGAAAAAGGCGCGTATATGCTTTAAAACAAGGCTAGGCAAGGGAGAAAGGATGAAAACTCAGACCCATAATGAACAGTAGCTTCCAAGCAATGATACGACAAGAACCACAATAGAAACGAGAGCAATCTAAGGAGAAAAGTACTTCAAACCCTAAGAAAGAAGATTCATCCCCAGTATGGTCGCTAATTCTATTATGAGAAAAATCTCTCTATGGCTAGGGTAAACCACAACAAACATATATGACTGCAGAAATCAACTCTATCCCAAAAACATGCTATATAAACCATTGTGCAAGTGAGATAAGAAAGGGACCTACCTCATCCAGATGTTTGATGATGTCCATCATTGAGCACTTTGAACCAAAGATTTATACCTGAACAAGTTCTCAACAAACAAGTAGAGCAAGCATATAGTGATAATATAAAAGGTTAGCACATTAGATAGCATAATCCATTAATATACAAAAAAAACAGCCCATGGATAATAACCCATATATTTTCAAGATATCAATTGGACATGAAGAGAGTATTTATATTATTAAATGATCAGCAGAAGTGAAAATATTACAAACTTTCGTGTTTCCATGATTCGGAACCGAGAAACCAAGTTCCTTCCAGCTGGGCCTCCACCACTTCAAACCTCCACCAAAGGAAAGCTCAAAGAAGGGAGACAATGAGGTTCTCCATCAATAAGCGAAGATATTGGGGGTTGAACATTGTGTTTAGACTTAAAGGACAAAGGGATGCACACTCAATATGAAGTAATAATTTCTCCAAAGTAACTTTTCTCTCAAAGTTGAATTCCTTCTCTTTTCCATAGCTCAGAATTGGCCCACTTATAGCCTTTAAAATGGAACTGAAGGTCCGAGTCGGAATGTTTCTAGTATATGGAAGGCCAAGGATCAGAGATCTCCTGTCATGACATAGAAACCCCAAATTTAATTTTGATTTTATGGCACAAATCCCAATGTATGCGGGTTGTAGTGGACCAGCCTGCGTATACACTTGTTGTATAGTGTGCAAGATGCGTACAAGTGTAAAAAATTGTATTTTTGTTTCTAGATTTTATCAACAGGGAAGATAAGTCTGCATAGGGAAATAGAATAAGGCCATCTCTTCAAGATTGCATAGGGTGAGGCAAATCTTGCTCTAACATATCCACATGCACTACATCTGGAACTTAGTACACAAGGGGATCATCGATTTACAGTTTTGTCCTTCAGCAGAACATACGGAAGAAATCTTCACCAAGACCTTCACTGAGCAGAAGTTCCATTCTCTGTGAAGTCGTCTTAGAGTGAAGGACACAGTTGCCTAGAAACTGTAGTTCTTATTTTTACATACATTGTACCTGGAGGGGGGGTTTTCCCATGATGTTTTCCCCCTTTACTCACTTTCTTTTCAATGTATCTTTTGTATTTGGGTACCTAACATGGCCTCGTTGTTGAGACCCATTCTTTATTTTCACCATAGTGATGTTCAGGGGGGGTGTTGGAGTTACTTCACACACACCTAGGATTTCTTTTTCCTAAGGTTTTTCCTTGTTTATTAGTCATAATTAGTCATTATTCAGTATCCTATATTTTAGGGGAGAATATTCCACCTGGAGAATATTCTCTTTCAGTTGACACTTTAGTTTGAATAACTGAGTTGAGTTTAGATGTTGCATTGGTTTTATCACCATGCAACATTGGGATCATCACCATGCTAATTTGACCTTGCCTTGGGATCATCATCGGACCAACGCATTACCCTTGATTCCCTGAGTTAACTCCTCACTGCTCTTTGTTCAGACAGTTAACTGAAGACTAGTTGGCTAGTTAACTCAACTAGGTGGCAGTTCACTCTCGTAACTGCCTGAGAGACTAGACTAGGTGGCAGTTCACTCTCGTAACTGTTGGTGTGTGTCCATATCACTCTAAACCACCACTATGGTGCATTGGTTCTCCTCCAGTGTGCACTCGTTGAGTTATACACAGTATATCATGTGTAAATTATTCATTATTCACAACAGTTAATGAGAATTATTTCATTATTTCTCCTTCTTCTTCTTTCTCCTTTTCTCTCTGAAAATGTGTGTATCATTGTTTATCTAGATCTATTCTGTGCAGGTTCAACACATTTACAAATAACTCAAATATAATTAGAATATTCTTTGAAGTTACAATATTTCAACAATTCCATCATTGGTTTATTTCAATCGCTATATTTCCAAGTTCATAACTTTATTCACATGTTGTAGACGTCTTCTGATTTGTTGTCATTCTAGAACTATAGTATAGTCTCTCTGATTTCAGATTTATCTTTCAATTCACTGCAATTTTAGATCTATAAGAATAGTGTTACGATTCATGAGTGGTTTGGTTTTATAGTCTTAACTTGCAATTCAAATTCTTGTAACATTACAATCATTTTGGCCTTTTCATTTCTACAACTTGTGTCTCTTCATTTTTTATTATAACATATTTCAGTTTCCACGATTCGCGTTATTGTAACTCAGTTGTTGGAGTTATTTTCGTACTACAACTCCGTTGTTGCAACTCCACTTGTAGGTGCACTTATTTTTTTTGTTTTTTTATTCTCTCTAACTTTAGTCTTTGTAAATTTGGATTGGTGTTATTAGATTGATATTGAATGAAAAAACACTTAATTGTTGCAACAATACAATATCTTCATTGTACTCGAGCAAGTCACCAATAGATCATAACACATGTTTCAATTCTTGCAAGTGTGATTTCAATTCTTGCAAGTGTGATTTTAATTTTCTCAAGATTGATTTCGATTCTCACAAGTGTGATTTCAATTCTCGCAAGTTTGATTTTAATTCCTGCAAGTGTGATTTCGATTTATGCAAGTGTGATTTCAATTCTTGCAAGTGTGTTTTAATTTCTGCAAAGCAACTTAGGCCATAACATAGTTTGGTGACTTAATTAAGTATTATGAATCTTTGAATTGTGACATTAAAGTCCTACAATGTCATAGTCAAAACAACACTCTTCTTGCATAGATTGTGCACGATAGTTCACAAGTTCCATATGAGCCTTGGGTTGATAATTAAATGTACAACTCTTCATTTTCTTACTAAGTTAATTAGAAAGTAATTGAAAGGTACATGAATACCTTTTCTCTTCTTTCATCCATTTTCTGAGGTGTCAACCTTGTCGGTTGATTGAGGTCAAGAGAGGGAACATGGTTCTCTCTATAGTTGCTAGTGGCCACCTAGTAGCCATATTTTTGTTTTCCACTTTCCTTGCATACTGAAAGCTTTCTCTAGGGATTTAAGTTCGAAGAGACGCACCTCATGTTGAATGTTCTCCTTTAAAGTTCCCACAAATATATCTAAAAAATTATCCTTGAGAATGTTCCTTACCCTCAGACTGATATTTTGGAATTGTTGAATGTTCTCTGTAATTGGACCTTTTTGTCGAATATTTATAAATTGAATAAATAATGCATTGCTCTTAATATCCCCATAATGTGGTATCAATTCATCCATTAAAATGGACCAAGAGATAATAAATTTATTTTTCTTTCACAAAGCCATTGATACCAAACAAAGTGATCATTTTCTAAATACAAGGATGCAATAGGTACCTTTTGTAAGCTTGGCACTTGGTGTAGATCAAATAATTGCTCCATCTGGAATATCCATGTTATAGGATCTTTACCATCAAACTTCCTTATATCAATCTTTGGAATTAAGTGGTTTCTCAGTGTTGCATCAGAACCTCGATGATGTGTATCTTGAAGTGATTAATAATCCTGATTCTAGGACTCAATATTTATTTCCTCTACATTTTCATGATTTCCTTTCATTTTGATATCTCCTTTAGGGAGTATCTCATCTAGAGCATGTCAGATCATGGGAAACATGGACTTTTACAATTCTAACATATTTTTTCCATATGCTCCCAATTTTCATCAGCCTTCTTTTCCACCTCATCCATATTCTTTTCCACATTTCCAATATAGTGAAAAAATTATTCTATTTCTTCTTGAGTCATGGTTTATCTCTTTGGAGATTTAGTTGGTGAAATAAATTTTGGAGGAACCTTTGGATCCATGTGAGAAAATAATAATTCTCCTCTTTTTCCTCTTTATCAAAAATTTTGAATCATCAAAAATAGATCTTCCAATCAAAAGTTATGCCAATTGTAAGTTATGTACCTTTCAAACCCTTAATTTGGAGTATGTCTAGATGGTTGACCTTTGCCCTAGTATATCTCTAAACCTTGAAACCTCATGAGTATGAAATTTCATCCTATGGTACTCTGATATGACTTATTAAACTCCTGAAAATTTCACATTTTGAACCTTCACTGATAAAACGTTATAGCGCAAATACCAAAAGGAATGGTTTAAGACTAATTTCAGGATTAGTAAAAATCCCCAACTTCCTCAAGATATATCTCACAAATTATAATGATTCAAATTATGAAAAAATTTCCACAATTAATTCACTATGTCTCCTCAAGATTCTAAAAATATTAGAGTCTAAAACTTCACCGAAATGTTTTTATAGGGAAAATAACAATATGGTTGAGACTAATTTCGGGACTAGTCACAAATTGTAACTTCCACAGAAGATGTCTATGAAATTTTGTTGAACCAGATCTTGAAATTTTTAACACTCTCTCTTTGTTATCTTTCCTCGGTAGCCTAAAAATCTCGTTATCTAAAAATTCCCAGAAAAAATGTTTTAACAAAACTCCCAAAATGACTCATTTAAAATTGATTTTAGGATGAGTCAAAAACCCTATCTTCCATAAGTTGCATCTCCAAAAATGTAACCAAATAGAACCTAAAACTTTTACCAGAAGAACTTGGAATGTCTCCTAATTAACCTCAAAAATTTGTTGTATGAAGCATCCCATAAAAAATGTTATAATGAAAATTCCAAGATGACTCATTTGAAGAAGAAAAACCCTAGTATCAATGCTCTAATACCAAATGTTATGAACCAATGCCTTGAGAATGATAAAATTCAATGAATAATAGTCCAATTTGAGGGGGAAACCTTTGTTTATAATATATTCAACATACAAGATGAGACGAGATCATCCTAATACTAGGTCTCCTTGGTGTGTGTATGTGCGTGTGTAGAGAGAGAGAGAGGGTACAATTATAATGAAATGGTACAATGAAGGGTTCTTTCTATCCTACATACAAATATGACACTAGAAATGTAGTAATTTAATATCTAGGGATTAATAAGGGGTGTTATACTTAACATGGAGCTTTTACTAGGTGTTAACATCAACCTTGTCTAGAAAGAGATCATCACATTGTTCATGTCTTGGAATAATTGTAAGACAACAAATAAGTCATTTGTTTCATGGGATCATTAACAGGCATCCCATCCTTGAGGATTGTTCTTCAAAATCAAGGTGGGTTTGCAACGATGAAGCTAAGTGATCAACACTCTTCTCTTCTAACTAGTTACGGTAGGGAGGAGGTAAGGTATTGTAATAATGAATCATAGTATCTTGATTAGTAGGTCTAATAATCTCAAGAATCAAGTTGTCAATCTTGGTAAAGTAGAGCTAAAAGGAATCAATGGTTTCTCCAGAATTGAATGTCGGGTTGTTGTAATTTTTTACCAAGTCTACTAGGCTTTGAGGTTACCCAAAGGTTGAATTGAACCAATAGAAAAGTTTTTCTCACATGGAAAATACATTTGGAGATATTTCAAAGAAATCAGTTGTATCCTTTGCTTCTAAAGAATTTACAAAGAGTTGCACATGAGTATAATTATCATTGGCGATGATGTTATTACAAACATCTAAAAAAACATTCAAGTGCTCACTTGTGGAAAAAATGTCATTTATAAAAAACTTAGGTAGTTGTTCTTTAAACTTAAGCAAAGGTATATTCGTCGGGGCAAGGTTTAAAGGTTATGGCATGTGCCAGGTATTGTTGACATATTCCTCAAATTGGAAGAGTCTGTACTTTTGGATGACCTTGTTTAGATTGGTTGTGGATGAAATTGCGGAAAATTAAATGTACATACTATTGATTATTTGGTAGGTAGAGGCTTAAATCATATTCRAGGAGGATGTTGTCTTATCATAAATAAAATGGGGAGCCTAGAAAACAAGAGGTAAAGGGATAGAGTAATCATTTTTAGAATCAGACAAAAATCTCTTTTGGAGTCTTTGGAGGATTCTCGTTCACCTTTGGATCTCAAATAAAAAATTAAATTCATGGGGATATTCTTTGACTCTAAAAGAATCACGAGGATGCATGAAAATAATAAATTAAAACCTAAGGAGTCAGATGTGGACACATATTTCGATTCAATCCCTCCTATCCTAAATTTCAATGTCTCTAGAAATAACTTCCTAAGATTGTTTTCGTTGTACTTAGGTCCAAATCATGTCAAGAAAATGGTTAAATAGGCAAGAAGTAAAACTTGGAAGGTATATCTAGCTATGCTTTGGATGATATAGTCAGAAAAATATAAACAGAGCAATCAGATATGGAACTTAATCAACCTACTGCAAACAATGCATCATTTGTACTTTTGAGTAAGAATTCTTGGATATTTCTTGGAAGAAACCCTATTCTCAAATTTATCAGTGGTCAAGATATCCAAATTCAAAAGTGGGTCAAGAATATTATTCTGACTAGGATCTTAAGAAATCAAGTTAGGCTACAATAGATTAGAAATAGTCATAAATCAATGATAAAACCAAATAATGACAACAATACAAACCAAATAACAACAAAAAACAAATGCAAAAATCAAACAAAAGTAAACTATAAGCAGTGAATTATTTAATAAGTGTTTTGGTTCTCCCTAACATGGTCACCATAATATGTTTGTTGCATAAATGGCTCGCACACAACCAACATCTTGAACCCTCCACTAGACTTAGTTGGAGGCCTCCAATAGGCTTAGTTGGAGGGAATTATGAATTATCACCCAAGTCTTTATAGCCCCCTATTACTTCCTTTATGCTCGTTGCCTTCCTTATAAAATCTAGTAAGGTTAAGAGGAATGAAGGAGGTAATTAAGTCAAGTGTAGTTTGAATGGAAAAACCTTCAAAATATTTTTGTATTATACAATTTTTAGTATTTTAATAATTCTATCTTTTGTATTTTTGGATTAAGTGTTTTTGGTGAAAATAAAGTTAAAGAAAGTTGAAAAAGATTGCTAAAATAAAATGGCTAAACTAAAATAAAGAAAGTATGATAAAAGAAATGGATAAAGGCCGATAAAGTAATATACAAGGTTATCAAAAAAGGATGTAGAAAGTGAAAATAACAACAACATACATTTTGTATCTTGAAGTGTATGTTATTTTTATGGTTTTTGCAAAAGAAAAGATAGAGAATAAAATACAAAGTAGATATAAACAAGAATAATACAAATATGAATATAAGTGGTTCATTATATTCATGACATGTTCCATATAATACATCCGATGACAAAACATGCATCTTTCAACCTCCTATGAAAGGCTGGACCGAGATTGTCCAAAATTTGTCTCAATGTTTTCAAGGATCATAAAATAATAGGGTAGTGTAGGAAAGGAAGCCACAAGTAGGAACAAAGACTCTTGGATTCAAGGGGATTGATACACTTTTTTGTAAGATACATGTCCTCTACATATTAATTTCTAATTAGTTCTCGGTGAAACCCAAACAACTAACTACTAACAAAGAACTGGAAGAAAACATTTTATACCTAAGAATCAAAAGTAAGGCTCAAACCTTCACATTTGTTACATCCTCAGAGGACATCCTATTATCAACATATGTTGCTAAGTATTAGAGAAAATATTGAATCGAAGATCAAAATAATAAGGAAACTAGCTTCTAGCTCTTAGCATCTCTCTCTCTCTCTCTCTCTCTCTCTCTCTCTCTCTCTCTCATGCGCCCTTAGGAATTCTTCTTATTTTTTATCTTTTCAATTCAAATGGTAGTTATAAACTACCTTTTAAATAAAACAATAAATGACATGTGACCTTAGGAAGCAAGAGTCACTTTTCTCAAATATTTTTTTTTCTCAAGGGCGAAAAGCATCAGAATATAAGACAAGAACATGACAAACAAAGGAGGGGTCCCATTACCTAAACAACTTAATGCACTTTGAGCCTACATAATTCATGAGTTCCCATAGCTTGTACAACCACTTTATGAATCCCAATAAATTTCCATATAACTACCAATTAACCTACCTTATGTCTCCCTAACACTTGTATCCCCTCCATGTAATGAACAAATATCATGCAAAAACTAAAAAGGATCAATGAAATATACATGCATGAATCACATCTAGAAATAATCGTAGTGATTCCCATCATAACCATCACCATTGGTTAGAAAAACTCATGTGCCTCAAAACCACCATGAATACACACACACATGTGCATGCATGCATGTACAAGAAAGTATATCCATCTATCCAAAAAAGGTAAGTGTGCCACCATAATAATCCATCTCAAAAGTACATAATATAATCAGTTAATACGATGATTGTGGTGTAGCAAGGTCGAAATGGGAGGAGGAGGATGTGCATGTAGTATCCAAAGGAGCTAAAACTAGGGTGAAATCATCTGGATGCATGTCTACGAAAGAGATCTCCATCGTCGTGCCTAATATGAATAGGGAGTATCAAAGAGACCTAGTTGTGACAAGGCGGGATAGCAACAAGCTCAACAGTGACATGAATGCTAGTAGAGTGTACGACAACAATAGATACAATAGATTATAGTGAAGAATCCTGAGGAGTCATAGAGGACACTTTTGTGTCCATCATTTGTTTCCCTTTATCTGTAATCATAGGCTCGAGGATGGGAGCTTCAACATCTTTAGTAACATGGGGTAGAGCTAAAGAATCTGAGTTAGAAGTGACAACCTTGGAAGCTCTACGAATATCAGCCTTGGATCAGAGATTTCCCATTTTGTAGTACCAAAAAACATAGGATTAGAATCAGGAATTCATCCATCATTAGTAGGTGGGGAAACTAGGTTTAGCTCAAAAATACTTGGATGCAGTTGCAAATTCGGTGGGAAAGGAAACAAGGGTGCATGTGCATTAGGATCCCCAAATATCAATGTCTAGTTTGCATCAATTATGCAAACTCATTATAATTTGCATCAAAATGAATTGAGAATCAAATATCTCCCCTACCACCTCTCCATATATTCCTATGCATGTTGGCATGTCCTCTTCCCAAGCTATGTGAACCATGACTCCAGAATCTCATCTAGAACCAAATATAAACACAAATATAATTTTCAATCAACAACATATCCTACTTAAGAAAATGGTCATTAAATGAATTACAATTACGCAAGATAAAACATCTAACTAGTGAATTAATTTAGATCCATTTATAATTGGTAAATGACAAAAATGTAGAGGGTACATGCTGGTAGGCAAGGGGATGGAATTATGTATGCAATAGAAAGGCATGGGTATCCTTTTAAATAAAATGGGCAAACATGGAAATAATAATATTAAGCGTAAGTGTTAGGCATTATCTTCTTAAGATAGAGTTGCAAATGCAAAAACATTATCTTCATATTAAATGAACAACATAGTCCATATATAAGATCACAAAACCAATATATATTTAAATGGCCACTTAAATGGACTCCATGTATCATAATTGGTTTTAAATGGACTCCATGTCAAAATAAAAATCTTAGCCACGATTCCAAAGAAAGTATGGAATGCATGGCATGCATAATATAAAATATGGTTCACAAATTGTAAAGCATTGTGCCCAAGACAAAAATGTTTATGACTAGGCAATGGAATGGACTGATATATAAATGTAAAAATTGCATGTGAAGTACAACTTGAAGGTCAACCTGTCAGCATATACACGGTATAAATAATATTTGGGAAAACAATGTCAACCAGTCAAAGGTGAGCCAATCGAGTTGGATATGTTCCACTCCTTTAAAACATTCCTAACCAAATCAAATTCAAGGAGGGGAAATGCCAAAACCACGACCTATGTAAGCTTATAAGAAATGGAAAATAACCTATAGAATGAAAAGGAAAACAAGAGTCATGCAAGAGGTCAAACCAAATATAAAATGAGCAGAGAGCGTTATGAGGACAGAGGCTATTTTTGAAAATGGGTTGAGTTTGGTGAGTAAAAGGATACTTAGGTTGATAACACAATAGTGGGGTCGAGCTATAC
Source organism: Picea sitchensis (assembly GCA_010110895.2). Classification (NCBI taxonomy): domain Eukaryota; kingdom Viridiplantae; phylum Streptophyta; class Pinopsida; order Pinales; family Pinaceae; genus Picea; species Picea sitchensis. Next base: position 48,044 of record SNQJ01S0004517.1, read on the forward strand.
ACATGTCCAACATGAAGAAGTGGGCCTAAAGTATGTTTCCACTAATTGAGTGATGGCTTGAGGTCATTTGATGAAAACCATGATAGCACGCGAGTCAAGTTGTAAGACAACGCGAGTCAAGTTGTAAGACAAGCATGAAGTTAACTCAGGATAACTCAATAGGTACCATAAATATGAGTATAGTAGAAATGCTATGAAGCTTGAATAAAGAAATATCAAGGGAAAAACAAGGATTGAACCACAACATTTCGAATCTACATGATAGCATGTAATGGGTCAAACTCTTGAATCATTACAAGACATCATCCATGGTGAATCAAAGATGTGAATGGGTTGAGAACATCATCCATGGTGAATCAAAGATGTGAATGGGTTGAGATTAGCTCCCCATTTTCCTTTTTTATTTTGAAATAACAATGTTTAGAATAGGTTAAGGAATCACATGAACCATAAACAATAAATGCCAACAATTGTGTATGGTGAACTAAAGAAATGAGTGTATGGTGAACTAAAGAAATGAGAGTTAGTTCACTTGGTTGAAAGTTACTTTATCCCTATATTTGGAGTGGTAGGTGTAGGAGGGCTTATTACAAATCTTGAAGGAATAACAAAAAGTTCATTTACTTGGGATCTCAATATATCCACCAATAATAATGCTAAATTCTATGCATTATTGCAAGGCTTGAAATTGTCATCAATCTTCACATTCTTAAATTGATTGTGGTGGGGGACTTAAAGAATCTTATAAGACATATGGGCTTGAACATCATGCTAGCCAATACTCTCTTTGCACAATGATAAAATGAGAAAAAAATTATCAATTATTTCTCCAGTGTAAACTTCTATCAAGTCCTTACGGAAAATAACGCCTTGGTAGACAATTTTTCCAATCAAGCCACTTCAATAAAAGTCGCGGGGGACATTGTTATCAATGGTAAGGTATACACCCAACCTATCTCATGACATTTTAATGGAGGATAGAGCATGTATCAAGCAATTAAGGAAGCACATGGCATATAGTAAGGCAAGCTCGTTGTATGGCATAGAGCATTATGAGAAGTGACTCTTATCATTTCCTCACATGCCTCCACAACTGGATCAACATGAATTTGAATTCATGGAAGTTAATTCTCCTTACCATTGTGGGATTATGGCTCTATGGTTCATCTTTCCTACATGAATGTTTTAGCCTACAGATTCAGGCTTTGGTCTAATGAGTTTTGGTATTTGGGTTTGGTTTGTGAGTGTGGCATTAATCTTCTTATATATTACGGGTAAGACACCACCTCGATCTCCTATTTTTTTAAAGAGATTGTACTTAACRGGTTTATTACAAGATTCAATTCAAGAGATTTAGTCCTTGTTTCAAATTCTCATTCAAGGGAACCTGTTATGTTCTTGTATGACCTTTATTTATCTCTATGAGATTATGTTCTTTAGCATGACCCTATTTTGATTTTGGCCTTTTGGATGTGGGAGGAATTTCCTTTGTTCTCTAGGTGGTTCATTCTTTCATGGTTTCCTTTTTCTTCATACTTCGGAAGTTCAATTTTAGATTTCCTATTGCTACCTTTGAATCTTCTATTTATTTTGAACAAAGATTCTTTGTGTAGTGCTTGTTTGGACTACCTAGATTTAAGCCAACATATGTTATGGGCATTGAGGGCCCTGATAGTGGAAAAAAGGTAAGGAATTGTTGGTAGTGTTGAGTTTTAAAATTTTCATTGGGTCTTGGATTATCATATTTCTCATATGGATTATAGGGTGTTGCAAGAGATTATGTATGCACTATGAATCCATGAGGATTCTATTCACGGTAATAGAAGTTCAATCCTCATGACCACAACAAAAATTCATGAGCAATATCATCAGGTTACCACCCAAATTACAACAATTATAGGAACTTTGGTTCAACATAAATGTCAAATCATTGTTCTTGAGGCAAAATGCAACATGCTTAGGAATATGGTCATCAATCTGAGTAAGGGTGAGAAATCTAGAGCATCCAATCAAGTGCAATCAATCAATTCAAATTGTGGAAGACCTAGGGAAGAAGAAATAATGCATCAACTTCTTGAGGATGTGGAAATTGTCAAGCATGACTCAGATCCATCCAAAGAAGCTCTGGAAGAAGCAATGAGTCATCATGCCTTTTGTTAAGTTTACATGTTTTAAAAAGTGGCTATGTTTTTAGGTTTATATTGTAGAATATACACCACTAAGCTATTCTAATATGTTTTTCTTATTGATTTAGATGGGATGTACAACTATACATTGGAAGATAGTTCTTTTTTTTTTAATTTTGTTTAAAAAAATTTGAATCGAACTTTTGATGTATTCTTGCTACAAGCTCTGCTACAATTTTTACTTAATACTAAATCTCCCAGTTATGGTTAAAAAGGGAAAAACTAAAGAAATGAGTCAATATCTGTGAAACAATATTTGAGAGGTTGTGGGCTTGCATATCATTTTAAACACATAATGCAAGTTTGCAAACAAATATCACACCCTAGAAAATGATCCCAATCAAGATGAAGAGCCATAACACTAAGACGAATGGCTTGGGTAGGGTCATTGGATTGAAAATATTGATAGGAAAGGGTAATTACCAATTTAAATTTCACCAAACAATACACTAGGTAGACACAATGCAAAGCAACCAAACCATAATCCAAAAACAAAAAATTGTAGAGTTACCTATGTGAGGAGCACATAGAGGTCATGTGATCAAACAATCTTCACAATCTCTTCCAAAAGTCACTTCAAACCAATGCTCAATATAAAACACCAATGGAAATGCCACTCATAAAGCTAAGGAAGAATTACATATAAGACTAAATGGTTGCAGGTGGGTGGAGAAGGAAAGCTCCAACAAAAATCCTTAGAGCTCAAAACTAGTGAAATGAAAAAAGTGAAATAAACAAGTGAGTGCAATTGTGTGGGGGTAGGGTAACTCATTGAAAAGAGAGGTGAACCATCAAATGTTGGATGTAGATCGATGGACATGATAAAATGATATTGAATGTCACCCCAACTACATTAAATGCATGGTGAAGGAGTGGTAGAAGGTTGTTAAGAATTTGATTGGTTAGAGTAGCATGCAAATCTTAGAGCATATTACAACACCATCATGGCAGGGCTTCTATGTTAATGCTAAGCCAAAGTATGGTTGAATGTGAAAGTAGTGGGTTACCAATTATACCACATGCAAACCTTAACCCAAACTTGTATCATATATCAAGTGTTATGCAACATCAAACATGAAAAACACAACAACCCAAAGTTGTTAAGTATAGATACAATACACACTACATTGTATTACTATGTAGTGATTGTTGCAACATTGTTGTTGTTTAACATTATTCATACCATAAGTTAAAGAATGGGCATGATGCATAAGAGTTCTGAAATTAGAATGATTGCAACACTTAGCCCTTAGGGGATCCTTTTTATTTTCTACACCCAAATAAACTAAAAAAGACAACCATGGATCTCCTCACATCAATGCATATTTAAACCATTAGACCCCATCAATACAACCAAAATTGATGCAATGCATAAACATTAATATTGAATCATGAGCTTACCAAAATAGATATCACAATGCAACAAGAAAACTTCTCATGCCATGAAACTGTATAAACATTATCAAGTTGATCAATCTACAACCATCCATCTTCTCATCACTTGCCATCAAACTCCTCGATGCTCCTTAATCTAATCGACGCCTTTATAACTCTTAGGTACATCTTAGGGATGGGACCCCTCTTTGAATCTCAAAGTTTAGAGAGGTTTTTGATGAGGGTCAAATAAAATAGGAAATTCAATCAAGGAATGGATTACTTAGGACAATTTGAGCAAGGTAAAATCACAACACCCATTGATTTGATTTTGATTGGCCAAAAATTGTGTCAATATGCTCTTTTTTGTACTATCTTTATCTTGGAGTGATAGGGTTTTTGGAGAATTCAAGGGAAATTATAGGGTTGAGATTTTACCTTAAGGAGGAAAATGAGATAAGGTTTGGGATAGACACTAGGGAGGCAAATATAACATTGCTACTTTATATGCTAGTAAAAGAACATAGAGAAGGAGATGCCATGCACACTTGTGTGATACAAGTGTAAGTGTCGAGGATATTTGGTGAAGAACGTTAGGGTTTTCATGGTTTCCTTAGTTTTGGAGAGCTTGAAATTGTACCATCTTGTGATACGTTGTTAGTATGTACATGTATTACATCTCATATATATTAATGAAGTATTTTAGTTTTACAATCATTGTGTACTTGCATATTTTATTCAACTTGTATTTTCTTCTTGATCAAGAAATTTCTAGCATTTGTTGTTCATGTTGATTCGACATAACATAGGGCCAAAATTGTTAAGTTATTTAGCATACATCTTGAAGATAAGAGGGTAGATTTATTTTTGTAAATTATGTTGTAATAAAGTAATTTCAAATATCTTATATATATGGAAAGTGTGCCCTAAGGACTAAAACTTGTTGCTATTGAAGTGCACTTGTTTGGTATCGTTTCTCCTAGGGGTGCCTAGTGATTTGGGTTGAAAAGAATTGGAGTATTGTTGAATCATTATTTACTACTCTAATTAAAAAAATTCGATCAAACCAAATGTAACACCCTATTTTCCCTAGTCTGTAAAAATAACTATACTCGCCAAGAACTGTGGCAAACTCAAAAAATGTGAATGCGTGATGTGAATAGACCTTGTGGAAAAGGTCAATGAATGTAAATAATAATA
>SNQJ01S0004517.1:62869-81832 GCA_010110895.2 Picea sitchensis
TTAGTATTAGTGAGAGTTTCAAGAAGATAGTTTGAAAGTTTTTTTGATCTCTTTCATCCACAAGAGTATAGAAATCAGTGCCTTTTAGATGCTTATGGAGTCAATAGAAATAACAATATCACTTGGGAAATAAAATAATGATAATGCTTATCTAAGGGAAGAGGTAGATTCAAGAGGTGTTGGCACTTCAAGGCCTCAAGCATCTAAATCTTTAAGGGAGGTTTTGCTAGAGAGTAGACACTTCTAGGCCCTAGCGTACCTTCCTTCCTTAGCTTTTTTGAAAGACAATTAATTTGGTGATGTAGAATGAAATTACTAGAGAGCTAGCACTTTAAGGCTCTAATAATTACTCCCAAAAAATGTATAATTGGCAAGATCAAGCTAGTAGAAGAGTTATAGGGAGAAAGAAGCATTTGGTGTTTCTCCCCTAGGGTTTAAACAAGCAATTTCATAATCTTATACATGAAACAAGTAAATTTTACCACAAAAATTCATAACCTGAATAAAAATGCAGATTTTCCACTTACTTCACCAAGAATAATCAAGTCAAACCCTAGTTGAAGACCATTCCACCATGAAAAATGCCAAAATACACCACCATAAAGCTCTCCCAATGGATGCACACTAGTTATTTCAGCCAATAACCCTTAAAGAGCGAGAAAATTTCAGACCACCACTTGTCTGTCATGAGTTATGATATAAAAATGAACTTAGCCAACCATATTTATATGGGAAATCTTGGCTAATTAATCCAATAGTTGTGTATTTTCATAAAACAAAGCCTACATGTCAATTTGCTCTTTAAGTTCAAAATTATCAATTTTCAAAATTAAAACCCAAAAGAGGGTGGTGTCATCCTTCCTAGGGTGACATTAGGCCTCCTCCATGAGACGTTGAGGTCATCTAGCAAAACGTTGGGCCTCCAAAGGCCCTCCTCCATGCCACTCGTGCCAAAAATTGTAGCCCAACATTTCTCAATGTCAAACCCTAGCCCTAGATGATGTCATGGATCTACTAGGGTGATGTCCAAGGTCTCCAAATCCAACGTCTAGGTGGGGAAGGGTGGCTCCTCATTATCTAGGCCTTCCGGGGTGCCTCCAAAAGAAACATCCTCTTCCTTCACTATGAAATCTGGACGTCATTGTCTTGCCCAAAACCTGGGGTCTCAACGTCCATATGTGGGCTTTGAGCCCTCACGAAGGTCTGAGCTAATCATTCACTCATGTGTACCTGTCCATTGGGCAAGGTCTTGCAGAAACAAAAAGTACGCCCTCCAGGGGTTCATAAGTCACAAGGATCATATCATGTAAATCACATCCAATAATTAAATTACTTGAAAATGTGCACCAAACCCCCCTTTAACCCTAAACAAATGCTCAAATACGTTATGCAATATAACAAGTTAGGTTTGGAGAGGGTCTCAGGGTGTTTTATTGGGCTAACCTCTCTTAAGTTTGGGGTGTTTCCCAAGTGGAGTCTAGTCCAAGTCATGTACGTGTATGAGGTGGCATGGGGTAAATATTTGGGCATGGGGTGCATGTGATCAGGGAAATGTAGAGTCTTACTTGTGGATGCCTTTGTGGAGGGTGAGATGCACCTTTTCATGGATGCAATTGTTTCCTAGCCCAATCATTGTCATTTATTCTTATCTTTATTTATTTTGATCTTTTGTTCTTGTGCTACAAGGGAATAGTTGAGGGCCATTGTCTTGGCTTGATGACCAGAGGTGACAGTGTTATCCACAAACATTTGACGAAAATGAGAAGGTTGGTTCGTAATGAGACCCCCTTTCTCTTGGTTATGCAACCAAGAACCACTACCCTAGTTTGGTGACTAGATAGGTGGTAATGTCATACCGCTACATGCCCATAGTCATAATAGGTCGACTCGTGATGAGACCTCCTATCCATCAACTAGTACCATGATTGTTTATGTTATCTTGTGGATCCCCTTTTCTTACTGAGAAGTTTTTCACTTCTTTCTCGGGGATCCCTAGGTTAAGCATCTCGAAGGTTTCAAAATTGGCTTTTAACTATTTCCAACTACCTTTACCCTATGGGCCTTTACCCCCTTCTTCCCACAAGGTAAGGTACAACCCTTCCTAGTGTAGCCAATCCCAATGACAAAAGAGGAAAGAGGAGATGGAAGGAATAAAGATGGAAAGTGGTAAGTATGGAGGGAACAGACGATGACTCTTCAAATATCCACCTAGTACCAACCCATCCTAAATGGAAATCAACTTACTAGGGAATTGTGTCACCCTTCCAGGTTTGAACGAGGAAAAGAGAATAATTTCCAAGCAAACGTCATGAAATGAAAAAAGATTCAATACAACATGTTCAAGTACTTCAAAAAATCAAAGTGATACATACCATGATACCCAGACTCATTACCTCAAGGAGAAAGACTTATTGCTACTTCAGGACTAGGCTGGTGTGATGGATATCGTTGTCGGTGATATGTGGACTGCACTTAAGAAAAGAGGGGCCTTCCAGGGCCATGCTTAAGTCGTATGGATCTCGTTGCTCCATGTCTAGGACCTGTGGGCCTTGAGACATGATCTCCTTAGTTATCCCTAGGCTAGGGGATAACACACCCCAAACTAATATTTTATTTGAAAAGACCAACCAGAAGAGAAGTTTTTCTTTCAAAACTCCCTTCATTCTCCACAACCCTTTCCACCATTGAGAATGTTAGAATGTATTGTAATCTAATAGCCATGTTAGTTGATGTACTTGATATCATTATGATGGTAGTTGTAGCATTTAAGGATATCATTTGTGGGGCATTTGTGTACATATAATGGGGCATAATTAAATTTATTAGGGTTCACTAACTACCATCTTATGGGTTGTATGAATAATTCTATGTGGTTTTGTTACTTAAACTAAGTGGTTAAGTGGCTCCTTGTTCCTAAATATATAGGCAGGTAAGTTACTTGGTAGGTTAGTTTTTCACTATTACACGTATTCCACTATATGAATATGGTATTTTCACTATTGAGGTCTATATGTTGAGGATGTTTTTAGTTCTTTATCAGCCAAGTGTGTGGATATCATAGAGTTTCATACTTGATGAATCTTGGAGGCTTATAGCAATAGGGCTTGGTGATAAATAAAGTAATTGATCTTTTATAATGGATGTTTTCCTACACATTGTAGGGGTTTACCACTATAAATCTCATGGTTATTGTCTTATGTACTCTCATTTATTGATTTCCTTATATGAATAGTGCATACTAGTAGGAGATTAGACGATTGTTGATCTTTCGACCCTTTGTTTGTTAGCATGGTATTAGAACTAGATTTCTAACAACAAGGTCTCCTAGAATGATTTTATGTTCAATATTTAATAATAAATAAAAATACCCTCAACTATAGCCAAATCTTCAATGGTTAACTTGCTAAGAGAAATTATCGTATCAAATTATACTAAAAAATAATAATTAATGCACATGGAGGATACAAAGTGACACATTTATCCATAAAATAATGTCTCTCATTCAAAAAATAGGTGGCAAGAACACCATGAATCCCCAAACCAAAGCATTGATAAATGGTTTTAAGAAGAAAGCCCATTATATTCTTTAATGGAATAACCAAGGACAACCTTGGCCTTGCTATCTGGGGCATCATTTTTTACCCTAAAGGTATGCAGACAATATAATATGCATGGAACATGAGACAAGCCACCAATAATCAAGTGGAAGTGTTTTCATCTTTTAAAGGATACTAACTAATGAAGGATCTTACCTTTGGTCCAACTGTGTGTGAGATAGATTCCTCTCTAATCATGCACACTAACAATATGAACTCAATCGTAATGAATACCAAAATTTATTGCATGATTCATAGATGTTGGGAAGTCTTAAACTCTTTCAATAGCTATGATCTTATCCAAGTCATTCAAAGAACGAACCATTGTCAATAGCACACTATTCATAAAGGAGAGACATATTCTACAACTTACAAATGGAGAAGGCAACACTAAAATGTAGACCATTGTCGTCTGAATGCAAAAATATAAGAGTAGGATTTAAAAGTATACAATTTTCTCTTTTTATGTTCAATGATAATAATGAGAGACAAAATAAGAGTTTATTGACATAAATCCACCCAAATTTATTTTTGTTTGATGAAATTGCATATATGAGATCCATTGATTGCATAATTGAGGTTTATGAAGTGTTTTTGAGGTTGTTGAATCCATCTTAGCAATTATAATTTGCAATTTTAGTGGATTTCATCCTCAATTTTAGTAAAGATTGATCATTGAATTCCGATGACAACAAATAAACAAATGAAATAATTGTAACAATAATTGCCAGAGAAAAAATGAAATCCACATATAACCTTGAAGTTACTCCTAAAATGAGACAAAACATTTACCCTTTATCATTTTCCCAAAAACATGTCTTATATCAAACAAAAAGGATTTTGTGTAACATTGAAGCAAACAAATTCTATTAAAATCTATTAAAAGGTTACTTCATAAAATAGGATTTTGTGTAACATTGAAGCAAACAAATTCTATTAAAATCTATTAAAAGGTTCCTTCATAAAATATATTCTTTGATTTTGGGTAAATTGAAGCAAACAAATTCTATTAAAGGGTTCCTTCATAAAATATATTATTTGATTTTGTGTAACATTGAAACAAACAAATTCTATTAAAGGGTTCCTTCATAAAATATATTCTTTTTCATATCATGAAGCATTTATAGTATCTTTGTAATTCACTCACAACCCGTGAAAAGGGTGCAAAATAATCCTTATTAAATATGTTCAAGTGAAGTGATGAATGTTATAGGTTCTATGAGAAAAGACCCATAACCCATCTTCAAACCCATAGAGGAAATGTTTAAAGGATAAGATTGAGAAAAATGTGCATACCTCGTGAAAAAACCAAAAAACATTTACAAATACCACTTATTTTCCTTATCGACAACCCGCAATCTCCTTTGATGTGCATACCTACTATGATTCGTCCTTCATATCCATCTTAGAAGATGGATAAGATTTTTTAATGAAGGGATGTGGGGTCACGTCACTTCTCCTACATGAGGGACATAATCCCCGATGAACCCGTCCATTGAGAATATGGAATGGTGTTGCATCTTCATGTTTATATTACATGTGCATGAAATGTTGATAGTTGTAGTTGACTTATCAGTAGGTAGTTAATCTCTCCTCCCAGTAAATTTTATGTTCCAAGTTTGTGAGGGGTCATGTCCAAAGCCCATATGGAAAAATTAATGAACTCCTTTCTAATAGACGAGTAGAGAAAAGATAAAACATCCCTCCAAAGAAGTTTTTTTTTTTTTTGTGAGGAATATAATTGTAGTAAGGGGTAAGTTTGAAGAGGTGGATAAGATTGACACAAAACTTGCATTTGGGGGATAAGTTTATTCAGAACAAAGCATTAAAGCAATGCAATGCAAGAATTATTCAGAACAAAGCATTAAAGCATAGCAAAGCAATGCAAGAAATGTCAACATGAGTGAAGAAAAATGATAAAAAATTGGAATTCTAAAACATGGTGTTCATCAAGGTAGAGAAACGATATTAACAATGTGCCACTCTAATAACTCTTTGTGAATCAAACAAAACAAAAGTGTTAACAACATTTAAAAGAAAACAAATGGGTAAACAACAAAGTTGTTTGGTACGTGTTATGTAAGAAAAGTTTGATAAATTTTTTTGTAAATAGTTACTATAATAACTCTTTGTGAATCAAACAAAACAAAAGTGTTAACAACATTTAAAAGAAAACAAATGGGTAAACAAACAAAACAAAAGTGTTAACAACATTTAAAAGAAAACAAATGGAGTAAACAACAAAGTTGTTTGGTACTTGTTATGTAAGAAAAGTTTGATAATTTTTTTTATAAATAGTTATTTTCTAGATGATTATTGAAAGGATGAATTTATAACAAAACCTAGACAACAAGCAACACAATAATCCTTAAGTTCCAAAGTAATCCTTAAGTTCCAAAGTTGTTTATTCCCCTTTCTTACAAACACTTTATTGTATTAGTTGTGCATAACATGTAAACTTTCAATAGTATATATTTCTTTTGAATATTTTATTATTTAATATAATTATAAAAATTGTAAAATAATATATAACATATTTTAAAAAAAATAATATTTATTCTCAATATAATATTTAGTTTTAATCCCTAGACCAATAATATATGTACATGATGAATGGCTAAAACTCAAATGATGTAATATGTAAAAAAGTGTATCGGATGATAATAAAAGAAAAATATGTCACGGGTCATAGAAGGAGGAAAAAATAATCGAGGGTTGTGACTTCATAAGAGAGGAAAGAAAGGGAGCTTAGGGGCTCAAGGGAGTAAAGGAATACTATTATTTTATTAATAAGTGTAAGTCATTAACCCTTCTTAATTATCATTCCTTGATCCTTGTGATTAGTACGAAGAGAGGGGAAACATGTACTTTCCATGAAGACATGTGGTTTATCATTAGCATACAAATATACTCCACAATTTTGGGCATGCAAGGGGAGAATCAGAATTCATTCTTCACATGGAGTTTTCTATTTGAGCTTAAACTGTCGAATGACTATTGTATTCAAAATATGGAAAATGACTACCATGAAACTAGTGTGTGGAATTATGACTGTGCAAGGGAAATTATTGTCATTGAGTAAAATTAATTACAATTGATAGTCCCTGGAGTCCCTAGCAATGAGATTTCTTGGTTGGTATGTGTTGGAGCCCTAGAGGGAGGTGGGATAGCCCAAGGGACTAGGAGAAGAGAAGGAGATCTCATTCCTCGGGTTATGCAGGCTAATGGGGAAAGAGGGATGGTGGATTGAGATAGTTGTAAGAGTTAATAGACTATGGATTCTAGGAATTGGGTTGTGTGAAGAGAGGTAGAGCCAACCTTAGGTAAATTCACCCTTGTGGATTCATAGCATCAACTCAAAGGTGGCCTCTGTTGCAGAGAGATTAAGGGAAACATAGAGCATGTGGTTGGGTGAAACAACCTTCATCTACATCCAGTTGGCGGTTAATTCCCATAAAGATAAGTGTTCATGATTGATTTATGATTATGTTGAATTCATGTTGTTTATGTTGTGAATTGAATTAGTTTATGGTTTTGTTCATTTTTTTTTGCATGTTTAAGCACACATATGTGATTATGGTGTCATTATATGTTGAATGATTTAATTTTGTTTGCATAATCCTACATTATCATGTATACATGCATTAATTAATAAAAAACATGACAGTGAGAAGATCGATATCAAAACAAAAAGTTGGTGAAATTTTTTTGTTTCAAGAAATATCTCTTATTCTCAAACAAAATACTAAGGGTATTGAGTGTGTTACAACTATATAATATAAGCATATAAATTTTTCATTTTCTCTCACTATATAATAATAATAATAATAATAATAATAATAATAATAATAATAATAATCTATTTTTAAGGTCACGGCCAAGCCAGACACCAATTTGGTGTATGAGACCCCCTCCGCCCAACGATTTTACTGGTAAAGTCTATGAAGGTATCCATACCCTACCCCCCTCTGGATTTGAACATGTGACCTCTTAGGAGGAAACACAAGTTCTTAACCATTAGGCCCACTCATGCAATATTAATCTATTTTTAAGGTCACGGCCAAGCCAGACACCAAATTGGTGTATGATACCTCCTTCGCCCAACGATTTTACTGGTAAATTCTATGGAGGTATACATATCCTACCCCCTTTGAATTTGAACGTGTGACCTCTTAGGAGGAAACACATATTCTTAACCATTAGACCACTCTGAATGTATAACAATATAAATTTTGTGTTTTCAACCCTTCTAATATCAGATATGTATAAATGTTATTTTCTTAACACTATGAATAATTTATGTTATTTATTGGTGGCTCTAAATGCTTTCCTTACCATTTTTATTATGAATGTTTTACTATTTATAAAATAACATATTATTAAAAAAATTAAAATTTTGTAATTATAGAAATCTTGTAATCATTTGTCCATATTGACAAATAAACCACTATTTTTATAACAAACTTTTAAATTTTAGTTTCGAATTGTGATTGGGATGACGATAACAAATTTTTAATTCTTCATTAAAAAATTAAATTACTTATATTTTATTATTGTTTAAAAATTTTAATTTATATAATAAAAAATAATAAATAAAAGATTAAAATACATATATTTTTAAAACTTTTTAATAATTACACTAAAACAACATTTTTAAAATTTTTAATTAATACAATTTTATAAATAAATATTTTATTTAAATGTATTAAATAATTTGATTTTAAATTATATAATAAATAAAAATTCATTAATTGAGTTTAATTTGGGTAGTTGGGAGGAATGGTTGTTACTCTTTCCACCTAGGTTCAATTCTCTAAGTGATATGTTGAGTTTTTGACAATTACATTGTTGTAATGACTTTTAGCTTTTGACAAATCGAATAACAAAAAATACCTTGCAAATTTTTGGGATATGTATTTCATATTAAAAAAATAAAATTAAAATTAAATTTTAGTATTTACTTAATTTATTTTTTTAATATATATAAAGATATAAACCATTTAAACTATAACCATTGACACAATCCAATACCAAATTAATGAATGATAAAATGTTTTAAGAGATACAATTTTTTTTTAATTTGCTAATAAGTTATTGAAGTTAAATCAATGCAGATCCATCTTAATTCAGGATCTATCATGCATCGAGAGGCATAAAGTCCCTTGAGGTGCAAACCTCTTTTAGAGTGAAAAACTTGAGGAAAGATTTGCATCTCAAGGGATTTGATGCCTCTTGGCACATGATAGCTCTGAAGTTAAGATATATCTACATTGATTCTTAAGATGTGTGTATGTGTGTGTGGTGTCAACTCCATGTTGAGCATGGAAGGAATTACACATCTTTCTCATACTTAGCAACACACCATTAAAATGTTTTAACCATAAGAATATATATGAATATAGATATATGTCACATGGAAACTCCATATTGAGCATGGAAGGAATTACACATCTCCTTCATATTGAGCAACACACAATTAAAATGTTTTTACCAAGATCCATCATAACTATGGATCTATCATGTGCCCAGAGGGATCAAATCCCTAGTTTGCACCTCACTAGGCATTTGATCCCTCTTGGCCCATGATAGATCCAGAGTTAAGATGGATTTACCCTAGTTCTTTATGTGTGTGTGTGTGTCAACACCCGAGGATTGTATTTTCAATTCATCTTGAATAGAAAGTACATTTTTTGTCCATGTCAATATATATATATATTCCAAATTGATTTTTTGTTGTTGTTATTATTTTTTAAATGCCATGTGTCAACTCCATGTTAAGTATTAAAGGAATTACACATCTCCCTCATACTGGGAAGAGAAAGTACCTATCAACAGAATAAGAAATATTTTACCTTCAATTACTTTATATCTCTCTCATTGAAATATTTTATTTATGGACGTATGAATGACTTGAGAAATATTTTTTGTTATCAGCATTTTTAAATACTATGTGTCCAACTCTGTTTGACATTGAAGGGAATTATATCTCCTTCATAATGGTGTCAAGCATCTTTCAAGCATAGCAGCGTTTAAATATTTTTATTTATATAAAAAAAATGTTTAAAACAATATAAATAAAAATTATTTCATCCACAAATATGATATATTTTCATAGGGTATATATATGTGAAAGAAGAGATGATTAATTGTTAATTATTGGAAGTAAATGTTGGTATATATATGTAGAAAGAAGATAGATTAGTGTTAATTATTGGAAGTAAATGTTGATACTACTATAATGGAAAATCCTTTTGGTTCAAGGTTGATAGTATGATTGCTATATTACTTGAACTCCTTCATGAATAATAATAAGATGAATATCTATGGAATTTAAAAGTCAAAAGAACAAAAAACTCTTTGAAGTAATAAGAAAATCTGACAATACACTGTGTAAAGAAGGCTCATAGAGGTGATGTTCTGTTTGAAAGTTGTTGTAGTCGTTGTGTATTCAAGTAATATGTTGTTACCACTATATATGCCACTCTTATATATGTTATTCTTCTCACTTAGCTAGTGTTTCACATAGTACTCTAGAACTTTAGATCCAGATAGACCTAATGTGTGTTGTTATTTATATCATCAATATTATCTTGTTTTTGTCTTTGATTCAGGCACAAGCCATTATTACAAATGATCAAGTTGAACATTTTAGTAAAGCAATAACAAGTAAATTATAAATGTTCCTTTTACTTGAGTGGATACATGGCCTCTGTCTCTTTCATTAATACCTCATTAGTAATAAGTTTCGATAATCCAAATTTTGTTACCTTGGTGGTCAAATTGTCATCCAATAAGAGATTGATTGGCTTAACATTTCTAAATTATATGTTGGAGGCAACCTCATATAAAATATCTATATTTATTAATTAAATTGTGTCCAGTTACTATCACACAATCAACCTTATATACAAATGAAGTTTAAGAGATATAGTTCTTTATACCATAATGATATGATGACCATGATGATATGATGGACTAATTGTTAACCTATAACTAAATCGTTAAGTATATTACAATTCATTTCTTCTTGAAATGCTTCGTCCTTAAAACATTAAAACATGAATAAAAATGAATTTCTCAATCTAAATTCTTCGTTTCCCAAATAGCTTCATGTTTTACAAGGTTTCTCTGTTTAATAAGACATTAGTTGACATCTCTTAAATGGACTTTGGTTTTGACTTAAAAGATACCCATATCTTAGACCTTAAACTTTAGATTTCAGTACTAATCTCCCTTCTCCCTTCTTATCCATTTGACATGTATTCTTAAACCAACATTTACACTCATTGCTCAAAACAAAAGGCAATGAGCCCCCACAAGGTTGTAATGATGAACCCGATATATTAGCTTGATCTCATTCTTAAATCCAACCCCACCTTGTAGAGACCTTTGTTGCAGTGTTTTAATAGCCACCATTTCACGTGCACTAGGTAAGATTCCCTTATACACTTGTCACTCAAAATACATAATATCATTTGTTATTATTGAGAAACGAATAGATGAACAAAGGGTTAAATATGAAAAGATCTCGCTCAACAAGCGAGAGAATGGGAACTAGGGAGGGGTCGCAAAAAGCGCTATGCAGCATCAGTAATACCTATCGGTTAGACCTATAGTAGCGAGGGGTATAACCTTGCGGCGGGTTCTACAACTACTCGCTTTGGAACGGGGAGAAGGGGAGCTAGGACTGGTTCAAATGTGGGGTTAACAGCTTTCACTTCTGTCTCTACCTCTATTGTATTGTTCCGGATCCATTCTTCATTGGAGATCCCACTCAAAATACATAATATCATTTGTTATTATTGAGAAACGAATAGATGAACAAAGGGTTAAATATGAAAATTAGAAATGACACTCTTCAAGGCGTTGCACGAATTAGAGGAACACTTGATTAGTTGTTTGGTTTATCTTTAATGCCTAGAAAATCACATCAAGAATGGCAAGTGCAGAGCAAATTATTGTTGAGCTATGTTGTAAAAAAGCCAACGAGCAATGGGTGTAATTAAAAAGTCATGAAAATATTCTATTTAGAAGGGAAAATGTATAGGTTTGGGAGGAAGAAAAAGGGTCCAAATTTGTGGAATGGTTTGTGCGTTTGCTTGTTGAGAGCGGAACTAATCCTTTTAATTTCTTTTCGATTAAAATACTTGTCGTTTGTTTGCAGGGAAAAATTGCAATTGGATATTGAGGTAGTTGTTATTGTCAAAACAAAGGTAACAAATGTATGCATACCCTCTAGAAGGCTTAGAACTAGAACTATAAGCGTTTAATACATCTGAAAGCGAGGGAGCCCTGAACATCTATTCACTCATAAAAGGGAATGGGCATTCATAAGTGTGAGGATTTACTTTGTGATTTTGAGTGTTACATGATTTTATGCTACAATTTGATGAAGTAGAGTATGACAACGACATAATAGCCCTATAATATTAGAAAGAAAACTAATAGTGTTGTACAACGTGATTTAATAACCATGCTACATTAGAAATACAAGAGTGACAATAGAGATTTAATATTAGCAATTGCTCTTGAAAGTGAAAAATGTATATAACTATAAAGTGAAAAGGATGAAATGTTTTATATTTAAGTTTGGTCGAGTAAACTAAGAACATTGAGATCTATGAACACATATATTGTTGGATTCTTATAAGTGGTTATAAGAAACTAATGAATCCTAGTTCTTTTCTCTCTAATCTCACTAGGCTCCTCAAAGGCTTGCTTTGATCTTTCCCTTAGCCTTTGAACAAGTTATTTTTTGTCCCTTAGGAATTCTTCTAAAACTTGTGCAAAACTAGCTTTTTCACGTCTTCCATAAATTTACTTGCTTGTGTCGTATCGTACTTAAAGTTCTTTTAGTCAAGACACAGTGTATCACACTCAAATTTCTTGTAGTCGTGACACAACATATCACAGTCAAAGTTCTTTTAGTAGCGACATGTTGCATCACACTCAAAGTTCTTTTAGTTGAAACATATTGCATCCCATAAAAGTTTATTTGTGTACATCGCACTTCCTCAAAATTTTCACCATCGCAAAGTGTCGCACTGTTTTTTTTTTTTTGTGATATACATAATGTTCCAAATGCATATCACACACAAAGTGTTTTTTGTTTCAATACACGTGTCACACCAAACTTTCTTTTCCATGTGATATACATGTTGTACGTAACTTTCTTTTCCATGCAATACACATGTGGGAAGGTTTTTTTATGGATTTACGTCATTCTAAGTTTTAAGGGGAGCACAAAAGGACAAAGTATTAAAGGGGGACATAAAGGAAAAAGTTTTATGAGGAGTGTGCATAAGACAAAAAGTTAAATGATTTGAGTTTCACATTACATGGAGTTTTAAAGGGTGTGACACATGAGACTTATTGCACTAATGTTTAAAAGGGTGTGACATGTCACACCCAAAATTGTTAAGTGTGATACACAAATTTTTAAAGTTTAAGAACATGTGACATGTTGAACCGAATATGCTTTTAGGTGTAATACACATGAAGGACACATAAAGACATGTTTCATAAGATGGTCACACCTAGATTGTTATGAAGTGTGATACACTTAAGATGGTTGCACCCAAAACTTTATTTCATGTGATACACAATTTTTATGAAGTGCACATAAACCAAAGTTATTAAAGTGCACAAAAGACAAATAGTTTTGTTTTGAAAAATTTACATATCGCACCAAATTTAAACAATGTTGTGACACATGACATTTCACACCAAATTTAAAGAAGGGTGTGACACATGTCATATCACACATGATTTAAAGAAGGGTGTGACAAAGGGTGTTTCACACACAAAGTGTAAAGTGGTGTGATACAACGTAGCTCTCCAAAGTTTTAAAGGCCATGATACATGATTTTTGCAAATAAAGTTTAAAAAGATATGACACAGGAAAATCACACCGCACCAAAAGTTAAGAGAGTTGCAACACAAGGTGTTTCACAAATAAAGTTAAAATGGGTGTGACATAGGGATTTTGTGAGACACAGGGGCTTCCTAAAGAACCTTCTGAAATATCACACCTAATGTAAAGACAAGTTTGTATCAAATTGCAATGAAGGAAATGTTGCTAGACAATATGACATGTATGGTGGAAGTAATGAAACGTGTGGTTGTTTAGTTGAGAAGTAGTTACATAAGAAATGTGGTTATGAGAGGTCCATTGAAGGCACACTAACAAAAATGAAAATGGACTTGTTAGAGGAGAAACAATGGGAAAACTTTGGAATAGAGCAAGGCCTCTTCTTGCTTCCTTTGTATCACATGGGAATTTTCCTTCATTGTTTTGTACCATTCAAAGCTAAATGTCGGAGAGATGTGAATATCCTTCAAGCATGGGACTCTAGATATTGTGGTGAAGGTCATATGTTGTCATTCAACTATACCGATGTCAATTGTAACTTTTGGTAATGACATCCCTTCAAATTTATGTATTGTTAATGCCCATTCCATTTTAAGTGATATCTGATTATGACTCCACGTTTGTATAGGTGGAATTGAAACAAAAGTAGAATTGTTGGGATCCCATGGAGGGCCAATGTACTTGTTGAAGCTCGCAACCACAAATGTTGGTAGTTGTGGAGTTTTATATATTTTTATGTGTAGAATATGGTAATAATTTGACCAAGCGATCCATTAACAAGGCCATATGCAACCCATAAGTTAGATGTTAACATCGCTTTTTGGCCAGGGCAAAGAAAGACTTGTGGATCCAATTTTCCATCTTCAAATGTAGAGGG
Organism: Picea sitchensis; assembly: GCA_010110895.2. Lineage (NCBI taxonomy): Eukaryota > Viridiplantae > Streptophyta > Pinopsida > Pinales > Pinaceae > Picea > Picea sitchensis. Next base: position 77,214 of record SNQJ01S0004517.1, read on the forward strand.
AACAAGGTTGTTACTTTCCTCGACATTTGAGAGTGTTATTGTAATGTTTAAAAACTTTAGCGTTTGTTGATTATGTTGGGTGGCTAGTTTGTTGGTTGGAAATAAGTGCATTGAAGCATGGAAAGCATACAACACATATTGAGAAAGAAAGGAGTTTTCTCTTGACATGAGAATGTTCCAATCCTCAAAAGAAGGTTTTTCATTTCTGGTGTTGTGAAGGATGTTGTTGAAGGTGACTTGTGATGAGTCGTCTCCTTGTTGATGAAATACAGTTTGTAGAGTGATCATTGTGTTAAAGCTAGGCTAGAGTGTGGATCTATGGGGCATCCCTACATAAAGTGGAATGTTGTTGATAGGTGTCAATTAGTCGAGGTATCCAATGAGAATAATAGAGAAGCCTCCAAAAGGGGTGTTTTTATGTAGAGGGAATGCTTCTCAAAAACACTCTTCAATGTGGTTGAAAAGTGTTGGCCCAATGAAGCTCATTTCTTCAATGAGAATGTATTAGATATGATTAAAGTCTTCTTGAAGGATATAAAGCATGTTTCCTTCTAGTAGGAGGAAATGCTTTATAGGAATGTGAAGGGTGGAATGGACTGTAGATGCTTGGATGTTGAAGGTTGCAATATTGGTCAAAGAAAGCAATAACAATGGGTTTTGAAGGAATTTTGTGGTTGAGGAAAGTGTTTCATTAATGCATCCAATCAAGTATGATTTTCCAGTGCCTACAATACCTTGTATGATAATTCTTGGTGGAGGGTTTTTACCTTTGCATGTGGAGTGCTTCAAGACAATGGAGAGAGATTTTGAGTTGGGTTGGGGGAAATGTTTTAGAAGAGGGTGTATTGGAATAACATCGTTGTGGAAGTTAGTGGTGTTAGCGATTGTTTTCTATGAAATGTATCACTATTTCTTGCAAGTTGAAGGGGATAAATGTAGTATTCCAATTATGGTTGTTGTCAATGTAAAGATGGTCTAGCATGTCAAGGTCACTTATTTGGATGTTGTTGGTAGGGTGGAGTTGGGAGAGAATTTCCCATTCATCCAAACCCATGGGGTGTGGGGTTTTCATTTCATCTCCAAAAGCATTTTCTTGTGCAATAGGAAGAGATGTAGGGGGTTTGTGGTCAACATGCCAAGGAGTGTATTTGTTCTTGATTTGTGCCCAGTTCGCAATGATTTCTTTATTGGAAGTGCCTATTTATAATAGAATATTACAAAAAGGTTTATATAGCATGAGTTCACTCCTACAAAAAACTACGCAGAAGGGTGCATCTATGGTGGGCATCATAGAGTAGTGTGGTAGAACATTGGACAATTTCCTTTGGCTCTCTTAATTTCCATTTTTCATTTTTTCAGCGACCATCATACAACCAACAACTTGCAACATCTATAAGAGTTGTGGATTATAGTATGGATGAATGCAAAACGTATGCATCTATGAAGTTTGTTGTTGGGGAGGATGTGTTATTTTCTGGTGAGATACACTTATAAATTTTTTGTCTGACATTCAAGGAGAAGAAGGGGTGACTACCAGTTCTGAGGGGAAATTTTTGCAACATATGGCATGTTTCTTGTGCTCCTATGTCACAGTCTATAAGTGTTTCTATAAGGAATTTTAAAATTGCAATTATGGAAGGATCGAGAACAAGTGTACCATGGGAAATTCTACGAAGCATATGGTGAAAGATTTTAGACTTTTTTTTTTTCTTTGGATGCATACTTGGCAATGCACTTTTGAACAACATGGAGGGAGAGGAATAGTTGGAAGTCAACATTGCCACACCAAAACGATAGGATGGAAGGGTTGTGACTATTTATTCGGTCGTCACTCCAAGTAGGGTTGTAGGTTTTATTGCCATGCTTTTCAATGAAAAAGTTAGACGGGGCATGTTACGACCATGGTGCATTATAATGGCATGCATGGATATTTCCTTTCTTTCTCAAGCGAGTACTTTGTGTGCATTTTGTGTGGCCTTGAATGTGGTTGGCTAGTTCTTCATAACCATGAACTGGATCGGTTTTGAATATGTCTTATGTGCCTAACAAACAAAGATCATTAAGAAAAGAGCATAGAACAAAGGGGTTCTGTGGGCATCTCATGGATTCCAAGTTGTAATATATTGATTGAAGTAATCCACATAAGTAGTTTGGGTGTGTTCCACATCTACAAAGTTGTGAGGGGCATTTGTAGTAGGATAGTGTGAATGGTGAAGAAAAGGGGAAAAATTAGTAGGGGAAGTTGGTAAATCCCTAAGTGCGGGTTGGTCAAGGTGGGCATATTTATAATACTGGTCATTTGCTAACTTGTACTCCAAGGAAGCCATAACATGGGGTCAAAATGTCCAAGTATTTTACATGGCAAGGAAAGCAGTTGAAAATTGAAGAAATGTCTCAAGGAAAGCTTATTATATGGTTGTTGTATTTGTATTGTCCATTGTGTGCATGGGTTACTTGTAATACAATGTTGACATGTTCTACGAGCATTTCTTCAATTTGTGTAAGTACTACCAAGGCACGAGGTTGTTTGTCGGGGTCCATGTCGTTCCAAAGGGAGTTGCAGTGCCCATTTTTTTCGAAATGTATCTACAAAAAGTATGGTTTCCATTATAGAAGCATAAATTAAGTCTAGGATATGATTCTTTATAGATTGAGCATACATGGATGCAACATGAGTTTATCTAGTTGTGCATGGAATTGGTGTTGCTCTTGGGATATGTTATTGTTGTTGAAATAATGAGCCATTGAGGGTACTTGAGGGATACTACTTTGGTTGTTTGTGTGAGAGGTCAAAGAGGTTGTTCGATTTTAGAAAAATCGATGCATCCTAGAGGAAAGAAAAACATTTTTCTTTGATTTGTTTAGAGTAACCCTTTTAATTATATTTGTCTTTTGTTCATAAAAAAAAGCCTTCCTTTGCCTTAGATATGAAAATTTCACTTTGACAGTTTGTAGATATGCATTTTTAAAGGGGTTATAAAGCTTTGATTTTGTCTCACAACAAAAGAAGGCAGTGGAGAGACATAGTTTCTTCTTATTTGTCTCACAAAGGGAAAAAATGTCAAGGACAAACTTTTTTTTCACTCCATCATTTGGATCTACATTAATATTGGTAAGAGTAATCCCAATATTAGTCACATGGAGCTTCAACATGAAGGGTTCTCTTCTTCAAGTGAAGGATGTATGCAAATTGTATCAAACATTATATCTCTACTCATTATATTTCCTACAAAGTGTTGGAGCTTGTCCACTACTCCTCTTTGTTTATCATTTAGATTGAACTTAATGGTTAAATCAACAAGTCCAATCAAAACTTTGAGTACATCTCCTTTAGAGTAATGAACAAATAATGATGCTAGTTTTTGGAGATCATGCAGAGTGGATATTTTAACCTCTTCAGTGCTACTCTATAGTGCCTAAACCAACACTGCAAAGAAGATTCTATCCATTGTATCTTGAACATGCCCCTATGTTGATCTAGCAACAACACCCCTATATTATTTTGACTTTTAGCATTTGATGAAGTCAAAATAACATGGGGCCCCTCCTTCTCTCTCAGTTTTCAAGCCTTCATGAACTTTGTTGAGTATTGATTTTCTTTACTTTAAACCCTTTCATGAAATTCGATGTGGTTCTTTCCCTTAGAACTCACAAGGCTCCTAAAGATGCGCATTGACCTTCCCCCTTGCTTGAGAGGCAATTTTGTCCTTAGAAAAAATTCCAAAACTCTCTTTTCACATTGTGCAAAAACTTGATTTCCNTGAAATTCGATGTGGTTCTTTCCCTTAGAACTCACAAGGCTCCTAAAGATGCGCATTGACCTTCCCCCTTGCTTGAGAGGCAATTTTGTCCTTAGAAAAAATTCCAAAACTCTCTTTTCACATTGTGCAAAAACTTGATTTCCTTGTTTTGTATCGCTCTCAATTTTTTTTCCTCGTGACACAGTGCATATCATGCCCAATTTGTCTTTTCTCGCAACATAGTGCATATCACGCCCAATTTGTCTTTCCTTGTGACATAGTGTGTATCACACATCAACTCTTTTTAGTCGCTACATATCACATCGTTGTGAATTTCATTCATTAGGAAAAAGGGAAAGTTCCAAGTGAAATATTTTCTTTTTTTTTTCTAAGGAAAACCTTCCTTCATCACATCATTGAAATGTTTTCTTTCTTGCGTCGTATCACACTCAAAATGCCTTTGCTCATGAAACAACATATTGTGTTGAAAGTTATTTTTATTGCAATGTGTCGTATCACACTCAAATTTTTTTTTGTCACGACACGCCATATCACACTCAAATATATTTTTATCACGACACATCACATCGCATAAAAGTTTTTTTTTCTGTGATACAATGCACTTCTTCAAAATTTCCTTCACATCGACAAACCTTTTATAGTATCGCACCAAAGTTTCTTTAAGTGTGATACATAAAGGACAAAACACTTTTAAAATAACACATTAGACAAAGGCACATTAACTAAGGCTCCAAAGGCGCATCACGCACAAGATATGTTTCATGCGATGCAATTCAAAGCATGTTGCACCAAATCTTTTTTAAGTGCGATACACAAGGCTTTCAAAGTTTGAAAAACACGTTGCACTCAAAACATTTT
>SNQJ01S0004517.1:92151-103515 GCA_010110895.2 Picea sitchensis
CAAATCATAGCAATATTTGAAACCATAAATTAAATCAAAAGTACAACTTATAACATACACTATCTTTTGGATGTCTACGACATCCAAATTACGTCAAAACTACAGTCATTTGGTCATTACATAACTTGTCAATCTGCAACTTAGTTCACCAATACTCATATCCATGTATATATGTCATAATTTCATATAAGAATCCATATTTGTATTAACACTCAATTAAGAAATGTATTCCTATTTACATAATGCATTGCATTTATTATACATTCACAACATAACTTGAATTGGTATACATGTACCGAACTTACCCATTTTAATTTTCATGTTTAAATAATCAAATAATTATCTTGTCATGAGCATATATCATGTAACATACAAATAGGTCTAGAGGTACACATCTCAATGTCTAACAAGGTCTAACTGACTCCAAACAAATGATAAACTTTGAATTATTAAGATTAGTAAACAACAATGTTCTAACTACCTAAGGTCAAAATACGGGGCGTTACACACATAAATACATGTTTCATAAGATGGTCGCACCCAAAGTGTTATGAAGTGCGACACACATAAGATGGTTGAACCCAAAACTTTATTTCATGCGATACACAATTTTTATGAAGTGCACAAAAGACAAACAATTTTGTTTTAAAAACTTTACATATTGCACCATATTTAAAGAAGGGTGTGACAAATGACATATCACACTGGATTTAAAGAAGGGTGCAACACATAGTGTTTCACACTGGATTTAAAGAAGGGTGCAACACAAAGTGTTTCACACATAAAGTGTAAAGTGTTGTGATATGACACAACTCTCTACGCTGGCAAAATTAAGACGAACAAGAAGAAGTGCATGTGGATAGTTAGAAGGGCACCAATGATTGTCGAACATATCCGATGGGCATGAGGCAACTAAAAAGGCGGCGGAGGACATCCTCTTCTATAAGAGGATACCTAGTGCACGTGAACAGTCCTAATAGAATATATGGTCATCTAACGAATTGGATGACGCACAACAAAATAAAAGGTTGTGGACAGACATCTACTTCTATAAGAGGATACCTAGTGCACATGGATTGTCTTGATCGAATCTATGGGGGTTTAACAAATTAGATGGTGCACATCAAAAGAAAAGGTCACACATAGACATAACTTTCGGAGGGGAAGCGCCTTATGGCATAAATATTAAACAACGGTACAATATTTGTACAAGTTATGCAAGAGATGTATTACTTTCAAGCATGGATTCTAAATCAGTACTTCAAGCAATGAATTATGAATTAATACTTTTGTTTTATGTCTCTACCATCATCTTTTTTCTGTCTCTACTATCATCTTTGTTGATTGACTCCTAAACTTGCACTCACGCATCTAAATTTGTTGTCAATGATGCTCATAATTGTATAGACAACTCATTTCACTGTGTAATAGAGTTCATAATTGAGACAACTCACCTCACTGTACAATGAAATGTTATAAATGATTTTATTTCAACTCACCTCCTTCTACAATGGAATATTGATAAGTGATGTGAACATTTTGATAATCTCCCAACATATTTACATATTACCAAAAGATAATTGTATAGACAACTCACTTCATTGTGTAATGGAGTTTATAATTGAGAAAACTCACCTCAATGTACAATGAAATGTTATAAATGATTTTATTTCAACTCATCTTCTACAATGGAATATTGATAAGTGATGTGAACATTTTGATATTCTCCCAATGTATTTAAATATTACCAAAAGAATATAATCTAATCAAGATAATTCATATTATTTTTGAATATGAAAATTACCAAATTTGGATAAACACCGAACTTGTTTGTCCCTTATCTTCTGATCACTATGCAAACACTATCTAGAAGAATTAGATACATGGTAAATGGAAGACAGATTGTAAATAGAATAAATTTTAAGCTTTGTTTACATATAAAGTATAAAAAGGTGATAGAAAAACTTTTGTGCTTGGTACGTGCTCAGGCAGGACAGTATACCACTCCTTCACGAAACCATCATCACACTTTAATAATCCAACCATATGACTTTTAGTGCACTCCTTCACGAAACCATCATCACACTTTAATAATCCAACCATATGACTTTTAGTGCCTCCCTTGATGTCCATGAAGAGATTTGGCAAGTTAGTTATCTCTAGAACAAACAACATGTGGATTTCAAGGCAACCTAAACAGAGTGGATTGCCAGCTCCCAGCCTGTGTGCCTGTGAGTAAGTGGATAGCTTCTTGTGGCTGTGTTGTGCAAACTATATCATCCAAATAAGTTTATCAAGGATATCCATGCTTTAGCTATCTGATGTATTTAAGCTCCTTTGAAGTCCATTTTCCTTTATAGTGAGAATCTGTTACAGTTACACCCTTTTATTACATATTCAGAGACGTTTCACCCTTTTTCTGCAATTAATGCACCTTTTACTAATTAAAATGTTGACGTACAATTAGCTTTGTTTTCTTCCCGTACCCTTTGTCTCCAAAACAAAGATCCTCCGCCCTTTCAGATGAGTCCTTGGATAAAGTCTCTCTGCCTTTCTCCTGGTTTTTCTTTTCATCTGAGGCCTTCTCTCGAGTTTTAGTATTGACCTTTGAGGGATTGGGCTTCTTCACGGGCCTTCTCTGCCATACACCCTCTGAGAATTTGAGCAAACATTCTACGAGGTGCCCATAAATATCGCATGGGCACTTAATGTAATCCTCAGATAATCTACCAACTGCGTGTAGTTCCACCTTCCCTGCTACAAATTTCAATGGCCTCTTGAAGCCCCTCCTTAGATCTAGATCAACCAAGATATGGGCCACTACCCTCGAGGGGTTCCTTTTGAACCTGTCATCCATGTCAATGAAGGATCCTATGCTATCTCCGATAGCCTGTAAAACCTGCAAAGGCTAGAGTTTCATGCCTTGAGATTGTTCTCCTTCTGAAATTAATCTCGAGCTGCAGTGTCTCTTTTGTACGAGTATGTTCATGGACATACAGAGCTTAGAGTTTGTTTCTCATGAACATGGTAACGGTTATGTAGTACTAGTGCCTAATTTGATTTCCAAAAGCAGTACTGTTATTTTGTTTTCATGATCTTTGTGATATAACATTCGATGTTAGGACTTAGGAACATATTTAGTATTTTATAGTACTTGATTTGAGATGTTGCCACATACAGGAAGGGTGTTGTGACAATATAGGTCAGTGGAACAAATTCATGCTATGTTACAGCAGAGGCAAGAGGATGCAATCAAACATGAGAGGCTCGTGGAATATTTTCTAACTCATCAAGTAAGATTTCAATGATTTCTTAAATCAATTAGATTGATGTTAAATATAAATTATACAATGATGTTGTTTACAGCTATTTTGAATTGGCAAGTTGTATATCTAGAATAATGTCAGGTTTTTGGGTTTCATGTTTTCAATGGCCTCTTCAAGCCCCTCCTTTAGGATCTAGATCAACCAAGATATGGGCCACTGCCTTCGAGGGGTTCCTTTTGAACCTGTCATCCATCTCAATGAAGGATCCTATGCTATCTCCGATAACCTTTACAACCTGCAAAGGCCAGAGTTTAATGCCTCGAGATTTTTCCCCTTCTGAAATTAATCTCAAGCTGCAGTGTCTCCTTTGCACAAGCATGTTCATGGACATACAGAGCTTAGAGTTTGTTCTCATGAACAGGGTAATGGTTATGTAGTACTAGTGCATAATTGGATTTCCAAAAGAAGCACTATTATTTTATTTTCATTGTCTTTGTGATATAACATTCGATGTTAGGACTTAGGAACATATTTAGTTTTTTATAGTACTTGATTTCAGATGTTGCCATATACAGGAATGGTGTTGTGACAATATAGGTCCATGGAACAAATTCATGCTATGTTACAGCAGAGGCAAGAGGATGCAATCAAACATGGGAGGCTTGTGAAATATGTTCTAACTCATCAAGTAAGATTTCAAGCATTTCTTAAATAAATTAGATTGATGTTAAATATAAATTATACAATGATGTTGTTTACAGCTATTTTAAATTGGCAAGTTGTATATCTTGAATAATGTCAGGTTTTTGGGTTTCATGTTTTGATTTGTTTGCAATGGACAGGTACAAATGCTTGAAGTACCTGCAAGATTTGAGCCACATCTGGACAAACCACAATAGGCCTATATGCCGCACAAATCCCAATCAACAAAACTAAAACCTTCTATGGCCTCGACATATTCTGTCGATAGAAATCAGAAAGCAAATTTTTGGTTCTTCTAGTGTAATATTTCTTGATGAGCACTTCATCAAATACGAGTTTCAACACTTCAGGAGGCTCGAGTTGGCCTGTAAAGAAGGGCAGCCCCATGCCATCCCACACCTTCACTATACACTCATTGGTTAACAGCATACTTAGACAACAACTAGCATGACAATTCCTGACTAGGCGAACATCATCGGGTGTATCAATCAGGCAATCGATCACCCCAACTTAGTGCATCAAGCCTTCAAGGAGTTGGGACAGCAATGTCGTTAGACTCCAATGCAAGCAGGTTCCTCAAGAACACTCTGGTGTGGATATGGTATACAATGATCCGTGGAAGGTAGAATATGCATTATAGCACTTCTCAAATCGGATCTTATCGGACAATTGAACAATGATTTGAACTAGACTACAACGAGGAACCTGCTTGCATTGGAGTTTAACGACATAGCAGAGAAGAGAGGAGAGGAGAGGGGAGAACTGCCTAGATCAATATATAGGTACGCACTCCATTTTCCTTATGATATCTCTTTTCTTTTAACGATATGAACTGTAAATAAATAGATACATAGAAATAATGATTGTTTAGGATAGATTGATTGTCACACGTGATTTCTCTTTTCTGTTTATCAACATGAACTGTAAATAGATAGATACATAGAAAGAATGATTTCCCCGATGTTCACTAAGGATGGATTGATTGATACTCACAGAGATAGAATTGGGAAAATAAATATAATGTTTGGACAAAATTTTCTAGAAAATCCAATTAAGAGAGAATTGAATATAATGTAATAATCTATCTACTTGTATTATTTCTTTCATGTATTTTGAGTGAATCATTAGCTCGTTCCATCTAATTATGCTAAAAAATATCCCTAAGAACTTGTCAACAAGCATCCATAATCTAATCTAATCTTGATCATGATGAACTTAACCTCCTCTCCTTTCCCCTTTCCTTTGTTGCTTTGTGTGTGTTGTCGCTACAACATTCTTAGCAAGCAAGCAAGTGGTGGTGCTACTAGGAATTCCATCTCTTTATTGTTTAGAAATGCATCCTCTATAATGTCTGTGTGCTGTGACATAAACTCTAGCAAGCAATTATTTCTCTCAATCAACCAATATAAACAAACACAATTAACAATTTGTTTCTCCTTACTGTCCATCATTCTCTCTCATGTGGATAAAACAAAACAATCGGGTCTGGTGAGATTAACTGCTACCATTGACTGGATTGGGAGAGTCGCATGGCTATAATTATAACAAATATTTGGGATTGTTTTTGCCTTCGATGATATTGATCAATCCACATCGATTACATTTATTCATTCTTCATATATGGCAGACATAAATGCATAATTCTTATATATTAAATCCTTTGAGTATATGCACGTTCTTCTTGTCCCTCGTCCATGCAGATTCAGTCTTCTGCTGCTCTATATATCTATATTGCTTTTCTTGCATAGAAAGTGGAGGTAGTTCAATACTTGAAAGGGCTTGGTACTCAACAACATTTGTTATAGGAGGGACTGCTCCCCTTCGGAATGTGAATGTGATGGATGCCAATGTCTATATGGGTTACATTGAGGCCAATGTCTGTTAGGATGTGTTACTGCCTAAACTAGTACCCTAGTGGAAAGTCCAACCACAGGTTCTATCTTGGGGAAACAAGATGGGAATTGCACCATTGTCATCTCAGTACAATATTTCCTTCACTTTAGGCCAGCTCCCAAAGGCCGAGGGGGTATCCCTATTTATCAATGATAGATTTAAAATAAACCTCTTTAGTGAATTATGACCATGCAAGCTTATGGTTTACTTCAAAGAATCCACACTATAAAACTCAAGGATTCCAATAAGTGATTAAATGCTTCTAGGATAATAATTTAAGACCAATAGCATAAACCAACAATTATCCTCTTATGTAAGAGAGTTAGGAGCTAGTGGATATGTGTGCCAAATCTAATTTAAAAGATAAACAATAAATACAACTTCATATTCATATTTATATGATCGTCACTCTAACAAATGAAACTTCAAGAGGCTAATTGAACATAAACCACTTCAAGTTACTCTAGGGCACAATGAGTGAAATCGGCTAACAATAATTGATGGTGCAATGTGTGTTTTGAGTGCCAATCAATCCTATGCTAAGAAAAGGACAATCGTGAGGCTGTACAACACTTCCAAATATGTTTGTATGATAAAATAATGCATAGTTTCAGATTTAGAATGAAGAATAAACCATCCAAGTGAGAGATTTTCCAGTTATGAGAAAGATGTCTTGGACGATTTAGTTAGGATAGAGATATGCAACACATTAACAACTCAAGAGATGTTAGAATCAAGTTCACAAGAGATATAACAATTTAATAATCAAGAACTTGAAAAATTAGAAGCTGAATCCCTAGGGTTATTCTATGTTAGCACTATAATTCATCAAAATGATCTCTAAACAAATGATATTCAATTACAAGTAATGTAGAGATGAATTTCACCACTAGAAATGTAAGATAAACTTGTAACAATGTTCTAGCAATGAAGTAGAAGCTAGGTGTGAAGAATAATGAGCCTTTAAGCACCAAACCCTAGCTTTAGGGTTTCTCCAAACCTAATTTTATTGCTGTTATGTATTTTCCAGATTTAAGAATGCCTTAAAATTAAACCAAAACAAGTTAGATAAAACCTTGTAGCAAAATATTATAGGGTTGTTTTGCCTTTTTAGGATTAGAGATAAACAATTAAGCACAAAACCCTTAATAAACTAGTCTATGAAGATAAAATAAATCATGAATTTTGTACTAGACTAGGAAATAAATCCAAATTATGATTTTTCTTTGATTTTTACCCTTACATTTCTTTCTCAACAAAACCAAAATAAAAGATTTTGGATTGTAGGGTTTTATGGTTAGTTGTTGGGAGAAGACATGTACCTTATTCCCACTAGGGTTGATGGGGTCAAGAAGAATGCCCCTCTTAGAATTGGTCTATCTTATCTTAAAGGATTAGGGTTAAGAGATTAGAACCCTAGGGGTAGAGTAGTCTCCTATCTAATCAAAATAAGGTATGAAGACCAAGGCCCTACAAGAAGGGGTTACCAAAGAGAAGGACCTTCACCAACAAGATCAACTATAGCTTGAATAAAATACTTAATACCCTTGCTAGGGAACCAAAAGGAAAAACAAAGCAAGGAATTGAACTCTTACCAAACTAACAAAGGAAGAAGGAAGGGATAAACCCTTAAAAGTCTTCCCTCCAACGGGTAACTTACCCCTCAAATGGATCGATCTTAAAACCTTGTAGAAGTCTTGAACTATCACAACAAATATTTGATGCACCAGGAATAAACCAAGAGAGAAAGAGCTCCAAGAATTGACACCAAAACCTCGATAAGTAGATCTTCAACAAAAAAAAATTCTCAAAGAAGTAGTCGACAACAACAATGATTTGAAATGAGAGGAGAAACTCTATTTATAGAGGAGACTTCTACATCGTTCTCATTCTTTATTATTTTCTATATCCTAAAATCTAGCCTAAGAGAATTACAAAAGTGACTTGTCATTCACAAAGTAAATGAGACTAAATCAAATTGCAAGTAAAATGTGCCACATCTACAAGAAACCCTCTAAGAGAGGAGGTTTCCCAACATAAGTGAGGTTGAATAGGGTGAAAATACCTTAACGTCTCTCTCAAAGGCAAGAAAGGAGCCTCAAATCATGGTAAAATCATCCTCCAAGGAAGAAAATTCATGAGCCAAGCCAATAACTAGCCTCAAATGTAGGGACGACCACACATGTGAGGTAAAAATGCTCCAAAGAAGGGGACAATTCCTCCAAATGTGTTCCAACATTCTCAATCATGTCTTCAAGGTAAGAATACATCCTCATATCATGCAAGTGACCTCCATAATACATGGAATGACCCTCTCCAAGTCAAAAGACCCCCACACATGCTAAAACGACTAGTAGACAAGTCCTCCAAAGGGGTCAACCTTGAAATCAAGTGACAAATAGCTCATGTTATCCCAATTTCCTAGGGATAACTAAGAAGATGATGTCTTGAGGCCCTCAGGTTGCAGACATGGAGTACCGAGAGACAGATGGCTGACAACATCCACTACCACAGACAAAGGCCTGCCTCACCACCACAGTTCTCAGATTCATCATGATGGTATCTGCCACACTAGCTGACTTCTGGAAGACATTGGGTCTTTCTCCCTAAGGTGCAAGTCAGGTATTATAGTGAGTGTCATTTCAATATTTGAGGCATTTAAGTTCAAGAAGAAGCAAGAGTAGCCAACTGAGAATCCATACTATTAAGGGATGAAGATCAAGCCCTAGCTGCTCATGCTAAAGGAGGAAAGAAAAGGTCTCATTTCCAAAAGGAGGCCAATTTTCATAAAGAATCTTACCCTCCAAAGAGATTCCAGAAATATCATAAAGGTCAAAGAAAGGGAAAAGACTTATCCTCTTATCAATGTTATCATTGTGATAAGATGGGACACATTGCTAAGAGTTGTCCTACAAGAAAGGAAGAATACAAGAAGAGAAATAATAAAAGACATCATGCCCATGTAGTTGAAGATGATGAGCCATCCAAGAAGTTGACTAAAGAAGAAATTGAAGATTATGTTTTGTTTTTCCGCTCTCTCAGGATCTATGACACCTAGAGAGGATACTTGGCTCATATATAGTGGTACCTCTAAGCACATGACAAGACACAAAGACATTCTCTCTAGCCTTACAGAAAAGGACTTCCCCCAGAAAGTTTCACTTGGAGATGATTATCAATAACCCATTAAAGGAATGGGAGAATCCACCTACAAATTGGATTCAGGAACTCTGATGAGAGTGAAGGATGTACTCTATGTATCGGGTTTGACAAAGAACTTACTTTCTATCTCAGACCTAGATAAGAAAGGTTCCAGGGTTGCATTCATAGATGGTGAAGTTCTTATGTGGCCTAAAGGAAAAAATATAGAAGATGCAGTTGTTATTGGAACAAAAGAAGGTGGTTTGTACAAGTTAAAAGGTCACTCAGATGTAGCCTTAACTCACTTTGTTGAAAATCCTTGTGAACTTTGGCATAGAAGACTAGCTCACATCAACTACAAATCCTTACCATATGTAAGCAAGGTAGTTATAGGTTTACCAGAATTTAAGCTTGATCATGAAGGTGTATGCAAGGGATTTGCACAAGGAAAGAACATAAAGTATCATTTCCCAAAGAGCGACAGTAAAATAAGGAATCTTGGAACTCATCCACTCAGATGTATGTGGTCCAATGCCATCAACCTCTCTAAGAGGGCATGTATACTATGTATCATTTATTGATGATTACTCTTGTAAGACTTGGGTTTATTTCTTGAAATCAAAAGATGAAGTACTCAGAAAGTTCAAGGAATTCAAAGCTTTGGTAGAAAACCTCTCTGAAAGAAAAATCAAGATACTCAGGTTAGATAATGGATGAGAGTACACCTCAAATGAATATGGAAGCTTTTGCAGAGATGTCGGGATTAAGAGGGAGCTCACCACTCCCTATAATCCTCAACAAAATGGTGTAGCAGAAAGAAAGAATAGAACAATCATGGAAGCAGTAAGGACTATGATTCACGATCAAGATCTTCTAATGCACTTATGGGTTGAAGTAGCAAGAACAACAGTATATTTCCAAAACAGATTATCCCATAGTGCACTTGGATTCAAAACTCCTGAAGAAATGTTCACCGGGAAGAAACCAAAAGTAAGCCATCTCAAAATATTTGGTTGTCCAGTATTTATACACATTGCAAAAGAAAAGAGAACTAAGTTGGATCCCTCAGGAAAGAAGGGAATATTTGTTGGTTACTGTGAGGTCTCTAAGGCCTTCAGAATTTACATACTAGGTTATCATCATATTAAGATCAATAGAGATGTAACCTTTGATGGAGATGCACCACTCAAGAGATCAAGGAAATGTCATCTTGAAGAAGTATATGAAGAAGAACCTGTAGCTCCTAGAGTTGTAGAACCTGTGAAGGAAGTTATAGTTACCCTTGTTGACGAGATTCCAGAAGACCATGATATGATAAAATCTCAAGAACCTCCCCGTATGACGATCTCTCACAAGAGAAAGCCATCTTGAGCGAGAGAACTTATTCGAGATGCAGAGAAGTATGGTGTCCCAGAAGGAACCATGAGACAAAGCAAGAAACCTAATCCATTCTCCAGCTATATGGCCTTGATGTGTGATCTCATAGAAAAGGAACCTACTTGCTTTGAAGAATCCATTCAGAAGAAAGAATGGGTGGATGCCATGACAGAAGAATACCAATTCATTATAAATAATGATGTGTGGGAAGTAGTTCCCAGATCAAAGAACAAAGATGTGGTATCTTCCAAGTGGATATACAAGATAAAACACACAACAGACGAAAGTATTGACAAACATAAAGCAAGATTTGTGGCTCGTGGTTTTTCTCAAAATGAAGGTATTGATTATGAAGAGACATTTTCTCTTGTATCCAGATACACTTCTATCAGAACCATCATAGCGTTTGCAACCAAAATGAAGTGGAAGTTACACTAGATGGATGTGAAAACAACCTTCTTAAATGGTGTTATTGAAGAAGAAGTGTATATAGAACAACCACAAAGGTTTGAAGTTGAAGATAGAAAGACTCATATCTGCAGGTTGAAGAAATTTATGTATGGGATGAAGCAAGATCCTAGAGCTTGGTATGGAGGAATTGATAGTTTTTCGACGAGCTTTGGATTTACCAAGAGTAAAGTTGATTCTAACATTTACTTCAAGGTTATGAATGATGAACCCGTTATATTGCTACTATATATGGATGACTTATTCTTAACAGGAGAAGAAAAGCTCATCACAGAGTGTAAGAAGAAACTCTCTGCAGAGTTTGAGATGAAAGACCTAGGCTCGATGCATTATTTCTTAGGTCTTGAAGTTTGGCAGAGTCTAGAGAAGATCTTCCTTAACCAAGGGAAGTATGCAGTTGAAGTACTGAAGAGATTTGACATGTTAGAATGTAAATCCATGAACACACCCATGGAAACAAATTTGAAGATCCTGGTTGATACTTTGTCAGAGTTGGTTGATGCTACTCTATACTAAC
>SNQJ01S0004517.1:103525-130842 GCA_010110895.2 Picea sitchensis
GTGTTCCATGATAAGTCGAAGCGCATAGAGATCCAGTATCACTACATTCCTGATATGGTGCAGAGGGGAGCTATAAAACTCAAATATGTTGGCACAGATGAGTAGGTTGCAGATGTGTTGACCAAGCCTTTGTCTCGTGTGAAGTTTGAGTACTTCCGAGACAAGCTTGGTGTTGTTCGAAAGGACCTCCCTTGAAAGGGGGAGTGATGTTGATGATACTATAGTATCCTGACCAACAATAGGTAACTTCGTTAGGATTTTATATCTTAGGGGATTGATCATCCCTAGGAAGATCCCGAAGGTCCGGTAAGGATGGTCTGTCAGAGTACCTGTGCATGTATATGCCAACTATGGTCAGTAGTGGTAGCTCTGTTAGGATTTTATATCCTAGGGAATCTTATGATTCCTGGGAAGATCTCGAAGGTTCGGTAATGATGTTCTGTCAGAGTACCACGTGGTAGCTTGTTAGGATTTTATATCTTAGGGAATCTTATGATTCTTGGGCAGATCCTAAAGGTTCAATAAGGACGATCTGTTAGAGTACCACAAAATGTTGTTGTTGCACCTGCCACATTCTGTTTCCATATGATGATGATGTTGTTGTCTCAGCCTCGTGTTGATGATGTTGTTGTTTCAACCTCGTGGTGTTGATGATGGTGTACCAGCCTCGGGTTGGTGATATTGTTGTTCTAGCTTTATGCTAATTGATGTTGATGTTTTGGCTTCATACCGATGATGATGATGATGCTACTCCAACTCCATGTTGTGAACGATGATGAGAAAAAATTTCGATGATTTGTAGATGTGCCATTCAGTGTTCCAGATACTAATGATGATTTTTCCCTCTCTCTCCTAATGATGTTGTATTGGGTTATGTCAGTAGAATACCCTTCTTGTTAAGGGGGAGTGTTGAAATATTGTAACTTCTAAGAATATTCTAATTATATTTGATTTATAATCTTATAGATCAAATCCCCTTTTGTGGATTGATCATGTTGGGACTTGTATAAGACCAAATCCCCTTTTGTGGATTGGTCAAACCATATTTATGTAGTGGCATTTGTAAAGTCGCCCCCTAGGGTTTACAAAGTAGTTTCAACCACTCTTGGAAGAATTCGGCCCTACTAAGTGAAGAGACACAACCCTAGCGCCTCCTCAACAATTATTTACAAGTGAGGATGGCGCCTCACTTGTTCATTCATTCACTCACTCATACAGTGCACATATTTTGAAGGAAGTTGCAATGGCAGGAGGAAGGAGAAGAGAGGTGCATGCTCAGTCCTAGTTTATTCTTATATTTTTTGGTCTTAGTCTTGGCATTGTATTGGCAATCTATTATTGAGGAAGTTTTTGCTGGGTTTTATCCCCCGTGAGGGTTTCCGAGGATAAAATGTTGTGTACCTTGTGATTGTGTTTCTTTTAGTGATCCTATTTATGCTATTGTTTTGGAAATACATTGAGAGAATTGAAAATAACCTAATAACAACATTAATCTTAAACACTTTGGAGGCCCAACAATTCACCTCCAAGCTCAACGAATTGTTCCAAGTGCCGAAACGTTTCCCTAAAGGGGCAACTTCATGCTTCTTTAGGGTTTCTTATGTGCATTTTTAGGGTTAAATTGAATTTAATATTGTAAAGGGGAAAAGTAAGGCTTGTTGGCCCCTTACTTTATGGTTTACCCTAAATTTAAGTGGGCAAACACTTTTTAGAAGATGTGTATAAATAAGAATCATTTCATTTCATTTTCATCATAGCATTTCATTTCCATCATAGCTCTCCCATCTTGGAGAAGATGCTTGGCTGAAATTTGCACCCCTCTTGGGTAATTTTACATCTCTCTCTCTTTCACTTGCTCATGTGATGGTTTATCTTTGCTATTGGATGGATAAGTGATGCACTATCTCTCTTGGAAGCTAATTCTTGCATTGTGGTAGATTTTTCTTGGTTAAAGAGGAGTTTATATTGTTGATGCTTGGACTAGGTATGGAATCTTTGTTTTGTTATTGTTTCTTTCTTAGTTGCAAGGTTAATTTGCTAAGCTCTTGGGGAGTATAAGGGCATACAACCCCACCAAGCCTATCATAATTGTCTTGAATTATTTGTTGCACAAAGGGTTACTAGGAGGAGTAAAAGGGTTTACACCCTCCTAGTAGTTCCTTGCTAGCCTTGTTTTCCTTAGAAAGTAAAAGGGTTTACACCCCTAAGGAAGTGAAAAATCTAGCTCATTCATTTAAAGGCTCCATGACCCAATAGTTTTAGACACTAATCTTTTTCATTGGAGAAATAAAATCATTGCATTGGTATACGTGAAAATACGAGATATTGAAATTGTCTTAGTTGAAATATTTTCTATGTTCTTTAAGCTTGCTAAGGCCCATAGGGAATCTTGATTGGCTAAGGATATCTACTGGTGTTATAAAATTAAAGCTACAACCATTAGGGTTGCAACAAATTGCTCTCAAACTTTTACTTTTGCTCTCTTTTCAACCGTCAAATTTTGCTAGAAAGTTGTCATAATAATCTACATGTCATTTAGCATCTTTTGGGTGGTTTACTTGTAATTTTTTGTGGTTGGAATTTTCTGCTGTAGTAATATTTTTCTACATCCATAAGGCTGATATAATATCTCTGCAATAACATCATACAACAACCCTCTAATACCGCTAAAGTTTATGCTAAAGTATTGGGAACTAATCTACTTGTTGTATGCTTCATTTCTCAATAAACCTTTGATGCTTTGAGTGGTTATATTTGTAGTAATTAGATTTGTACCTTGATGATATATATTCTTCTTTACTACAGTAGTTTGGGAAAACAAGCTTAACTTGCTTGTCCACTTGATCTTTAGGCTTGTATGTTCGTCTCTTCTTGTGTCTCGAGAATGTACAACTATTTTCTACAGGTACACTACCTCTTGGAAACCTTCCCTCATCGATGAGACTTCATTCCAAGCCTTCCATATCTCCACAACTTGAACTACATGTGTTTCACTTTCCATCCTTTGTCTCAATCCCCCTAGGGTCACCCGGGATTCCCCCCTTGTGTAGGATTTTTTCCTTCACTAAATAAACGGGAGGGTTTATCTAAGGTGACAGTGGGTAGACTCTCCCCCAGTTATCTCCATCTCATGGATTGGGTTGGGCTTTTCCCAATCTAAAATTTGTGCAATAACATTTTGGCCTCGTTGTCGGGGAGGATTTTGAATCCTCTTTCGAGCCCTAAGGACACTTTGAAAAGCTATCTCAAAGTCTTTTCCCTATTTTTCTTGGCGATTCAACCTAAGGGAAGCTCCCTTTTCCCCTTTTTTTCTTTGATGAACATTCTAGGTTCATCTGGCGACTCCACAAACCAAGAACCTACCTTTCCCTGATTACCCTTTCCATCCTTTGATGAGCCTTGATCTCATCTGGCAACTCCATTGAAGTATTTATCCAAGTGATGGAAAATATGTCTTTGTGACGCTTTCATGAGGCATACAAATCCTTGGATGTTCAGTCTGTTTATTGGTATCCAAATAAATTCCCGATGAAACAATTGATTCATGTCGTTAAGTTTGACGGTGATCCATCCTCGGTTGTTTCACATGCCATCGAGTTTGTTGAATTCATCATACATTGCAACATAGAACAAGAATATGTGATTGTGCGATTGTTTCTCTTATATTTTGAAGGAAAAGAGATTGGATCAGACATTCTTGTGGCCCTAAAAATATTTCTTCTTCAATAATCCTTATCCAAGACTTCCTCAGTCATTGGGGCCCTAGAAATCAGAAGCTTGAAGATACTATTCAATACCTTGAGGACGTTCTCCGAGGATGTTCGTTTCTTTCAGATCTTATTGAAGGTTTGAAAGAAAAAATTCTTCTAAAATCTGATGAAAGCGTAGTTGAGGAAGAAGAGATTGAGGATGATAGTAATGAGGAAAATTTCAAGTGCTTCAAGGAAAACATACAGGAAGACAATGAGTTATGTGAACAATTACTTGAACATTGCCATAATAAGGACTTCCTGGTCAAGTTCTTTGTGCAAAGAAAATAAGAATACAACGCTATCCTTCAAAATTATGAGAGGAGGCCTACCCTAAACATGGCATGGGAGGTTTTCATTGCCATTTTTGGAGTTAAGTCACTATGTGACGTTGTGACAAAGAAATATGGTTACAAGGAGGGCCTTCCAACTCAGGATCGATCATTCTTGATGCTTGAAGAAGTCTTGAAACTCATTGAAG
Source organism: Picea sitchensis (assembly GCA_010110895.2). Taxonomy (NCBI): domain Eukaryota; kingdom Viridiplantae; phylum Streptophyta; class Pinopsida; order Pinales; family Pinaceae; genus Picea; species Picea sitchensis. The sequence goes on from SNQJ01S0004517.1 coordinate 107,756, forward strand.
ATCAAGATAAACCTTTTTTCAAAGAGCAGGTCCACAATGAAATCTACCAAGAAGAAGAAGATCCTTGTGAAGATGAAACACTTAGGTTTTCCTTCCCCTTTGATGAAGACATCGAGTCTTATATTCCTCTTGCACATCTAAAGGGGAACATGGAAAGCTATAATCCTTTTAAAAAATTTGATGATGCTTTATTCCATGATTTTGGAAATGAAGAAGTGCTAGAAGAAGAGATCTATGAAAAAAATTGTCAAAAATATCTCAATGAAGTTTCTCTTGCAGAAGGCCTAGACAAGACACTATTATATTCTTTCCTTTTTGAAGAAGATGAAATTGTCCTACCTCCTACACATGAAGATGAAGAAATGATCAATATAAGTGACGCAGATGATCTTGTGGAAGACCCTTCTAACATGGTTGATCAACATATTTATGATTTCATGCATGTTGGGAGACGTAGATGGGGTGTGGGTTGCATCATTTTTTATGGAGATCCTATTTATGACATTGAAGCAAGTTCTCAAGAAAAAGAGTTTGATTTGTCTTCTTAAGAGGACTGGCCTTTATGTGTATATCATTCAAATGTTTGGCAACTTGATGATGATATGGTTACAGATTTGTTTCATCCATTCGAGGATGACTTGTCGTAACATACTCAGGGTGATCTTCAGTCATCCTTTGGAATTTGTGATACATATCCTTTTGGGGATATAGATTTGTTCTATCAAAAATTTCAACCACCTCCGCCCCCAGATTTAGATAGATACCAATACATGGCCATTCCAGAGTAGTCAAAGACTGATACCAAACAACAACGATGTTTTCATCTTGGGGCCCTTCGGAAAGATTTGCAGATGAAGAAGTGACATATTTTGTATGTGGGAAAATATTCTTTCTTAGGACCCGAGGTTGTCCCTTATTATGTTTCCTATTCTCTAGGGAATCATAAGGTTTTCCTGGGATCTCTTATCTTTTCTCAGCCTCCAAGGAGCAATGATATTCTAAGTGAAGATGAAGACGAGTCTTCATGTATACGTGGTAGTTCTCTTCATAGATGGATTGATCGGGCTTGTGGCTATACTTTCAAGCAGGATTACCAAGATGATCAGGCCGATGGTTTCTCTTTCTAGCAGGACTTCCTACCTCCCATCCATCTCCATGAGTTTCATTTCATGATTGATTACATGTGTAATTATGCTCATGATCATTATGTGCTTGGCATATCTTTGTTGTATTACAAAATTAAGCATAGGGGAAGATATCTTGATGAGATGATTAACTGGTTGCACTGGTTGTATGATTTCACTTGACATCCGACCACATTTGATCATCAGGGCCCAAGCCCCAGGTAAGTAGGTAGGTCATCTTGATTTCGTACATTTTCATCTTGATTGTTGTAGTTTAGTTGCATTTCTTTTTTCATTTTTCTCTACTTTCATATTGCTTTCACCATATTACATATTTAGTTTAGAAATTAAAAGAAAAAAGGTGCTAAAAAATTTCTTTTCTAGATTAGTTGTTAATTTTGAAGTGTTGATTTTGATGTATATGGACAAAGGGTGATAGAGCCATCTAGATTTTATAGTTTTATGTTTCAGTGTAGGCACAGGTCCACCCAGGAGATGATGGAGTTCTCATGCACTCTACGATGAGCACATATCCCCAAGTAGGAGCCAAATGTTATCCCCATTTCGTAGAGATAACTAAGGAGATGATGCCTCAAGGCCCTCAGGTTGCAGACATGGAGTACCAAGAGACATATGATTGACAACATCCACTAGCACAGACAGAGGCCCGCCTCACCACCACAAATCTCAAATTCATCACGATGGTATCTTCCACACTAGCTCACTTTCGGAAGACATTGGGTCTTGCTCCATGAGGTACAAGACAAGTATTATGGTTAGTGTCATTTCAATATTTGAGGCATTTAAGTATGTTTCATTTAAAGTTGTTTTTTATTATGTAATGTCTGCTTGGAAGTTATGCTCTTTTCCCTGTTTCACCTTGGTAGTTGACATTGCGCCCTAGCAAGTGGTCACCCTTAGGGATATGTTTTCTACTGGGAGGTCCCCTTGAAAAGTCATCGTGCCAGTCCTGATCATACTTACCACCTTCCACACTTCATCCCTTCACCTCCTTATCTTTTGGGATTTTCGGGAATACTGACCCAAGAAGGGGTTGTCCGTCATTTCATGGGAATAAGGGGCTGAAGGCCCAGAGGTTTGTAGCTAGAAAAGATAAAATCAAATCATCTGAAGCTTAGATATCTACCTGCTAAAAATAGTAAATTGCTCACATGTCATCTGGAAAAATATCAATGGACTACTCTGAATGTGTGATCAATACTACCATGTGAGCCTTTGATCTTTGTCTCCTCAAAAGTAGAGAATATACTATATATAGACATATCTCCCTATCCATGAAAACTTGTGCAAACTTCTATCTCTGAAATAAAGAACACTACCTAACCAATCCTACACATGTACATGTGGGAACCAACCTTGGCTCAAAAACACAATTGTATTTGGGAAAATATTTGAATGCTAGCCAACAATAGACCATGTTGGCTCTTAACCCTCATGATTTTCAAAGAATAAAATACAGGGGTTAACAGGTGGTATGTAGCAGATTTCCTGTGGTGTATCTTGTTCAACTACATGATATGTTCAATGAGATTTGAGGTGAATCGTGGTCCTTGATTTGTGACTATTTCCCTTGGAACCCCAAACCTTGAGAAGATGTTTTCATGTAAGAATTTGGATACCTTTTCTTATGTTGCAACCTTCATTACCTTTACTTCGTCTCAATTTGTTAAGTAAATAGTGCATGCCAAGATATGTTGCTTTTGGTCTGAAGGAGGGTCAATGGGCCCCACAAAATCTAGGCCCCACTTGTCAAAATTTTCTAATGAAATATAAGGTAGCAAAAGTAGCTCATTTATTTTGATAGGTTTTCCCATTCTTCGATAGTCATCATAGTGAGAGACATATTGTTGAGCATCTCTATGGAGGGTAGGCCAATAGTAGTCAGCTTGCAAGATTTTGTAAGTTGGTCTCTTTTATTTATAGTGATCCCCACAGGGCTCATCATGACATGCATGGAGGATGTCATGTACTTCATCTTGTCTCATACATCTTCTCAATATATAATTAGACCCAAGTTTGAACAAGTATCCCTTAATCCAAGTGTAAGTGACACTTTTTGTGATGATTTTGCAATGTTCCCTGTAGGAGAAATGTTGAGGAAACCTCCCTATAGATAAATAGTTGGCTATGACAACAAACCGGGGGGTTTCCACTAAAATTGAAAAGAGATGTTCACCTAAAATATTATCATCTACCACTTCATCATCTATAATATTGGTTAGTCTTGATAAAATATCTGCAACAAAATTCTATTTTCCAAGCTTGTTCAGTATGGTGAGATCAAATTCTTGCAATAATAAAAGTTATCTAATAATTATATCATTCGTGTCAAGTTTGTCCAGTAAATACCTAATGGAAACATGATATGTATGCACAAAGACTGTATACCCAGTGACATAGTGCATGAACTTATTAATGACATAGACTACTACAATGGATTTTTTCTTTATGACTGCATAATTCATCTTTGTACTAGACAAAGATTTCTTGATAAAGTAAATTGCAAATGGGATTTTATCTTCTTGTTGGGACAAAACTGATCCTTAAATGAGAGAATTATAGCCAACTCTTTTCACCAACATGGATCCCTTGTGGAGGTTAAGATCTGTTCCATGTCTTGTACATAGCTCTATGTTCTCGTAATGACTACAAGACTTATGTCTTCTATGTAACCTCTTCTTGTTATTCTTATGAAGGCATGTGAGGGTTGTTGAAATCTCTTACTCTGACACCTAGGTATCTTTTTATCTAGTGATTCCCTTGTTATAAATCAAATTAGCAGCTCACAAAACATAATACACTTTATGGAATAATCAACTCAAATAAATATAGCGGGAGAAATACTGGAAATAAAAATTTCTTGCACAATACACACATGTATTCTTCCCATCAACTAAGCTTATCATTCAAATAACTTCAAATCTCACAAGGGATTTCATACCTGAGAAAATGGCCCATAAAGAAATACAAAAAACTATAGACAATACCTATAAACCATAACAACTCATGATCTGTTGTACGACCTCAGTTTTTCATGTTTTTTCGATATGTATGCGCCTTTCCTTAAAAAACCCCGTGTATATGTCTGTCTCCACTAAAACCCATGTACACATACTCAAATATTGTACGAAAAACTCTATACGACATGACCCTTCTGCTGCAGCTCCAATCTATTGAAACCCACTTGTCATTTCCTCTGTTCTCTCTTCTCTCTGACCTAGTCTCTAGATGGAAGTCCTTCTCCACCTATCCAATATCTCCTTGAATCTCAGTTCTTTTTTATCCAAACCTCTCTATATCAAAAGATTCAAGTGTATCAAGTGTCTCCTCCTTCACCCTTGTCATGCTTTTACAATATTGAGTTATGACCTAACCCTAATCTCCAAAGTGATTGACGGTTGAGATTACTTCTCATCTCACTTGAGATCAATGGCTATTATTTAATTCACTAATGTTAATTTTAGAATTTCATTAAATAATATCAACTAATTCATAAAAACACTTTACTTTAATAATTCCTTTAATTAAAGTAAAGTATTAAGGTAGAGGGATTTTGACAACTTCCTCGTGTCTAGACACTTAGACCTGTGTGGAAGTACCTGTATGATGCTACCAACATCAGCACTCCATCTTAGCGAGGAAGGTATTTTTCACCACTCCAAGTTTGTCCCTGAAGAACACAAACTTCCATTAAACCAAGGGTTTGGTCAGAATATTTGCAATTTTCTCATCTATGGAAACACATTGAAGCTTGACTACTCCCTTCTAGATCCTATCTCGGATGAAGTGGTGTTTGATCTCAATATGCTTGGACTGTCATGGAATACTGGATTCTTCAAGAGTTTGATGCAACTCTAATCATCATAGTATATAGTTGTAGGCTCCAACTCCTGATAAAATAAAATTGCAATAAATTTATAAATCCAAATGGCTTCACAACTAGCCATACTTGATGCCATATACTTTTCCTTTGTTGAACTGAGTGCTATAGAAGTCTGCTTCCTACTGAACCATGTAATCATTGTTGATCCCAAGCCGAAGTAACACCCTGAGGTGCTCTTTCTGTCTACTACACTCCTTGCCCAATCTGAGTCTTAGTATCTTTGCAGCCTCACTCCATCACCTCCAATATACCTCAATCCATACTCCATTGTACCTCTCAAATACCTGAGCACATGCTTCACTGCTATCCAATGCACTTGTCTCATCGCCACCATGAACTGACTCAAGGTGTTCACAACAAAACGTATATGTGGCATGGTGTTTAAAAATACATCAAGGACCATATCAGCTACCTATTTATCCTAGGATCCACAAAATATGAATATGAACTAATAATTTTCTTCATATTGGTAGCCATAGGTGTAGCCCTCAATTTATAGTCCTCCATCCTGAATCTCCTCAAGATCTCTATTGTGTACTTCCCTTAGCCAAGGAAGATCTCTCCCGATACCTATCATACCTCTAACCCCAAGAAATAATGCATCAAGCCAATGTCCTTCATCTCGAACTTAGTATCTAAATATGATTTTCACCCTGCAATAAGCTCCTCTTTACCCATGAGAAACAAATCATACACGTACAACACCAATATAAGTGAATCAGACCCAAAAAGTATGAAGTACAAGTTAGGATCCACCTCACTCTTAGTAAATCCCATACTTTGCAAGTATCCATCAATCCTAGAATACCATGCCTTAGGTGCCTTGTGTTCGGACAAGGATTTCTTAAGCCTACACACATGAGACTCCCTCCCATGTACCTCAAAGCCCTGAGGTTTCTCTATATATACTTCCTCCTCAATAATATCATTGAGGAAAGATTTCTTCACATCCATCTGATGAATCCTCCACCTCATAATTGAAGCAATATAAATAACAACTCAAATAGAAGCATACCTGGTGACTGGAGCAAATGTCTCCTCGTACTCCACTCCCTCTCTCTAGGAGAATCCTCTCACCACGAACCTCACCTTGAAATTCTCTATGCTACCATTTTCAACATGCTTGATCTTGTAGAGCCACCTGGAACTCATAACTGACTTCCCCTCTAGTCTCAGTACTATGTCCCAAACATCAATCCTCATAATAGAGGTGTACTCCTCCATCATGGCATCCTGCCAAACCTAATGATCTGTTGTTTCCTCAAAATTGGAAGGAAATGATGCTACTCATAAGTTCCATATAGATCAGAAACTTCCTCAGAGGCATGTTCTCTCTGACTGCACTCTTAGGAGCCTCACCAACATCCCTCAATATCTACAATAGCCACCTAGGTTTCTTGAAATAATTGGAAGGGGCCAACTACTCCTCCCCACCTGAAGTATTACTCCCTGAACTGGAAGTTCCTAACTACTACTCATCCTTCAAAGCCTATTGCTCCTCGTCCTTTGTCACTACTAATGACTCGTGAGATCTCCTAGATGTCAATTTCTCTTTGAACTTAACATATCTTCTCACAACTATATTCCACTGCATTTTTATAAAGATCCTATAATCCTTTGAGGTCTCGTTGTACCCCACAAATATATTCTTCTATCCCAAAGGCTCCATCTTCATGGTCTTCTCCACAGGCACATTGATGTAGACTGGACAACCAAAGATCCTCAAATGTCCTATCTCTGGCTTCACCCTTGAGAATTCCTTCTCCAGATTCGTTTCCCCCAATGTCCTGTGACAGATCATGTTCTGCACATATACTGTCATGTTACATGCCTCTTCCCAAATAAATATAGGAAACTCCTAATCATGTATCATATCCCTAGAAGAACCGATGATGGATTAGTTATTTCTCTATGCAACACCATTATGCTGAGAGTTGTATGAGACTTTCAACTCCCTCTTAATCCCTACCTCCTTGCATACATACTTGAATTCATTGGAGGTGTAATCTCCCCCATTATCTGACCTCAAGACCTTGATCTTCTTCCCTGTTTAGTTCTCCACCTAAGCCCTAAACTCTTGAAACCGACTGAAGACCTCATCCTTGATATTCATAAAGAACATTAGGTTTTTTCTAGAAAAGTCATCAATCAATGTCACATAGTAGGATTCTCACTGAACTAATGCTACTGACATCGGTCCACTCACATCTGAATGTATAAGATCCAAGATCCCCTTGGACCTACTCTCACTACTTGTAAAAGCATCATTGGCATTATTTCCAAGTGCACACCCTCTGCACACTCCATACTTCTCAACACTGGAATCTGGAAGACCTGTAACAATCCCCCTTAGAATCGACATTGCCTTGCATTGCAAGTGTCCCAACCTCATGTTCCATGGCTCACATAGGATGTCGTTTTCATGTACCAAAGCCTCAACAGGCTTGCCCTGTAACTTGTATAAATTCCCTCTTTAACCCCAACGACCATTGTATGTCTGGGCTATATTTATCTGGACGTATGAGTACTTTCTCTCTTTGAGAAGTAATGAAAAAACCCCTATCCTCCATAGCTAATTCTTAGAGAAATCTCTTCTTCAGTACCCATATGTAAAGCACATCATGGGCATCAAATGAACCTCTTGACTCAAGCTGGAACAAAATTTTTCCCTCTCCCTTCACTCCATACTTGACATAATCACCAAGCTCCACATGAACCCCTGAGTCCCTCTTCATCAGACTATTGAATATCTCTCATGCTTCTGTCATATGGAGAGATGCACCACAATCCAAGTACCATGCACTCCCGATACTTGTGTTGGTAGAAATGATATAAACTAATGAGAAATACTTCTCAAACTTCGCTCCAAACTCATCTAGTTGTGTCTCTACTGATGTTGTTTTCTACATATTTCCTCTTCCCTTCTTCTTATATGGACACTGAGATGCATAATGTCCATTCTTGTGACATTAAAAACACTTGATTTTACTCAAATCCTTCCTCTTCCCTAGTTGCAATGTTCCTCCATCATTGTTACCCTTCTTGTTGGAACTCTTTCCTTTTCTCTTCCTTGTCTTACTGACAAGGGCCAAGTTCTCATCACTACTTCCCTACTTACTTCTTTTACACTCCTCCCTAGTCTCTTTCTAGATGCAATCATCCCAAAGCCTCCACCAATCTGGGATTTTTTCTTGAGCATGGACTCCATTGACAAATGGTTCCCAAGACTTGGGAAAACCATTCGATGCCACATTCACAATATCTACATCATACAATTTATCCCTTATGGTTGCAATTTGATCACGTACCTGAGTTATCCTCATGAAATATCTAGTAACATTGTTAGATCTAGACATTTGCACAATTCTGAATTTATTTCTTAAGACCATCTTCCTATTCATGTTAGTGCTCTAGAATAATTCTACCAGGGCATCAAACATTTATTTGGTTGTCTTCTTCTCATACAAGTCAGGAATTAGATGATCCTTCATTGAATTCACGATAACCCACTGGCACTCATCCTTAATCTTCTTCTTCTCCTAAGCTACCAAAGCTTGTGGATCTTTCGGTGGAACAACTACTTTTGTCCACTAACTCCCAAAGTTCATACTCCTTCGATGCCAAAGTAACTCTTTCTTTCCAATATAGGAAGTTGGATGTTCCATCCAATCTGTCTTTAACTCTCATACTTGTTGATTCCATCCCATAGACCTTATTCGTTTCCCTGGAAATAACCTGTTGCAGAAACTACCCCTGTACTGACCTGTACGATCCTGTACGCACCTATCACCACTAAAAACCACGTTTGTACACAAATTTCCTTAAGAAAACCCATGTATGTACGTGATTTTTCCTTCTACAACCTCCATACAACTTTGTACAACTGCAAAACCTTAGTTATGCCTCAGTATCGATGTTTCTCTGAAATCCAACTCTTGATTTCTGAATGTTGGTTATCAATATGCTAAGATCTCCTTGCGGATCTGATAGATCTACTTCCAACTGATGTGGATATGAGATATGTCTTCCCCTCATAGCATAGGCTTTGATACCATATTGAAATATCCTACTCTGACACCTAGGTATATTGTTATCTAGCAATTTTCTTGTTGTAAATCAAATTAGCAACTCAGAAAACAAAATACACTTACTAGAATAATCAACTCAAATAAATATAGCGAAAGCAATACGAAAAACCAAAATCTCATGCACAATACACACATATATTCTTCTCATAAACTAATATTATCATTCAAAAAACTGCAAATCTTACAAGGGCTCTCGTTCCTAGTAAAATGGCCCATAGAGAAATATAGAAAAATATAGACAATACTTGCAAACCCTTGCAAATCGTGATATGTTGTATGACCTCCATTTTTCATGTTTCCTAAGATGTACTCACCTTTCCTTCAGCTCATGTCTCCACTGAAACGTGCGTACATGTACTCAAAGAGTGTACGGAAAAATCCATATGACACGACCCTACTATTGCGACTCCAATCTACTGAAACTAATTTGTGGTTGCTTTTGTTCTCTCTTCTCCCTAACTTGATCTCTGGATGGAAAGCCTTCTCCACCTATCCAATATCTCCTTGAATCATAGTCCTTCGTGAGCCAACCCTCTCTATATCAAAAGATTCAATTGTATCAAGTGTCTCCTCCTTCACCCTTGCCATGCTTTTATAATATTGAGTCATGACCTAACCCTTATCTCCAAAGTGATTGACAGTTGAGATTACTTCTCACCTCACTTGAGATCAATGGATATTATTTAATTCACTAATGCTAATTTTAGCATTTCAATAAATAAACTCAATTAATTAATAAAAACGCTTTACTTTACTAATTCATTTAATTAAATTAAAGTATCAAGGTAGAAGGCTTTGGATGACTTCCTCACGTCTAGACCTGTGCGAAAGTATCTATTTGATGCTACCAACATCAACAAGGGTGGTCCTATTTGTGTGATTGGTTACCTTGCTTTATACTTTCTTATGGTTTCCAACAATTCTTCTTCACCTTCAGGTCTAGTTTCAAGACTTCAATGGCTAGAGTGTTATGGAAAACTAATGCTAATTCTCAATGGAGTAGCCCACTGATCAATATGGTTCTTGACATTTCCAGTGGTTCGGTTTATTGGCTTTGAGATGCTAGGATTATCCTATATACATGAATGGCTAAAACTAGCCTCTATAGGTGATGTTCACTAGCAACAATCTACAACTTGGTCAATGCTAATGGATTCATTATATGTATTCAATCCCAGTGGAAACAAGGCATTGAATCAAACAATTTTCAAGTTGGGAAACACAAAATTAAAGGTGAGAACATTTTTTTTCCTATGAATTGAAGCATCTAGAACATCAATACTCTAGCAACAAACAAACAAGTCCTTGAACATTGAGAAACAATCAAATAATTTTAATGAAGGAGTGAACAACCTGCATTCTTTTGCAACTAATTACCAATGTTGGTCATCTCACAAGTCTTAGACAACCAATGCAAGAGTATGAATTAAATACTCCATTTCAAATTACTAAGTGAAGCTAACTCTACTCTTTTAATGAGCCTACCTAACAGATGAACATTATTTCTCTATATATCTTTTGATTCCCATTCATGGCCAATTCCCTTCAATTCCACGAATTCCAAAATATTTTACTTCAACAATAATCATTTTTTCCCTTCGATATCATGCTTAGATGCAAAAAAAAAATTGTATCTGACACCAACCACCATGGGAGAAAGAGAAGATATAAATAGGCTATGTACGTCCTATACGACCACCATACAACCATATGGGTGAGAGAAAACAACCCAAGGAGGATCAATTCATCTCAAACAATGAAATTGTAGTCCAATAAAAGAAGAATTCACACAAGTAAGGGAAAAAATGGCCCAGGGAGATGTAAATCCTCCAAGGAAAATGGGAAAAAATCCCAGCAGAATAGAATTCGATCAAGGAGTATTGAATCAGCTAGAGGTGAGATGAAATTGACCAGAGCAAAAACTAATTTGACCCAACTATAATAAATTTGTCCCGAAGGTGCATATAGTTTGTGGTGAAGGTGAAATCTTAGCTAACAAGTAAATTAAACTTAGGAATTGAGAGGACTTCTTGGAAGAGAGATAAATTCCCCAATAGATATTAGGATACCAATTTAGCAACTCCTAATTTAATCCCAACAAATCTGAAATGGGAGCCATTTATTCCCCATTTTCGAAATCACCCAATGGTGGAGGAAAAAGAGGTATTGGAATAAGTATAGGCTATCAAAACACTACAATATGAAGGTTAAATTCCAAACTACAGAGCTAGTTGTGTTCTCAGCTTTATAACTATCACAACCATGATTAAAATACTAAGAGCACCCATTAAAATACAAATAGCAGTTTCAATAAACTGCAAATTCCAATTAACACACTAGTATACACAACACATAGACCAAAACCAATACACATGGACACATTATTTACCTTACAAACCCAAATGGGGAAACCAACTTCAAATAGGGGCTCAATTATTTATTCAAGCAATCTCTGGTTATAGTGCTTCCATGGAATTATTTCCTCTTTCTCTCTTGGCCAAAAAGACCCTTTGAGAATGAAATTCATGAGAGAAATAGGGATTGGCCAAAAAAGACCCTTTGAGAATGAAATTCATGAGAAAAATAGGGAGTATAAGCTTCTAAGGTCAATGACCATGACCCTTCACTTCCCATCTCTCTCAACCTTCTCTCTTATTCATTTAATTCTTTTTTTTTTCATTTGTGTCTCTTTCATATTTACATGTACTATGTTTTAAAATGTTTGCTAACCTTCATGAATTGCTAGATTAAATTTGTAAGTATTAATATTTACACCCCTTGGTCAGTTCAGATCCATTTCAGATCACACTGCCCCATTGAGAAAAAATTTGGTCTCCAAAATCCCGAAGAAACCAATCTGGATCAATGTGCCTTGTATCTACTTCTATAATGTAGCTCTGACTCCGGATCTAGCTCTATCTACTGTATTTGGTCCCAGTTATGGATATAGCTTTAGTTGTTAGATCAATTGTTCTTGCAATGAAAAATTCTTCTCACTAACTCTCATATTTGAGCAATCTCCAAATCTAAACTCTGGACTCAACATCCATTCCCATCTCCCTCTAGGTCTTAGAGTCCATCCATCTTGGAAACCAATGAATCCAAGTTGAATGTTGGTCTTCTTGTTCAGTGTGACCCTAGCACACTCCCATCACATAACAACTCCTCAAGGGAAGTGTGGTTGCATTCATTTGCTAGGATCAATTGCTTCTCGGCATGGAAACAACTCTTCATGGCTATGTCAATTGAATGATCGTCTTACATACCCCTACATGTCAGTGAGCCATTCTTCAACCAACTTGCAATGAAATAGATGCCAGTGCATGCTTGACATCCTTCTTTGTTCTCTCTTGCTTCCACCAAACCACTGCTTGCTTCATTGGTGAGCTCGACCTCTTGTGTTGGTGTAACTCTTTGGACAATGTTTTCTTCTTGGGTTGGCGATGCAATGAATTCTTCATCGTGTTTACCCTTCACTCTACACACTATTCTCTTTGCTATGTGGTTTTTGGGGTGAATATCGAGATGAATTGACCAACACTTTGCTTCCCAATGGCCACTCAACTTGTAGTGGTGGAAAAACTCATGTTGTTGTTATAGGGACTATTTGGACTTCTCCTCCTCTTCATGTGCCTCTAATTTTGTTGTTGGATTGGAGACTTTAAAATAAATCTAACCTATGACATTTTGCTTGCTTCTCCCAACAAGATGTCACTTGATGGATTTTATTCCCACAAAATGAACAATCCTTTGAGTACCAACAACTCACAATGATATGGCCTCTCTTCTTGCAGCAGTGACAAACAAGAGATGTATTTTTTGATGAATACCTCGTGTTCTTCTTCTTCTTCTTACCCTAGTTGATTGGTTTGATACTTATTTTGAGTGATGGTGCATATTGAGTCTTCAATATCTTCTCATTGTTGTCTTTCTTCAATCCACTACAAAAAGGATGAAATGGTAGTGAGTTTCCTTCTTTCTACTCTTCCTTCTGATGAATAGGCCCATTTAGCCATATCCTTTTCCTTTCATAAAAGTGGTCTTCATGGTCATTGGATTTTCAACTCTACCATTGAATCCTAGGCCTTCGTGCTTGACCCATGGGGTAGATACAATGGGGTGCAAGTTGCCTTATTTTCTCTTCCCTAGCCTTTGTCCATCATCACACATCTGCCTTAGGATCTTGGAACTAATTCCTCTGGTATGCTTTTCAAAATCACTAAAATTCTCTGGCAAGGATTCCAAGGAAGGTGATCTTACCAAAGTGGTCTTAGTCACGGTGATGGCTTGGATAGTGGAAATGGAGGGTGGTATTGCTTCTGAATGCTCTTGGAAAACTGCTTGGATCTTTGTTAAGGCCTCCTCCTTTATTTCCAACTCTTGTTGTAGTTGTGCCATTATTTCTATGAGCGTATCCTCTTGCTATATATCAAATGAATGAGATTCTCCCCCAAGTGTACAATCTACATTATGTGATTGTCCCAATCTTCCATGACCACAATGAGGGAATCTTGGCATTCTTCAAACTTCTTCTTTAGCAATGAAAATAGATTGGTAGAGGTGTCAAGGTGCTTCTTGATATCTTCCATCCTCTTGTTGAACATATGGGCCTGCTCCTTTAAGTGTTCGTTCTCTTCACGAAGTTAAGAATTATTGGCCCTTAAGTATTCCAACTTTTCTTTGCTTTCTTCACCCATGCTGAAGTCTACAATGTTCTCCTTATATTTCTGGCAGCTATGTCATGATCAAGAATGCAATTGCTCTGATACCATTTGATCTGTAAATGAGGGACTTATATCCCACTCGCTTCACCAACATGGATCATTTGCAGAAGTTAAGATTTGTTCTATGTTTATTTGTCTTGTATATAGCTCTTTGTTTTCATAATGACTGCAAGACTTATGTCTTCTATGCAACCTTTTCTCACCATTATTCTAAAGGCATGTGAGGGTGGCTTTTTTTGTGTTATGGGTTACCTTGCTAGTTACTTGCTTGTGGTGTCCAACAAGTCTTCTTCGCCTTTAGGTCTAGTTTCAAGACTTCAATGGCTAGAGTGTTATGGAAAACCAATACCAGTTATCAACAATAGAGCAACCCACTCATCAATATGGTTTTGAGCATCTCCACTTCTATTTCTAGTGGTTTGGTTTGTTGTCTTTGAGATGGCAGAATAATCTTTTGTGCATGAATGGATACAACCAACCTTTGTAGGTGATTTCCACTAGAAACAATCTACAACTTGGTCAATGCATATGGATTCACTATATTCATTCAAGCCTAGTGGAAATAATGCATCGACTCAAACAATTTCCAAGTTGGGAAACAAGGCAGGAAAGGTGAGAAAACTTTTTATTCTATGAATTGAAGTATACAAAATATCAATACTCCAATAAAAAATGCACGAGTCCTTAAACATCGAGCAGCAAATCAAATATTGTTAATAAATCAGTGAACAATCTACATTCTTTTGCAACTAATTACCAATGTTGGTCATCTCACAAGTATTAGACAACTAATACAAGAATCTAAATTAAATGCTCTATTTCAAATTACTAAGTGAAGATAACTCTACTATTTTCATGAGCCTACTTAGAAGATGAACATTGTTTGTCTGTATATCTTCCAATTCCTAGTCATGGAAAATTCCCTTAACTTCTGCAAATGCCAAAATGTTTTTCTTCAAAAATAGTCATTTCCCCCCTTTACTATCATGTTCAAATGAAAAAAACATTTTGTATCTAATGTTATCCACTGTGGAGAGAAAGAGAAAGTGTCCACGGGATACATACGGCCTGTACAACCACCATACAACTGCACGGGTGAGAGAAAATGACCCAAGGAGGATCAATTTTCCCTAGGCAATGAAATTGCAGTCCAAGAAAATAAGAATTCACTTAGGTAAGGAAAAAATCGGCCTAGGGAGATGTAAATCCACCTAGGATTATGGGAAAATTTCCCAGCATAATAGAATTCAACCAAGAAGTAACCAATTGACCAAAGGTGAGATGAAATCGACAAGAAAACTAAAAAAAAAAAAAACTAATTCAATCCATCTATAAGAAATTTAGCCCAGATGTGCATACAGTTTATGGTGAAGATGAAATATTAGACAACAAGAAAATTAAACTTAGGAATTGAGAGGACAACCTTGGAAGAGAGAGAAATTCCCCAACAACGCTTAGGATGCCAAGTTAGTGTAGATTTTCGAGGTCCTATGAGGCTGCCAACTAAGGTTTGTCTTTGACCTTAGTTTGGCTCTAAGTTTCAACTCTGTGGTTGTCCCTTGCTGTTGTTTTAGGACAGAAAATGGTCACCAACTTTCAGCTCAATATTTTGATGGTTAAGTGTCCTTTTGAGGTGCCCTTGCAAATGTTTTCTTTACTCAATGTTAGCACATGCAATATACATCAAAATAAATAACACTACCTCTAGATATTTTAACTTTAAAATGTTGATCTACACTTATAAGCATGCATGAAATTGACACATATGTTTTTGGTCAACGTGACCATAGAAAACCCCCCCCCATGGGGAAAACCAGTTTGGAGCGGATATATATAGAAGGCCTCAAAGAAAAATTTACAACATAGGAAACATATACAAGTGAACTTGGTACAATAGCAACCACTCTCATATGCCTTGGAGTTCCTTGAAGACATCCCCACAAGCCTTGTGAAGTAAGGCACCCCTTGCCTTGGTGTTCCTTTCTTTGTCTTTATCTTGATGCCTTTTCTTTGACTTTTCCTTTGCTTCCTTTAACCTTGCCTTTGCCTTTTCCTTGCCTTTGTAGTAGCTCCCTCCTCTCAAGATAGCCACCCATAAAGAGATAGTGCACCCCTCTTCTCAAGTGTGACCCCTCCTCAAGCAAAAATTCCAAATGGCGTGCCCTCCTTCACACTTGTGCCCTCTACTCATAAGAATGTGCCTAAGTGAATGAAAGAGGCTTCTCCTCAAGATAGGAGACTCTCCATGGCTATATGCGCCCTCCAAAACTCTAGAGTGTGCCCTCCTCTAGCATGTACGCCCCTCCTCCATAGAATGCACCCTCCTCCTATATGTTTTTTCCCTCACTCATAAAGACTCCCTCTATAGCTCTAGAGCAAGCCTCAACCAAATGAGTGATCCTCCAAAAAGTTAATGAATATTCCTCTACTAGAAGTGTGCCCCTCTCCTCAATTTGCACCCCTCCTCTAGTAAATGCGCCTCCCTCCACAAGCATGCACCGTCCTCCTAGAAATGGCTAAGACTCCATGGAATACCTCTCCAAGAAAGATCCTCTCAAGCAATGACTTCCTCCTCAAACCCTCAAGCTTGTGCGCCCTCCTCTCCTCAAGATTTGTGCCCAAGTGCTCCTTCTCATCTCCTCTCCTCTCAAGTGAAGAATAAGTCTCATAAATGCACTATACCCTCCTTTAGCCTCCTTTGGCCAAACCCTAAAACATCAATGGCCTACATTCAATCTATCCAAGTCTAATCAATGGGTGAGATTCAATCCCTAAATCTCACTTAGGAAACCGACTTTCCTTAGTTTGCTTTATGTCTATTAATTCACCCACTTTGTGAATTAATTGTCACGTTAATGACTTAAGTGACATATTTGACTTTTGACTTAAATCTCCTAAGTCAAATTGAAATTAGAATCATAAAGTATAGTACAAGGGTAATATTCTCCCCCTTTGTGTTTAGAGACTCATAAACACATGGGGACCACTTTCCAAGGTACCCAAATCTTAACACTCCCTCTTTCCGAGGAAAGTGACCGTCACCACCAATATCATCCCTATAGTGGACATGGTTGCCTCCTGGCATATAATCGGTGAGTATGGTTGTACCTTGATAAGTGAAAGTAGTCTCTGTCACATATCTGCTCAATCTGTGTGATCTATATATGGAAGTGTCTCTCCACCTATCCAAGATCACCTAGATCTCGGTATCTCCCACCAAGGATATCTACCTCCTGGAATCTTTCCAACAGTAACTACTCTTGGCTTCTCACCAAGAGTCACTCTCTTGGCATCTCACCAAGAGTCTCCCCCTCTTGGTATCTCACCAAGAGTACCTTGATCTCGACATCTCACCAAGATCCTCAACTTGGCCTCTCGCCAAGTAGCTTCCACCTGAAGTGGATCCATAACCTGATTTTTTTGTCTCTATAGCCATGTCAGGCTCAATCCTCCATGGTGCCCTGTCGCTCCTCCTCATCAATATTTGATGCTCTAAAGCCCTTGCACCAAACCTCTATCTCAACATCTCTAAAACTGAAGTTGTTCCGGGTGGACCAGTCACCCCTGCTGATGGTGTCCAAGGAAACTAAGTCTGAGCTCCCTCTGAATCACTACTATGAGTCAGTAGGTCATCCTCAACTCTGTCTCCCCACCTGATGTTGGATGGTGTAACAACTGACAAAGAACTGGTGAATGCACAATCTCTCACAAACTGTGTATCGAACTCAATCTCCTTTGTTGTTGCTGCTGAAACATCTTGTTGCTTCTTCTTATTCTTGGGACATTGTTCTGCATAGTGAACCATCTCTCCACAAGAAAATCATCTCATTATGTTCATGTCTCTCTTCTTCCCACTGTTGCTCTCTCTTCCACGTGTGGGGCCCCAAACTTGGGACCTTGCTGACCTCCTCGGCTGGTCTTCTTCTTGCCCTTTGTACAAAGAGCATGATCCTCATCACCCTGCACTGTCTGATGCTGATGTTGTACAGAAGCCTCTACCAGAAGTCTAGTCTCCTCTTGAACGAAGTCATCCCACATCCTCTCCCATGTGAGCATGAAATCCTTGTAAACAAGGCCACGAACGAATGGACCCCATGGTTTGGTAAAGTTGTTTAAGGTTGTCCTCACCATAGAATTGGGTTCCACCACCTCTCCGACGGCTCCAGGCTCATCTATGATCTGGGTGTATCGACCGAGGAAAGAAATAACTGACTCATCCTCGAGCATGTGAATGCCCCTCGGTGGATCATGAAGAACCATCTTCCGGTTCTCATAAGAGCTCTGATAAAGATTACATAGAGATTCCCACATATCATATTCCCAAGCTTTCCCAGTCAAGTGGGGAATGATTTG
Source organism: Picea sitchensis (assembly GCA_010110895.2). Lineage (NCBI taxonomy): Eukaryota > Viridiplantae > Streptophyta > Pinopsida > Pinales > Pinaceae > Picea > Picea sitchensis. The sequence continues at coordinate 125,949 of SNQJ01S0004517.1, forward strand.
ATCCTGCAGTGAATCACATATCGTTCTCTTTTCCTTGTTGTTCTCTTCCTGAACTCTGCTAACAAGATGGGAGCAGTAGCAGGAGGAACAACCACAGGCGCCTCAACTATATCCCATAGTTCAAGGTCCTCCAAGACAAAGACAATCATTGCCTTCCAAGGAAACCAGTTTCTAGCTCCAGCTAGCCTATCCTCCGCACGCATCTGAGATGCTGACATGACTACCAAACTGCACTCCAACTGATTCTCCAACTACAAAGGAACATTGCCTCACTCCTGTCAACACATGTGTGAAAAGAGGTAAATGAACACCAACCTCACTCCTATCAATATAGGTGTGAAAAGAGGTCATGAAATATAGCCTCACTCCTATCCACACAGGTGTGAAAAGAAGTTGTCCACAAGTCTCAAAAATCAGCCCTGAACTGCGCAACAAATCTTCCCACAAACTGTCCACAAACTCTGTCAACAAGCTGTCCAAAATCTGCCCTGAACTGTCTACGAAAATGCTCAAAAATCAACAAGTCTAAGCCACCATTGGCTCTGATACCATGTAGATTTTTGAGGTCCTATGACGCTGCCAACTAAGGTATGTCTTTGACCTTAGTTTGGCTCTAAGTTTCAACTCTGTGGCTGTCCCTTGTTGTTGTTTTAGGACAACAAACAATCCCCAACTTTCAACTCAATATTTTGATGGTTAAGTGTCCTTTTGAGGTGCCCTTGCAATTATTTTCTTTACTCAATGTTAGCACATGAAATATACATAAAAAAAAATAACACTACCTCTAGATCTTTTAACTTTAAAATGTTGATCTACACTTCTAAGCATGCATGAAATTGACACATATGTTTTTGGTCAACATGACGCTGGAAAAACCCCCCCATGGGGAAAACCAGTTTGAAGCAGATATATATAGAAGGCCTCAAAGAAAAATGTACAACACGGGAAACACATACAAGTGAACTTGGTACAATAGAAACCACTCTCAGATGCCTTGGAGTTCCTTTAATACCTCCCCACAAGCCTTGTGAAGTAAGGCGCCCCTTGCCTTGGTGTGCCTTTCTTCCTTTGCTTGCCTTTGTATTTATCATGATGCCTTTGCTTTGAATTTTCCTTTGCTTCCTTTAACCTTGCCTTTTCCTTTTCCTTTCCTTTATAGTAGCTCCCTCCTCTCAAGATAGCCACCCAAAAAGAGATTGATCCAGATTTGGATCCAAGAGCTTGATGGGGCTAAAACAATGCCTAAAAATCAAAGTACTCAGAATTCGATGAGACCAATGCCATTGTGTCCGTCTCGTTCTCCCAATTCTGTACATATATCCATTTTATCAAACAGACACTGTATGCGAGAGTTATCGCACATTGACCGCTTTCCCAAACAGGGAAAAAGTCAACAGGTCTAGTCAAATGCTGACATCAGCAGTGTTGACATGGCAGTGGAAAAGTGACATGTGGTAGCATGGTGACTGGGCGGTAACAGGGATCCATCCAAGTTGACAAGTGGCGACTGGTGACTGGACATATATGGAAAAATTGGAATAATGCAGTTTGGACACGTGGCAAAGTTTTGAACAAATGTGGTGGTGCCACGTGGCCCAGGCATGGGCAGCCATGTGGCACCAGTGATCACACATATGGAAAGTTCCAAAAGAATGTTTGGAGTCAATCGGTTTTGCACCCACGACCACCACCCTGAGAAATGGCCCAACACCAACACACCCACCATGTTTCTTGTTATAAGAAACACTTTTTAATTTATTTAAATTACAATACTTTGTATGGTGGTCTAAAAATATTTTAGAGCTCATGCGAATCAAACCCATGATCTCTTGAAGCAAGTCGCTAAGATTTGGAACAACCCCAACAACCAACGCGCCAAGGGAGAAGCTTGTTATATCAAACCCCTTTTATTATGTTTAAAGCGCAAGGGAATAGTAATGGGCGCATTTGAAGGGCGTGACCTCATCCATATGACCGGATTTAGGGGGCAAGCGCCTATTATGGGGAGTTATGGCTATGAATTAGCCTTTGAATCTGAGAAGCTCAACCATATGACCATAAATAGGGGCGCACTCTCATCTTGGGGGGGCTTATCCCTATTATTTGGCATAAAATGGGTTTTGACCATATAATTATGGTTTTTATTGATTTTAATTAACTAGTTTTGGTTATTTGGCCATATCTTGGTGGATATTGGGCCAAATTGAGTGTCACGAAAAGTGGGATGTTGGGATTTGATCCCTCTACCTCATGGATATATAAACTAAGTCATTGAAAGGTTTTACACAAGCAAGAAGCAACAAAGAAGCTTGAAGCCAAGGTAAAGTAGTCTTGAGCAGTGCAAGTAGCGGAGCTTTGGAGGCAGTTTCCGGGAGTTTTATTACTCCGATTTCAGTGTCATCTGTTGCATCAGGTTTCTGAGACATAGAAGAATACAACTAGTCAGTCAGATGCCCTATATGATGTATTTTGAATGCAGATTGTAAAACATCGAATATTTAATAGAAAAAGCCTCCCGCACTGAAGACAAAGGCCCGGAGACGTAGGCGAGATTGCCGAACTCCGTTATCAACTTCTTGTGTACAATTGGTTGATGGTTTGCATTCTTTTGTTATCTGTTATTGCTCTTAATTATTCAAGTCTTTGTTGTCTTTATATTCACATGCACCGTCAGAAAAAGGTCTTGATTAAATTGAGGTTATAGTGTGTAATAGCTAAGCTTCAATTTTCGGATCAAGTGGTATTAGAGCAGGCTGACATTTGCAGGAACTGTGAATATAGGAAAAATATTGAAGAGAGCCAGACTCCAGGAGCTTGAGAGATAAACCAATCCATGTAGCAAGAGAATGTTGAATTGCGAAGATTGGTGCAGATTATCGAGGAAGACAGGGAAAGAATGCGAACGTTGATGTTGACAATGGAAGCAAGGCGAGTTGGAGGAAGTCCTTCAGCTAGAAGCCCAAGCCCTATTAGGGATGATGAAACTCATCCATTCCGAAGGAAATCATATGAGGAGGATTCATATACTCCTGCTACTCCGGTTGAAGAGCATTCGATAGGAGAGGCCCTTGGCACATTCTCTTCGCCAGTAGAAAGCATTGAATACACTCCAGCCTCACCTGTAGCTAATCAGGAAGTGGAGTCCAACCATCCGGAGATAGAAACATTTGAGAGACATACCAAAGGAGTCGGTATGAGAATTCCATCAAAGTTCGGATAACGGAAGGGGCAAGGCCTTGGAAAATATGGCTAAGGCAGAGCCGAGCCGATTGAAGTGCATGAGCGTCCACTCCGGGAAGGATTGGGATATGCAGGAGGATCTTCTAAGGATGAGAGTCCAATGATTCGATGCACACACTGTCAAAAGTTCGGACACGATGCTGACCATTGTTGGAAGCGACACCCAGAATTGACACCAGAATGGTTTTGGACTCGTCAAGGAAAACAGGCAGCTCAAGCCAGCAGCGACGCAAACAGTGAGTCACGAATGAAAGGTAAACAGGTTAAAAGGTATAAATCACCTTCGCCCACCTTCACTGATGAGCATGCTAGAGTTATGAACCTTATCAAGAAAATGATTCCATGCACATTTTGTAGCAGCAATAACAATTGTGTTTCACACTGCTGGGAACAGAAAGTATATGGAAAAAAAATCGTGGCGACAAGAAGTACGCCAAGACGTGATGACGCGACACTGCAAGTCAAAAAGAATTTGCTAGCAAAGTCATTGCAGCCAGGGCAGGAGTCAGAGAAATCCAAGGGGGATTCAACTCAGTTAGGGCACGATTCCATCAATTTTCTTCGAGCAAGAAACACTTTCTCACATTATCAGAAGATTGGACATTGTGAAGATAGTTGTTGGAAGGTGCATCCAGAGTTGTGATGCTCAACAAAGCCTGAAGGGCTCAAGCAAAAGACTGATGCTGCAAAGGAACAGAAGGACGTTCCAAGAGGATAACATGCGGATGCTGCGAAGAAGCAAAGGAATGACCGTGACACTTCATTGGCAGGAGATGGGTCGTCTGACGAGTCAATTGAGTCAGTGTCATTGTCATTGATGTAATAAAAGTGATTTGATTTATGAAATCACTTATTGAGTTTAGTTAATGTTAAGTCTAGGTTTTTTGGAATTAGTTGATTGATGTAAGGAGATAGTCAATTGATGTAATAAGCCTTTTGGGGACAAAAATGTTTTTTAGTGGGGAGGTGTCATCCAGATTTGGGTCCAGGAGATTGATGGGGCTAAAAAATGCCTAAAAATCAAAGTACTCAGAATTCGATGAGACCAATGCCATTGTGTCCGTCTCATTCTCTCGATTCCGTCCATATATCCACTTTCTCAAATAGACACTGTATGCGAGAGTTATCGCACTTTGACCGCTTTCCCAAACAGGCAAACTGTCAACAGGTTTAGTCAAATGATGACATCAGGATGAAATCAACAGTGTTGACATGGCAGTGGAAAAGTGACATGTGGAAGTAGGGTGACTGGGCGTTGACAAGGATTCATCCAAGTTGACAAGTGGCGATCGGTCACTGGATAGATATGGAAAAATTGGACCAATGCAGTTTGGACACGTGGCAAAGTTTTGAACAAATGTGGTGGTGCCATGTGGCCCAGGCATGGGCAGCGATGTGGCACCAGTCATCACACATATGGAAAGTTCCAAAAGAATGTTTGAGGTCAATCAGTTTTGAACGCACGACCACCACCTTGAAAAATGGCCCAACACCAACACACCCACCATGTTTCTTGTTATAAGAAACACTTTTTAATTTATTTAAATTACAATACTTTGTATGGTGGTCTAAAAATATTTTAGAGTTCATGGGAATCGAACCCATGACCTCTTGAAGCAAGAAGCTAAGCTTTGGAACAACCCCAACAACCAAC